>JANSVA010000217.1:34691512-34712176 GCA_025504915.1 Erythroxylum reticulatum | reverse complement strand
CATGTGTTGATTGGGATAAACATATTGCTTCATTGTTACATATGCATTCCATGCATGAATGCATGATCAGATAATGATAGTTGTGACCGGAGCAGCCACCAAGAACTAGAAGCTTAATGTATTTGGGCCTTGAGCCCACAGTAATTCAGAGCCTTAGGCTCAACGATTAATGCGCTCGTATTGGGACAGTTTAGGCACTCGGTCACAATACCGAAATAAATTGGAAAAGTATCACAAAAGCACTATATTTAAGTCGTTTTCTAAAGATTTATATCCAATTGTCCTCATATAACAAGAATGAGGAAGATTAAAGCAAATAAAGAAAAGAAGAAGAAAAGAAAAATGAAAACATAAAGAAGAAGAGCATGTTGCTTACGGTCAGGCATGATTTGTCATAGCCTTGAGACACATCTCATAGCCATAACAAAAGATGTCATAGACGTGACACATTTGTCAACCCCATGAGTCATTTTGCATAGGTGTGACATCAATTTTCATGGGTGTGTGGTATGTCCCATGCACACATGAATGTTGCCATGCCTTTTCCCACCTCTTTGGAAGATGCCCGGAGCTATTGTGGTTAGTGGGGAAGTGGTATCAGTTGGGTAACATTGGAATAGGTCCATTCAATAATCCCACTTTTTACAAAGTAGTTTAGGAAGTGATTTGTTATTTCTATAGTATTTGGCTAGGACTCAACCAAAGTAGTTCAATTGGTTTAGGTTTTCTTTAATTCCAAGTTAATTAGTTTCCTAACTCCTTTGTAACTAAAAGACTATATATTGATAGCTGTATTTTTAATAGAGGAGATCAAAAAACATTATCGAAAGTATATCTCTCTCTAAATTATTTCCTTAATCTCTCTATCTTTTTGTTTTTCTTTACTAAAATATGTCTTCAATCCCAAATTAAACCCATTAATTGGTATCAGAGCCAATTTCATCAATAAAAATGGAGACCCTCCAAAAGGCAACTAATGATATATGGAGCGAAGTTGCTGATCTCCTTTCTAAACAAGAAGCTATCTTAAGTCAAGTCACTAACAATTATGATCAACTAAGAACACGAGTAGACAAAAACTATGATCAATTGAGCATGATGACTCAAAACCTCACCAGGGAGTTTCAAACATTCCGAGCTGATGTGATTCTAACACAGCCTAACATTAGGGGAAACTCGTTTTCTAGAGCAGGGAGCTCACAAGCCAGTTTAGATGACTCCAAGACCTGCGAAGCAGACTCACCAAGACGCTGAACTAAGCTACTAATTCCCATATTTGAAGGTGAGAATCCTTAAGAGTGGCTATTTCGGTTCAAACAAAATTTTCGATACCATGGCATTCTAAGGAGGAGAAATTGCTAATCGCCTCATTCCACTTGGATGGATTAGTATTACAATGGTATGAATGGTAAAGTACGTTCAGAGTGACCTTGTCTTGGACCCAGTTCAACCATGTACTTTTGCAAAGATTTAGTCCTACAGATTATGAGGATCCTAGAGAAGCATTAAAATGGATGAGACAACAAAGTTCGGTGGAAACATACAAAGAAGAATTTGAAAAATTATCGAATAGGGTGAATGGATTACTTAAGAGTTTCTTAGTCACTAGCTTCATTGGAGGATTGAAGGATGAGCTCCGGACTAACATAAGAATGAACAAACCCCAAACTCTCACTGATTCAATCAAATTGGCGAGGTTAGTAGAAGGGAGGAACCAATAATCCCACAAACAAAATTTTCCTCTAAAGAATGTGATGAATACAAATTCTAAACCCACCAATTCAGGAGGCCTAGGGGTTTTGGGTCCAATACTGAATCAAAACAATGGAATACCAAATTTCTAGAGGTTGTCCGCTCAAGAGGCTCAGGAACGACATGAGAAAGGGCTTTGTTTTTACTGTGAAAAAAAATTTTCTCCTGGTCACCAGTGTGTCTGATCAGAATTGTTTGTGATTAAAGGAATTGAAGAAAGTGTAGATGACTCTGAGGAGTTAGAAGAGATTGAGGAAGGAAAGGAGATGCCACAAATATCCTACCACGTAATCACTGGAATGCAACATCATTAGACATTGAGTGTGATAGGAAAAATAGGAGATACTGAAGTCATGGTGCTTATAGACGGAGATAGTTCTGATAATTTTATTGACAAGAAAATCGCAAATAACTTTAGGCTTACCATGGAAATAGGGAAGAGATTCAAAATCAAAATTGCTAACAATACTTGGATGGAGTGCTCGGGAATGTGTCGTGACCTTAGGCTTATCGTGTAAGGATGTGTGATTGACATCGATTTCTTTGTGCTACCTAAGTCAGCCTACCACATGGTTTTGGGAGTGCAGTGTTTATCAACCCTAGGGCCTATTGAAACTAATTACACCAATTTAACTATGGCTTTCAACTGGTATGGGACCTGCTACACTTTTAAAGGAATTAAACAGCAAGGGATAGAGCATTATCTAATAAGGAAACAAATAAAATCCTTACAAGTAATTACCTAGGAGAAGGATTCTTCATTCAGTTGTTTACTATAGAAAAATCATCCACCAAATCAAAAATGGGTCCACAAGAGATCAATGAAATTCTATCACGATATTCTGGCATTTTCAAAACTCCCACACAACTACCTCCACTGCGATCTTAAGATCACAGAATCCCACTAATTCCTAACGCCTCAGCAGTCAATGTGTGGCCATACTGGTACCCGTATTATCAAAATATTGAGAAATAGGTGCAGGAACTACTCTCTACCGATCTCATATGATCCAGTACCAACCCATTCTCTTCACCAAAACTTTTGATGCAAAAAGTCAGTAGGGAGTGGAGTTTTGTATCGATTATAGGTCCTTAAATTCAATCACTATCAAGTATAAGTTTCCCATTTTGGTGATCGACAAACAATTGGACGAGCTTTTCGAAGCTTGATATTACTCAAAGTTCAATCTTAAAGCTGGCTACCATTAAATATGTGTTTATGAACCTGATATTCCAAAAACTGTGTTCAGGACACACAACGGGCACTATGAATTCGTAGTGATGTCATTTGACCTTACTAATGCAACTTCAACTGTTCAAAGTCTGATGAATTACATATTTCATCCATATCTTTGGAAATTCAGACTTATGTTTTTCGATGATATTTCGGTTTATTCTAAGACATGGGAGGAGCATCTGCAACATCTCTAAATTGTTCTGGACCTCCTGAAACAACATCAACTTTATGTAAATTAAAAGAAATGCATATTCGATGTGCAGCATGTGGAATACTTGAGGCACATTCTTTCAGGTAATGGAATCGAACCAGATGGTGCCGAAATTCAAGCAATTTGTGAATGGCACAAGCCCAAAACTGTAAGAGAGGTAAGAGGATTTCTAAGCTTAGTAAGGTATTACAGAAAATTTATCCAATAATACAGAGTGATTACAGCGCCATTAAACCAACTGCTTGGCAAGGAGGGATTTAAATAGACAATGGATACCACCAAAACGTTCAAACATCTCAAAGAGGCCCTCACCCGAGCTCCTATTCTACAATTACCTTACTTCAATCAAATTTATATGGTAGAATTTGATGCCATTGAGATTGAGTTTGAGGCGGTCCTAATGTAGAAGGGAGACCAATAGCCTTCTTTAATGAGACCCTTAAAGGTACAACTATTAAATACTCAACTTACGAAAAGGAGATGCTGGTCATAGTTAACTCGGTTCGTAAATGGCGTTCATATCTCCTCGATCGAACTTTTATCATAAGAATTGATCATAGGAGTTTAAAGTATTTGCTGGAATAATGGATCACAACTCCGACCCAAGTCCGTTGGTTGCCTAAACTCCTAGGGTATGATTACTAAATAGAATACAAGCAAGGATCCAGTAATAAAGCAGCTGATTCTCTATCCCATAAAGCTAAGATACACTTTATTATAGTCTCTCGACCAATATTAGACCGGTGGGCATAGTGCAAAATGAATTTGCTATAGATTACTACTATGAACAATTTAAAACAAATTCGCGGGCATAATCACGAGATGGAGTGTACTTCCTAAAAGAAAAGGTAATCCTTATCCCTCAATCTACTTTGATTCCTTCTATTATTTCTAAGATGCACAACACTGCTTCGGGGGGCATTTTGGCTTCCAAAAAACCCTAAATTAGGTGAAACTCAATTTCTACTGGGTCGAAATGCATCGTACGCTTAGGGGCTATATCCTACAATGTGAAATATTCCATAGGAACAAAACAGAAATGTTGATGCCAGATGAACTTTTACAACCTCTCCTAATACTGACTAGGATTTGGACCGACTTATCCATGGACTTTGTTGAAGGACTACCCCTTTCTAGAGATTGTCAAACAATAATGGTTGTGGTAGATGGTTTGTCAAAGTATGCCCAATTTGTGGCCTTGTCAACACCCATCAATGCCCCACAGATTGCTAAAGCTTTTATGGAGAATATTATGCGTCTATATGGAATGCCCGTAAGTATTGTAAGCGACCGTGATAAGGTTTTCATTGGTAATTTCTGGACAACTTTGTTTGATTTGTAGGAAACATAATTGAATATAAGCACTAGCTATCATCCACAGATGAATGGATAGAAGGAAGTTGTTAATCGAACCTTGGAGCAATATTTAAGGTGCTTCACTAGTGATTGACCTAAGTAATGGAAGCATTGGTTGGCATGGGCTGAATATAGCTACAACACTGCTCGTCATTCTTCCACTCAAATAACTTCATTTGAAGTAGTTTATGGAACCCCATCACCATCTCTTTTAAGGTATGTCACTGGTACTTCAAAAGTAGCCAATGTGGATGCACAACTACGAGAATGAGATTCCATCTTGAAAGACCTCAGATTTCACCTCCTTTAAGCCCGAGACAGAATAAAAAGCATGACCGACCGTCATCACTGAGATATAGAATTTACAATGGGAGACCATGTCTTTCTTAAGCTTGAATCGCACTGCCAAACTTTGGTGGCCTTTTGGGCTCGCTTAAGCTATATCCACATTTCTTTGGTCCTTTCAAGATTATTAGACAAGTTAGAGCCGTTGGTTATCGATTGGAGTTACCAAAGGAGTCTAGAATCCACAATGTCTTCCATGTAAATCAGCTAAAACATTGTGTTGGCGATATTTCAATTACTTCCTCGTACTTGCCTCTTTAGAGTGAGCAACATCTTGAATTGCCACAACCTAAAAAGGTCTTGAGCCCAAGGGTGAAGCAAAAAGGCCACTATAGACCTAAAGAAGAAATACTTATTATATGGAGGGGAGCACCTTTGAAGGAAGCAACGTGGGAAGATGCACCGTGGCTGTTGAGGGTGTATCCTGACTTTATCCTTGAGGACAAGGACCAAGTGAAGGGGGGAGGAGTTCATATGTCCCATGCATATATGGACATTACCATGAAAATTCCCACCTCTTTAGAAGATTCTTAGAGCTATTGTTGTTAGTGGGGAAGTGGTATTAGTTGGGTAACGTTGGAATAGGTCCATTCAATAATCCCACTTGTTGTGGAAGTAGTTTAGGAAGTAATTTGCTATTTCCGTAGTATTAGGCTAGGACTCAGCCAAAGTAGTTCAATTGGTTTAAGTTTCTTTGATTCCAAGTGTGTAATCGTTGTTTTTACTATTCATTTGTAGCAGTTAATGGTTCATAATCATTAAGGATAACATAACCTAGGTTAAATAATCCAAGCTGTCTTATTAAACTTAGCAAGAGTCTCCTAGGTTATCTGATAGCTAGGGTTATCTAACGATCTTTTCTTAACTAACTATGACCTGAGGAAAAACGAGGATTAACAGAGCTTGTTGTTAATCTATGACCAATAGTTCAAGGGGAAGTAAAAGAATAAAAACTCAATGAAATATGTTTAATTAGGATTTAGTCCGAGAATAAACCAAAGAATCAGGTCTCTAACGAATTCATCACTTTTCATCATTTTTACATGTTTTCTTTAATTTGCTTTTGCTAGTTTAGCTTCATTTTATTTCTTCGTTTGACAAACCAACCAACCCTCCCATAACCTAAACACCATTTAATTTCATTTCAGTAACTTTACACGTACTCTTTGTGGATCGACCTTGACTCACCACTACTATAGTAGTAGTCTAGTTTATTTTAACTAGCGTTATGATGCGCTACCATGACACTCTATGCACGATCATGAACTTGCCTTTTAGTCCAAACATATTCCAGATTCCTTTAGTTTTAATTATATGATTTCCAACAGTCACAAACACATAAAACACCTTAAGAGACATAAATTTGAGATCCAAATCACGCTCTAAACCATATAAACACTTAAAATATTAACAAACATAATTATAAGCCTATACTAATGATAATCATCTAATAATGCTTAAAAACACACTTAAAAATCTATGAAAAGATAGTATAATTTATACCTATCAACATCTATACACACACTCTCAGTGGAATCGACCTAGACTCACCACTACTATAGTAGTAGTCTAGTTTATTTTAACTAGCGTTATGATGTGCTACTATGACACTCCATGCACGATCGTGAGCTTGCCTTTTATCCCAAACATGTTCCAGCTTCCTTTAGTCTTCAATTATATGATTTCCAACACTCACAAACACATCAAACACCTTAAGAAACATAAATTTGAGATCCAGATCATTATCTAAACCATACATACACTTAAAATATTAACAAACATAATTATAAACCTATACTCATGATAATCATCTAATAAACACTTAAAAACACACTTAAACATCTATGAAAACATAGTATAATTTATATCTACCAACATCCATACACTTAAACCTTTTCTTGTCTTAAGAAAAACTAAACACACAAACAAAGAAAACACATAAACATATAAAAAGACATTTATGCAACATTACAAGAATGGTACAAATGACATTAAATCTTATGGAATTAAATTAACCTTAAACACAAATCATACAAAATGTGCGAACACACTAACTTATTCCTTTCATGTTTAAGTACTCGGAATTGAATTCCAACACCTATGGAACTTGTAAACATACACTTATTATTATTAATCAATAAAACAGGCAAGCTATTACTAAGTAACCTTTCATGAAAATTCTTGCTATTTTTAAAAGATCAGTATGTTTACTAAATGTAATAACTTTGTTTGATTGTCTTGAGCGATAACCTAGTCTTTTAATGCAAAGGCAAGCATCTTGTCATAAATGTCCTTGGTTACTTAACTAGGTCATGTTTGTTTTATTTAGCTTGGTTAGATCATCATTATAGCCTTTTGATGCGAAGAAAAATATTTTATTGTGAATGCCCTCAGTTACTCAGCTATATCACAGCTCATAACTGGCTACTAGCTCTATTCTTAACCTAATATTTGTTTTTAAAAGGCCAGTGGAATATTTATTTACTTAACACATACTCTTTTTTAATATATGTACCTTCATCCTACCTCATTTCTTCTTAGTAAATCATTCTCATGAAAATGTACTAGTAATGGTAACTAATTCAATTGATTATAATTATAAATGTATATCCAAAAATATTACAAAGTGAAAAATAGGTGTCATATCCTAATTAAAAAAATGTATTCATCCCAAAGATACTTAAAACACAAAATTCATAAGTTACTATGACTTTACAAATTAAATGACCACATTTAAAGCTAAATTAATTCCATTTGATTCTTTCCATATACACATTGACACAATTCACATATATGCAACAAAATGTTTACATTATGTCAACCTAATAAAAACTAAGACAATATGATATGCAAAAGTCATATATATGACATGTCAATGCACAATCCTTCCCACACTTGAACAACACATTGTCCTCAATATGAGGAAAAAACACACAACATATAATGGAAACAAAAAATCACAAGAAAAATAGAAACAAAATGAAAAATGTTAGAGCATAAAACTCATTAAGGCGATTGAGGTGGTGATGGTGTTGTTATCGGAGATCAAAGTAAAGACCTTACCCTAGCTTTCCTTTTCATCATCTTCTATTCCTTCAGTTAACTCCTAAGCCTACTTCCTTAACTTATAATCACTTTTTTAAAAAAAGGAAAATTAGCAATCTAAACCATTATAAGATTATGAAAAACCTAATTACTGGAATTTAAAACAAACCTAACTAAACAACAATTATAATCTAACTACCGAGCATGCTAAGTTATAGTCATTAACTTAACCTTGCAATTTTCAAAACTCTGTCGGGATCAATTATTAGTGGCTTGCTTCCACCCATTTTGGTCAATATCAGTTTAATAGTTTGTAAATAAGCTACATGTTGTGAGATATTTAAAAGGACATAATTAATCAAATCAAGAAAACTAAGTTCGGTTAATAATGCCCTTTTAAATAACAAATTGTCAATAAAATAGGGAATAATAAAGCTCCTTGAATTGTCTATCGAACTCAATAGTTTGAATTCTAGAAAGGTGAACTGCTCTCTTTGTTCCTCAACAACTTTCATCTCTTCTTCTTCTTACGTTTCGTTAATAGAGACGTTTGTATCTTCTTCAACTTCTATCTCTACCGTCACCTGTTCATCATTGTCTTCCTCATCAGCTTCTTGAAAAAATACTTCTTTATATTCTTTAAACTCAATCTCTGTTGTCATCTATTCTTCTTCCTCTCACTCCTTTAAATATTCGACTTCATCAATTCTCCTGAATGAGTTATCCTCTTTCAAATTCTTTAATACCTTATTCATATTGAATTTCACTTGTTCATCGCCAATATGAGGACAAGGTGGTCTTCATAGACATCTACAAAAACTTTATCGATGTACAAAAATGATATATCAAGCCTTAACAAACAATTTTGATCATCTTCAAAGTCTAGCATGACCAAATCCACAGTAATGAAAAACTTATCCACTTTTACAGGTACATCCTCTACCAAGTCTAACAGTTTCTTTATTGATTGGTAAGTCTATTGAATAAGCACAAAATTTGTCTCCCTACACTACTTGTAGACAATGCATTAGGTAGCTAACCCAATTAAACATCTAAGTTGTGACTAGAAGAAGCATGATTTTTTTCTACTTGATTAAATCGCCCTTTCATCCTTTTCTAGGCCTCTTCCATGTTCATGAGCCTGTCTATGACCTTGTCCAATTTAGAATCCCATGAATTGGACTCATCTTAGTGAAATCCTAATATGTGTTGATGTCCCATTTTAGTCCTTACATTATTAGACCAACAAAAATCTAGGTGGTTCTACCACCCTAGATTGTAGGCGTTCAAATAAGGATGATTACTTCCCCAAACAAATTGTGCTTCATTAAAGTTCAATTGCACCACATTATTATTTTCCACTAAGAAACAATTAGCTATAATATGATTCGCTCATCCACATAGTCTGTATCCTTACTAAATTGCATTGAATGGAGAGAACGAGGTGATTGCTAAGCTATTTAATTCCTTGGTGAGGTTATTGATGTTATCTTGCAATGTTTTCATTGAATTTGCCGTAATCATTCCTTCTGGATCTAGGATGGTTGCCTGTTGTCTACTTTATTCTGATGTCCAAAGACAACTATTTTTTACCATCTCTTTAAAAAATTTGTATGTCGCTTCCACTGATGGTCATGAAATTCCTTGATAATAGGCAGTGAACCTTGGGATCATAAAGTATATAAGGGTCATTTGCTCTGCATGATGTATTTCCTCCATCATTGTTCTTTCTAGCTCTTCTTAGCATTTAATGTAACACCCCGCTACCATAAAGTATATACTCGAACATCCTAAGGACATTCACATACATATACAATGCAATCGTATGTTAGAGCAAACATAATCACTTAAATGGCATCATAAAGAGTATACAATACTTAAAACCTTAACACTTCATTTCATTCATTGACAAAAGTTTACATTGTAGTCATTAAACAAGTATTTACATTACCAAATATGATAAAGTTTACAATCCCTAATACAAAAGTTCTATATGATAAAGAAACTACAAAATACATCTATAACTCCTTTAATGTTAGCTGACAGACCTTTGAGCCATATCTTAATCCAAAATGCTCCTCTAGAAAATCTTAGGAACTAGGTCTCCTGTCTCATACTTGAAAAGCCACGGTGTAATTTTTGATGAGTTTTGTGAATTCAATGAGTAAACCATCATTGATGATCTCACTCAAGTCAAATACACAAATATCACACAACCAACCAATTTCACAAACATTTTCCATCCCAATAAGACATAATGAATGATACATATTTCACATACATTCTTTCAGAACATGTATAACCCAATCAATCACATTATCATGGCACATCACTTTATCTTCGCAATTTCATAAAAGGATTCATAATCATATATTTCATAATCATAAATATATAAATGCAAATGAATATGAGACTCCAAATTCATTATTATTTGATGTGACTGAGTGCCTTTCAGATACAGATATAGATACTGGCCCATTGGGCTCAATCAGATATAGAAATCACAGAGCAAAGCTCTACATTCAGAATTTTGAGCTTAAAGCTCTTTTAGACTGGCTACTCTGATCACAATGCCTTATCTGAACATGTATTTTATGAATGCATCAAATAACAGAATATGCCATGAATAGCATTCACTTATGATGCACAGACAGAATCTTATATTCTTCAGACCTTAGTCTGGCATTTAACTTTCGTTGAGTGTTCTAAAATCATTGAAAATTTAGTTGCAAACATTTATCATTCAAATTTTAGATGCAAACAGAACACTTCCAATATGTTCTCAAATATCAAACTCCTTAAGCTATTAAAGTCTGGAATTTACATATAAATCACAAACAATTCAATAATTGGAAGTTAAATAGAATAAATCAACCTAGGAAGATCATCTAGGTTGACTCATAATATGCTCCAATTTATGCTATTACCTGGAAGGTACAGCAATGTCTGAATGGCATCCAACTTGAGCATCTAAAATCATACAATTCATATTACAAAGTCGATCAATCAAATACTTATTCATTTGTGCATATATAAACATATGTCATATTCAATGCATGCCCAATGACTATCCTAGGTATGTTTCCTTAATCATAATTCATAATCATTCATATATTGTCACTTGGATATGTCTTGTTTGCATTTACGTTAATACCTTAAGCAGACTTGATCATGCTTCATTCATTAACCATAAATTTAACCAATTTTTCCAACATCAAATTATGTTCTTTTAAAACCTTAATCAAGTCCAAATGCATCATAGTTAAATACCTTAATCCTTAATTAGTTCAAGAATCACACAAAAGAACATTTTCTTTACTTCCATGCAATTTCCAAAATTGTATATGGCTTCCCACAATTGTGGGATGCGCTATCCAAAAGTTCCCATCCAATTCCTTCATTAGTTTTCCAGATTTTCTTAGGATAGTTTTTAGGTCAGTTTTGTATGGCCATTATGACATAGAAAATGAGGATTATAGATATATGTTATTATAAATCAATGTTCCCCTATTTATTAAGTTTCTAATGAACTAAAATTCATACAATTTAGTTCATTATTCCTAGCATTATACCCAAAATACTACAAACTATTCTCAAACTGTGACAAAATCTAAAGACTCAACTTCAAGCCAAATTTAGAAACCTTTAGAGACAAAATTCAAATTTGATTTCTCCATAAAAAATATATCCATATGTCTCTAGTTTAATATATAATTAAAATCATACCATTTGGATGTCTACAGATCATGATATGGCTAGAATACTGATGTATGTTTAGTGACAACTAACACATTCCAACAATTCTTCTTTCACTTTTCCAAATTTTTCTACACTTTATACCAAAGTTACAAAAGCCTCTTTATAGTTCGTCAATTATATCTCTATTAGGCCTGAATCATACCCCAATTCTTCATCACTAACCTCTCTTATTCGTGTTCAAAATTATTCAATTAACAGCTCACAAATCTGAGTCTTTCATGTATCAAAAACCAGAAATCTATCTTTCAATATCTGCATATAGGTCTAATGCGTTCTCAATTCAAGAGCACTCTTCTAACAACTTTCTTTGGAATAAATCCAACTTCTTTATAAATTGAATTCCATTCCAATACATCCACATAATTCCCTATACTCCACAGTTTCCATATACCAAAAACAAAATAGAAAAACTTCCAAGTTCATCAAACATTTTCTAGCACATATTTTCACCAATATTACATGCATTTCCTTCTAATTCAAGCATCATTCTTATATCATTTGACATGCCATAAAACTCATATTGTTACTTACCTACTAGGTTATCCTAAAATTCTAGATTAATCAATCCTCCCAATCAAGAAAAAATCAATGCAAACTTATGGTGAAAGCAAGGTGATTTTTGGATAATAAAAATGAAGATCACATTCAGCTAGTTTTCTTGACAATTTGGTGAAGGATATACATATGGTTTTGGTGTTGAAACTTAGCTATGGTTGAAACAAAATTACAGAGAAAAGAAGGAGCTATTTTGTTGAAAAGAACAAAGGAAAAAAACAGCAAAACTCAGTTGCAGAAACTTGCTACATCCTATGCTAGGTTTCACCTGCTAATGTCAACATTTGTCTTAAGGCATGTATTACATTTGTCTAATCAAGATGTTGCCACTAATCCACACATTTAGTAGCCATTTGTATCCTACTAATCAGTCCACATGTCACTCCAAGATTGGTCCACTTGTCACAAAATAATTGATCCAATTGTCATTTAATTACTAGTCCATTTGTCACCAATTTAACTATGTCAAATGTCACTCAATTTTAGGCTTAATCATCCTAATTTCCATATATTAATTTTTGTTAGCACTTGGCATTTTTTTTCTAGACCAAATGTACATTTAATTCATTAATCAATCAATAACATTTAATCTCAATTTACTAATTGAAATCCAAACATACCAAAATTCAAGATATACCAAATCACAATTCACGTAATGTTCACTTAACTTTTTTCATACCCCAAGACATGTCAATTGAGTGCATATGCTAACTTGTAATGTGTACAACTATCATTTCTTGTATGAATGCTAATGTTATGCAATACTTATAATCTAGGGTAAAACCCTAAGCATATATCAAAAAATAGGCTATCACAATTAACTTTTTGGATTCTCCATTGTTGCCTTGTGATGTCCAAATTAACATGTCTTCTACTTTGCACCCAAACTTCATTCTCTGTTTTTTTTTAAATTATGATTGGGTACCACAATCACAAGAAAGGGAAATAATTCCTTAAAACAAAGGAATTTAAAATGTCCTAAACTAATTCCCTAACAACGATGCCAAAAACTTGTTGAGCAAGTTTTACCTAATGTAAAACCCTCAATATTCTACAAGTATATGAAACATTAATTTATAGTAATTAAGTTATCGATCCTACGAGGAATTAGTGAAAATTAATTTAATCCTAACTTCATCTAAGGTTGTAAAAAATTGTGATTTAAATGAAAACAAAAACACTCAAAATTTTAAGCAATCAAATATGGGTTGAATGAAAAGTAAAATTTAGAAATTAATACAATCAAATTAAATTCAGCACTTGACCACTTATCAATTGAGTTGCCAAAGTGAAACAAAAATGATCAATTATGAAAGTATAGGATTCATTTGATCATCATTTTGCTACCTGAACCATTTTTTATTCAATAAGTATCGATCCTAGATTTTCAAAGGGTTGATTACACTCTCTCAGCACCTAATTATTCAAACCTAATTAATAATCCCTAATTGATTACAAAATTCCAATTTTTCAATCTCTCGATTAACAAAAACAGTATAACGTTTTCAACTAATTCTTAAGCAATCCATCAGATAATCAAGCCCTCACACAAGATATCTGTTCCTATGATTATTAGTTTGATATTTATGTGACTTAGGTTGTAAACTCTCATTACCTAGCCTAATTAGAATACTATCGATTCAATCTCTCAATTTATTATCGAAGTATAAGCAACCATAAATATCACAATACCTAAAACATTTCATTGAAATAAAAAAAATCAAGTCATAAAATGATTCAAAAACAAATCCTAAAATGAAATTAGAGCATCATCAATATGATCAACATTCACACATCAAGATGGAAGTAAATAAACAAAAGAAAGATAGAAAGAACTTGATTGGAATGGTCTTGAATGGCTGGACTATTGTTGCTGCTTCTCTTCTCCCCTCTTAATCTTCCTTGGCTCGTTCTCCATCTAGTAAGATGGAGGCTGCCCTTTTTGGAATTTTTTTTATTTTAGTGTTAATTTTAGTGCTTACCCAGGCCACTTTGTTCCAAAAATAGCCCAAAATTTTCAAAATATACCAAATAGGTCAAGCTTAAAAAAAGTCTGTCACGATTGTGACAGTGGTGTCACTGTTGTGACCTAGTATAAAATCCTTCTTTCACAACCATGATAGAGGTGTCACTATTGCGACCTAGGATAAAATCCTTCAGTCATGATCGTCACACTCTATACACATTGTGGCCCTACCTTTTAGGATAAACATGTTCCAACTTCATTCAATCTTCAATTATCTTATTTCCAACACTCACAAACACTTCTAACACCTCAAGAAACATAAAATTGATATCCAGATCATGCTCTAAACCATACAAACATTTAGAATATAAACAAACATCTAGAATATAAACAAACATTAATAATATATAATTCTAAGCTTATACACATGATAATCATCTAATAAATACTTAAAAACACATTTAAGCATTTATAAAAACATAGTATTTATACTTATCAGTATGATTGGAATAAAAAGAGGGGTTTAAGTGAAGGAAATTTACTTAAAGAGATATTACAGGAATTGTTTACAAAACACATAGGTCCTTAAATCACAAATCTAATGGTACCATAAACTTATTCTTTTTCCTTTCTTTTTTTTTCTTCTTTATCATTTTTTCTGCAATATTCCAGTCAATACCAGAATTCAAAAAATATTGGACCTTTTAAGAATTTCAAGTCTTAAATAAGTAAATAATGTTATAACTTTCAAGGTTTTAAACAATAAATAGGTCTTCAAAGAAAAATAGGATAAAGAATTATAATTTGTGTTTAATCAACGAGAAAGATTAAGACTTGGTTATTCCTAAAGGTAGAATTTAGAAGTATGTTATTTTTCTAAGAAATGGGCTAAAACAAGTTGGTATATCTGAATGCCTTCATCCTGTCAATGTTTTGAATTTAACAAATATGGTCTCAACATGCATAATAAAAGCAAGTTCTAGAATTATCCTACTACACAAGATATCACACACATAAAAGAATAATAGGAGAAATTTTTTTGAAAGTTTTCTGTTAGGCTCAAAAGCTTACAAAAAAAGATTAGGTATGTATGTCTGTAAATATTATGTAATTTCATTCAACTTAATTGTTTCAATGATCACAAAAAATATGACTTAGAGAACTAATTTTACTCTAACCATCACCCTTTTGGATACCAATTCAATCAATATTCAACAAGGAAATATAGTATTCATAGACAAATTCAATCAAATCAAGATATCAATTAATAAAATTTATAATTAGGATTATAATACGCTTGAAGAAATCAATTAAATGTTCATTATACCCATCCCCACACTTAAAATTGGACATTATCCTTGATGTACAAAATACAAGTTTTTATTAAAGTGAGATGGTTGTTTGGTACTTTCCTGATTGTGGTGATTTTTTGATTTGGATCCATCCAATATGAGGCTAACATCCTTGCAAAACATCAATGAATTCTTTAAGATAGGTTTCATTAGGACTAGGCAAACTCCTTAGTTGTTCATTACATAATATCTTTGTCAACTGATCAATTTGATTCACCATATTTTGTATACGATCATTTTTTTTCCAGATGCCTCATTTTTTATTCTTGAATAATCTCAAACATCATATTTTTAAAACTATCAGCTACCTCCTCACCTTCTTAAAATGTATCTTTATTTATGAAATCAACTATTGTCTCTTCTTCACTCCGAGATGGTTGGAAGATCAAATTATACTCATCATATGTAGCCAAAGAAAGTCTTTCAATGAATTCACATTGACTATTTACTCTCTCAACAAGGCATTCCATTTGTTTATTTATAATACTTTTGTAACATCCAATTGTCATATTAAGAGTTAGAACCCAAAAATACAATACATGTGAGATACAATGAGAGATTAAGAAAAATGCATTTTCATGCTTATGCATATTGTTAGCATACACGCACGTGAATTTGAATTTTTGCACACATTAAAATGACTATACATGTATTCATTGACATTTTGGGTATAATTGACTTATATATGAAAGGTGACTTTATTGAGAATTGTGGTTTATGTGTACTGAAAATTTAATTGGAAAGTGTGTTTAGTGATTTTGAATTTTTGGTGAATTTTAGGAATAAATTTCGAAAATGTTGAATATTATTAGACTAGGAAAATGCCACTTGGCGAGTAAATTGATGGAAGGAAATAGAAATAAGAAACAAATGATATTGGAGAATTGTTAAAAATGAATTTTGAAATTATTGAGAAAATGAGTTCAAAAATTTGGAGATGATTTTAGAATTTGTGAGAAAATGATATTGGAAATTGGGAGACCTTTGGAGTAAGAATTAGAGATGATTTGACAACGTGTCATTATGTTAGTTAAAATAAAATAACTAGACCTACTATTATGGTAGTGGTGAGTCTAGGTCGATCCCACAGAGAGTGTATGTAAAGTTTATGAAATGAAATTAACTGGTGTTTAGGTTTAACAAGGGGTTTTGGATTTTGGAATAAAATAAAATAAAATAAGACTAACTAATAAAAACGAATTAAAGAAAACATGCAAAAAATGATAAAAGTAGGGAATTTAATAGGGACCTGGTTCTTTGGTTCAGTCTCGGTCTACACCCTAATTAAGCATATTTCATTAATTTGTTGTTCTTTAACCTCTCCTAGCAACTATTAATCGTGGGTTAGCAATTAACCCGAGTTTTCCCTTATGTTTTGTTTAATCAAGATATGATCATTAATTAAACCAAACCACCGAATAACCTAGGATACGATCTCTAGGTTTAATTAAGCAGTAGCATTACGAATTAGGAAAACCGAATAATCAAGGCAATAACCACACACGATGCATCATTTAACCTAGGTCATATTATCCCTAATGATTACGAATCATTAGTCACTACCCATGAATTTCAACATAACAATTATGGATTATATCGAAATTTTGGTAATGGGTTTGCAATTAACGATTCAATGAACGCAGTAAAATCATCATCTCATAATACCCTATGAGTTCATACATAAATAACCAAACAATAACAAAAATACGATTATCCATACATAAAACCCAAATCAATTAATATAGGATAACACAATCAATTCCTAATGTGAGAAAAAAACAACAAAATAATTAAAAAATACTTAACTCGGCTCATCGGTGTTGATGTCACCTCTGAACTGGCGTCAGTACGTCTAGCCCTTCATAACTCTTTCTCCAAAAATACTTCAACCCCCAATCTAATATCCGTACCCGAAGCCCCCTTTAGTTATCCCTAACGCTACCCTCACTGTCACCTCTCTACTATAGCTGATAAGACAATTAAGTTTTGGGGTTTTTAGTTCCAGGCCTCTCTTCACATCTATGCCACAGCTCTTCTCCAGCAACCAAGTCACCCAGCTAAGACGCAGACAAAATTTCTCCATACTTGTGCCTACGCCTGCTGCGCCTCTTAACCTAGCTGCTGCCACACTATGGCATGATGGGACGAATAAACTTCCCAACTCTTTAATCCTTCACTGCCTCGCTTATTTGTTTTCTCTTGTGCGTTTTGAGTAAAACACCTGTACTAAATGCAGACGTTGTTTGCATTTTAAATAAAAAGTTGTGCATTTAACACACAACATTCTCCAGCTGCTTCTGTTTTGGTCTTCACTGCCTTGCTTTTGCATTGTCGTTTTGTCCCTTTGCTTCACCATTATGCTCCCAACATCTAGTTCTTTTCTTCATGTCTTCATTTTTCTCGTCTTTTAATTTTCTTTGTCTAGCTCCATAAAGACGAGTAAAAACTTGATCTTCAGAAAATAACTCAAATGTAGTACTTTTGACTCACTTTAAATTTTTTGCTTCCAAATTGTACCTAAAATCATATATAAATTAAAGTGAATATATTAACCATTTTTGTGTCATTAATCGCTAAGTGTAAATGATTAAATATATCAACAATTAAACACATATCAATTTTCCCCAAACTTATATGTGGGTAAAGGTAGGGTGAGATGTATTTGGGTCAAGTATCATGAAAGTCATCAATGCTGGTGAAACAAAGCAACACTCATCAAAAACTAGGTACCATCAGCCATGACAAATACAACATTTATATTTCACAACCCTATTAAGCTCTCATACATAAACCACATGAAGCATATATCAATCTGAAGGAATCAGTCATACAATTTATGCTAACATGAAATCACAAGAGTGAACCTTCCAAGTCAACATCTACCTCATATTCAACATACTCAAATAGCACATTCATTGCAACTTTAGGAAGATGCATAAACCATAAACAACTTTTCAACACATATGCAATTTCTCCTAGATACATTTATTTTAAACAATTTTTTTCATTCTTTTTTTTCTTTCTTATTTTTTCATTTTCTTTTCTTTTCTTTCTTTCTTTTCCTTATAAAAATCAAAATAAACTACATCCACATGTGATTTCAATGATAAGACATAAAACAACATCCCAACATTATAACCAACCCTCACATATGTACACCCCCATACTTAGAATTTTGTACATCCATAAACTTAACAATCACAAATGTTCCACTAGCTTTATGACTTGGGTAGGACATTTTGTTAAGTTTAAAAGAATAAAATGTGGTTTATACAAAAAGAAAGGCTAAAGATCAAAGGGGTTTATCAAGAGAAAAATCATTTCAGTAGGATAGGTTATTTGGCTAACGTAGTTTATGAAAAGCAAAGAATGCCTAATCATGTCCATGTTAATGCATAGGATAAAAATGTGGTTTTGAATAGAAATTCAATGTAAAATCAGGATGTACATGTCATAAAGGCCACACATTATCAAAAGGTAATGAGACTGATATGGATGTGTTAGTCAAATAAGGCTCAAAATCTCACCGGCTTTGTCTACCATTAGTCATTACTTTTGTAAAGATAATGCATATCAACCAATCGCAAGAGTAAAAATACATGCTAAAATTGCTATGAAATTCTCTAATCAATCCACACTCTAATTATGATTATATAATCCCAGAAGTAATAGAAAATAAGAAAATGTTTGTTTCATTTATTTTATTCTTTCTCTCATTTTGATTGAAAACTTAAAAACAAGTAAAACAAACAAATTTAAAAACACACATGCATATAAAAAGTAATGCGAAAATATAAAGGAAAAGAAATTTACTTCCCTTAGGTTGCCTTATAAGAAGCGCCTTTGTTTAGGGTCGCTGTCTCGACTCCTTCCTCCTTACGTGACAAAATTGTGATCTTCAGGTATCATATGCGGCTCCTCCACATGAGGTAGTTTTGAATAGGGCCTTAGTTGATCATCATCCTCATTTAGCGTCTTCCCTATCCTTAGATTCTCAATCTTGACTGAGTCTATACACTCTGGAAATATTTCGAACGTCTTTTCTCCTTTTTCCTCATCATTTAACTCCTCCAATCTGTTATGTAAAGGTAAAGAGTTAGTTTCAAAAATAATCATGGACTCAATACTTACCTCCGAGCTGAAAGATGTGTCCTTTTCAGCTTCTATCTCCTTCTCTACTTCTTCAACACAAGCATTTCATTAAGGGTTGACCTCAAAATTCTCAAGCTCCTCATCACTTTGCAATGTCTCCGCACAAAAGTACATTGGGTACACCTTGGGTTAATATGGCTGCTCCTCTTCACTTTATGATTCTAGGCAATTGAGCCTTATTTCTATCTGAACCATTTGGTGTTCCATTCTCTATTGGTTTGCTTTGGTCTCTTATTGTAATTGTTGCAAATCCTGTTGAAATTGTAAATTGTTAGCAGTAATATTCTTAACAAGTTTTTCTAAAGATGCACCTGAATCATATTGGCTCTCTGAATCTTGGGCGCTAGAGCATGTGTTTCTTGGAAATTGCCCTCCATCCTTCTGGAATTGTAGAGTATTCTGTTGCATTTGCAAAGTATTAGCTTTCAAAATATTATTCAACTCTTCCAGAGATGGACCAAAGTTGTGATAGGAAGCTTCTGGTCTGTATTAGAATTGTTGTGCATCCTACAAACTACCATAAAAGTAATTGTGATGATTATTCCATCCATAACAAAAGTTAGGTTGATCAGTCCAAACATTGTTTTATGATTGAGAATATGAGTTATAAAAGAAATTACTTCTACCATTTCAAAATTATTTAAACTCAAAATAAAAAATGAAAAGATCATAAAATAACTGAAAAGAAATCAATCACGAACAAATATATACAAAAAAACCAATTAAATCATAAACAAAGACTAAAACACCGCATTCCTTGGTAACAATGCCAAAATTTGACTGTAGGTCATTACTTTAACATCCCCTCACCAATTGGAAAGGGTATTTTGGTCATTTTGAATGGATTAGAATCATTAAAAGTGTTTCAGATATATTCATGCATTCATATATGCACATGAATAATAAATAGTGAATATTTGCTCATAATATGTTT
>JANSVA010000217.1:34615870-34665964 GCA_025504915.1 Erythroxylum reticulatum | reverse complement strand
ACAATAAACACAATTATAAACACATATGCCGGGAAATGTCATGAATGCATGTACCATCATGTGCATATACAAAAATTTCCATTCATATATATATAGAGGCCATAACATTCATGCTCGTGCCGAGATGAGTTTACTCACTCATAACCCGTTCCAATTTACTATTTTACCCTTCCCATCGGTGATGGGATGTTACACTCTTTCTATGTCTCCTATCCATATTAAAACTTAGTAAGTAGTTTGAGAACATATTCAATTAATCACTAAACTAAATACTTGGAGAAATAATTGATATTATGTTAAATTACTCTTTATGTATTGAGACCTTTCCAGAATAAAGATCCAATTTTTAGACATTTCAATATGATCATGAAAAGAAGAAAATGTTATATCTACCTCCCTTAAAAAAGAAACAAAAATTAAGATCAAGGAATTTGTTTTGATAAGGGTGTACATCAGTACAAACATTAAATCATTACAAAGGTTTTTTTACAATAAAAAAATCATATGAAATCTCTCAACCTTTTTCTTATAGTTAATCTTTTAATATTTAAAAAATGATTAGGTTCTAAGATTTATTGGTTGCATTTTATTTTTTTTACATGAAATCTTTTGTACCATAATTAGTGTTTCAACCTTGTTCTAATTAAATTTGTCCACATATTTGTGTGGACCCATTTCTTTTACCTATCTTCTTTCTTAGATCTATAACTTTGGCTACATAAAATTGTAGGAAATAGAAATTATTTTCTTCTTTAACCCTAACTTTCAATCTTTAAAATAGTTCTATCTTATCTTCATATTCATCTCTCCACCCAACTAAACTCGATTGCCTCACTACTTCCCTGTTGTTCTATCATCACTCCCTTTCCAAAAATAATGATTACCTTTTAATTCTAGTGGTCTCTAAGGATGTTAAAATTAGCAAAGAAGCTCAATCCAGTAGCTCACAACCAAATTACAAGCTAGTCTAGAATGAAGCGATGGGAGACCCTATGTGTTTTTGACAAACTTAGGGATATAGAGCATGGATATAAAAGTGGATATCATCACTATACTAGAGAAAGATATGAGGTGTGAGTCCATACGTCTATCTGTTTGTATATATATATATTATGTATACAGATAGATACAGGATCTAGCATAACCTTTTTGTGATACCCTCTATTCAATACTTGGGCATAGTATCTCCACCTCTAAAGTGCTAAATATAGGGGCATGAAGTGGAAATTTGCAATGGTGGGGTTCTTCAATAAGAAGTGCCTCTCTTTCCCTTTAGTTCATTGTTGCGCCAACACAAATTGGAAAAGACTAGTAGTGGAGAATGCCCTTAATAGTGACAAAGATTTCATATTTAAGTTCTTTACAGAAGATGAGATTGACAAGATAATAGAAGTTGGACTATGGCACATTTAGGATAAACCTCTCATATACAAAGTGGGGACCAAGCTTAGCAATATGGAAAGCGAAGATGAAAAATATAATTGTATGGGTGAATTTCATATGTTCTTTCTGAGTACTAGTTCTTAAGATCCTTGCAAGTTCGATGGGGAGTCCATTTTTCCATAGATGAAGAAATTATCAACCTAAAAAATAGGCTGTGCATATAAATATTAAGGTGAAGATAAGGAAGAACTCCCAAATAATTTGATAATAAACAAGTTTAATGATAAAGGCAAATTCACAAATTAATCCATTTCCTTAAGTTATAAATAGAAACCTAGGAGGAACAAGCAAAACACAAAGCTTGGACACTAACTGGGAGGGAAATAATGGATGCAGTTAGATTAGAGCAAATTGTTAATGAGGCCACTCCTAGTATGGATAATACATCCCCATCATATGTTATATCCTGCTTTAGATATCTGTAGTTTATTCACATTAAAAAGTAGATGACCAATATATTTAACACCTAGATTACATATAAGACATAATTGATCATTAGCACTAATAAACCTATCATTGGTCTTCAATCTATGTCTTGCTGCGATTCATGTAACAAAAGATGCTTTAGACATCCAAAAACCTTTCCAAACAATGTTAAACTATTGAATCCTAGGTCACAATGTCTGATAGCCTTAAGACAAGAATGATTATTAAACTCCCTACCTCTGTTGGGTAGCCAACGTCTACTATCACATCTTCAAGAATTGAGAGAGTGTTCAGGAAAGTAAGATCAAATTCTATCACTATCCTTGAAGTTATTTAACCAATTATCTTACTAGATAACTTCCTTAACCCAGGATCAAATAGGAATTTCTAGCTATTAGAGATGAAATATCCTCTTTTAGGATTAGAGGGATATGAATTACCCTGTTGTCAAAATAAAATTAAGAAGTTTGACCATTCCCGATATGAGTTTTGATAAGTGGATAAAAATTTGCCTTTTCCTCATAATTTAAATGAAGTAATGGGAGCACTCTTTCCTTTCTTTTATTTTCCAAAAGCTAGAGTTCTTGAGATAGAATGCGTTTTTCCATTTAGACTATAGGGACTCTATATCAATAAACAATCTCCATATTCTTTTTGCCACTAACATTGTTCGATTTATTTGCGAGGAAATGAGCCCTAAGCCACCTTCTTGCTTAACAACTTGATTTTTTCCCCTTTAAAGTTATTAGCACTTCCAATCTAAATTTTTTTTTAATACATTTTTCATCTCCTTGTTGATCTTCTAAGAAGAAATAGGTGAGAACTATAGTGGGTATGAAGACTCTTTAACATAAAAGAAATAAGTAAAAGTATCCTTATATAAGATAAACCCTTATTTTTGCCTAGAATTGATTCTTGTTTTTTTAACTTTCCAAAAGATAAAGACAGTCATGGTATCCTAGATTTTTAAAGGAAATGGGGACTCCCAAGTATTTAACAAGTAAAGAATGAGCATTCAAACATGTCAACAACCTTAACCTTGCAAAGGATTTCACATCAGAAGAGAAGTATGTCATACTTTTATGTTGATTAGTTTTTATCTGTGAGATCTTACAAAACTACTAAAGAGAATTATGCAATACTAATACAAAAGAACGCTTAGCTTTAGATAACAAGATTAAGTCATATGTAAAGCTTACATAAGTAAGCTTTAATTCTTTGCATTTGTTATAAACCTTAAAACTGAAGCTATTTTAGGTTCTCTTCATAATAATCCTCATGAGGATTTCCAAAGCAATAATAAAATGATAAGTAAAAGGGGGTCCCCTTGCCTAATCTCGTTAGTACCCCTGAATTGATTGCTAGGATTACCATTTATAACAAAGATGAGAGTAGTATAAATGCAAACATTAATCTAGGAGATAAATTTTCAAGGGAAGCTAAACCATTTAAGATAGCGATGGTATCCAAAGCTTTTGAAAAATCAACTTTAATTACATAGTTCTTGACAGATTTATTAGTATCATAATCCCTCAATAACTTCTGAATAAGTGATATATTATCATAAATAGATCTTCTTGGAGTGAATGCACTCTGAGAATGATGGATTAAACTCTTAAAGATACCCTTCATTCTTAGTGCAAGTAGCTTGCAAAACACTTTATACACAATATTACAGCAAGAGATGGGGCAAAAATCCTTCAGGTTATTTACGTTAGAGATTTTCAGGATGAGACAAATATAAGTGAAGTTGAGCTCTTTTAACATATTACTAAAAGATGAGAACTCTTATACCACTAGCACCAATAGATCTCTAATGAAATTCCAGGTAGATTCAAAGAAGAAGGAATTAAAACCATCAAGTCCTAGAGCTTTCTTTGAGCTCAAACTGAATAAGCAATTCTTGATTTCTATTTAAGAAGTTGGCTTTTACAGTTACTTTAGGAGATCCTTATTAATAGCATATAAGTTTCCTAATAATTCCGTTAAAACCTGAGGACTAAGCAGACTTGAATTTCTTAAACGAAGGATTCCCTTATAATAGTCATACACCATTCTTTGAATATAATTTTTTATAGCTAATTGGTTATCTCCATCAATTAAACAATAGATCTTATTGATATTTCTTCTCGTAAGAATGGAATTATGAAAAAAAATTAGTATTAGTATCCCCTTCTTTTAACTATGTTAAACTTGCCTTTTGTAACAGTAAGGAATTATGCTCTTGAAGGGCCTTGGTATACTCTTTAAGAGCCTTATATTCCTTCTATTTTAGATCTCATGTAAATCCTTTATCTTCTCCTCTATAGCTACCTTTAAGTAGAAAGAGGACCGCTATCTATGAGAAAGACCATCAACCTGACCTTTAACATTTTTAGTTTCCTTATAAGTTGTTAAGATGTGCGTCCTAGAATCCAAACCTCCCTTACTGTATCTAGGAAACCCTCCTTATAAATTAGGATATTAAAGCATTTGAAGGGAGATTTTTAAGATATATGACTATTTGGCTTAATAACCTTTATAAATTAGTGATCAAAGCATAATGGGTAACCCAAAAGAGAAAAGGAATTGGGCCATATACTTGTCCAAGCTTGATTAACTAGAACCTTATCAATTTTCTCTAGGTAAAAATCCTACATTATAGTTTGTTATTCTAAGTGAAGTGATAAACAATATATCTTAATTCAAATACTTCTAACAAGCCTAAGGTGGGCTCCAACTCTTTGCTTAGAGCATTGTGGTTAACTTTGTCTCCTTGAGCTTTTGATGGATGAATTGCATAGTTAAAATCTCCTACAACAATCTAAAGACAAAATGTAGAGGATTTGATAACAACAAGGTTCTCCTAAAATTTGACTCTTTGGAAAGCAAAATTGGATATATATGTGATTGATAAAAATTGGATATATATGTGATTGATAATTGAAAGGAAACTGAGGAATCCAATTTCTTTCACACCAAATGGATGAACTGGTTAGAGCACTTTTGACTTGTAACTTGAACCTTATCCTTAACATTGGCAAAACCAATTATGCCATTATAGTGATCCTAATTATTAGATCTTATAATCTATCTAGGCCCCAAAAACTTTATAGATTCTTAAAATTCATGAGCTTTGATTCTAGTCTCAAGCAATCCCATAATTGAAGGATCCTTTTCTAAAGGTAAGTCTTTTATTTCTTGTCTATTATAAAGTTCATTCATTTCTTTAATGTTACCAAAAATCATATTTGATTTGGATTAGAGGAATTATTAACCCACTGGACCTTTTTTTTTGCCACAATTCTCATTTGAGGTTAGAGTGGATTTCTCCTACAAATTCTCTATCTGATTGATTTCATAGATTTCCTAGATTTATTCCACCATATCAACTAGTTCTTTATCTTTAGAGTCATCTAACATACTCTTGTTATCTTTCCTCATTAGACTTTATCAGAATTTGATCACAAAGTCTAAATTCTTAGTCCCTTATTATTGCTACTGGTTTTAAAACTTCAGTGATTTCAAAAGTATCACTTACTACTTATGGAATGTCCTATTTCTTATTAATAGTTTCAATCTTCCTATGTTCCGTTGATTTCCTAATTCCCATTATTTCTAGTTATGCTCCTGTCTTGAATAATTTGCTAATTTCTTTTCATATCTTTTTGCTAACTGAGGCTTCTAATTGTAGGAAACTTTGATCTTAACTCTAACTATAGCTCCCCAACCTCATTGAGTTTCATTATAGGGGGTGCCTCATGAAAAATTTCCATCTCTTAAGCTTATCAGTAGGGGATCAAAGGCTAAAGATTTACCTATTGATCTACAAGAAAGCTTAAACCATCCCAGAAATAATATTCTAATGGAAAATGATGGAAATTGATCCATATAAGAAAGAATTATATTCCATTTATATCCACTTCCAAACCTAGAAACCACTTTTGGATAAAAATAGGTTGACCTCTAATGTGCCAAGGCCCAATTTCCATGATTAAAGATAAACTATCCTCATCTCTGAATTTGAAAATGAAGGGATACTCTTTGGTCAATAAAATTTCTCCAAACCCTTTTATCCTCATCTGGATTGAGCCCAAGATTAAACTTGAGTAAATGGAGGTCTTTTATTTATGAAGAAACCAATCAAACAATAAAACAAAGTTCTAGCTCCTATTAGCACTAGATCTTACTTTTATTAAGAGTTAGTTCATCTTTTCCTTAATTATTAGAGGGTGATTTTAATTGTACACTATTTCCTTAAATTTTTAATGGCCAAAAGTTTAAGTTAAGGAACTATAATAAGGAATATTTCCAAGTAAAGTGATGACTTATTAAATGATTTAAGGTTCATAGGTAATTACTTTACCTAGATCAACAGGAAAAATGGGAGTTGGTTCCCTAAAAAAAAGTTTAATAGGTGCTCAATTAACTCCTTGGATGTTTAATCCCCTTGAATATTGTCACTTACATAATCCTTTTACATCAAACCATACACTAATTGTCACTTACATAAATGTGAACTCTCTAAAAATTTACTTCTTCTTAAACAAAATTCCAGGAATACTTAGTTAAGGGATGATGATAGGAACAAATATTTCTTCCATAATATTATTCAAGCCAAAAGAAATATAAATAAAATAGTTCCTCTACAAAACTTTTATGGGATAAATCAATAACTATTAAAGAAAATGACTTTAATTACTAATATTCCTAAGTTAAGATGAGAAGGTGAGCCCTTTTTAAAATGAGATCAGAATATAGTTAGCTAATTCCATTCCTAAGGATCTTAAAGATTTGATCATTAAGGAAATTATTAGAGAAGATATTCAGTCTCAGTGGTTTTAATGTTATATTTTTTCAAAGTACATAGCATATAATAGGTAACATGGTTTCTAACTCAATCATAAAATTCCTAATGAGTGGGAATCTCTTGAAAGACCTTAAAAGCCTTTTATTTATCTGATTCCTAAAATCCCCAATCCAAATTATCTTCATAAATATGGCTTTGGTTATATTTAATTGGAGAAGTAGATAGGAAAATCAATAGACCTGAGTACAAAGATGATGATTTATAGCCTTCTAATAAAGGGATAAATTTTTTATACTTGGAGTTTATTCTTTTGTGTAAAGCTTTAAATAAGGTTTGATGATCCCTAAACTTGAGTAAAAGAAACTATAGAGATACCAAGATATCTAGAATGTGGTTAGATAATCTTGAAGCTAGAAAACCTAGATACTTTATCTAAGAACTCCTAACTATGAACAAAGACTAAAAGAGAACTCTTCCAAATGTTAACAGAGAGGTATGAAAGATCCTGGAAAACTTAAAGCAACTTAATAATAACCTTGACATAATCGATATTAAACTAACAAAGCACTAATAGATCATCTATAAAAGTAAGGTTAAAATTTTGGAGTTTCTAACACTTGAAGGGGTATTGGAAGTTTTTCTCTTCCTTAATATTGCTTATTGTCACTCTTAAGAGCGCTTTAATGTAAAAGGAAAATACATAAGGGGAGAATAAATCCCTTTATGTAAGGCCTTTTGATCTATTAAATATCTGTGCTAGTTATCCACTAATAAGCATTATAAAGTAGGTGGTGTTTACACATTGCACCATTCAACTAATGGAAGTTATAAGGAATCCAAATGTCATCATAGTGTTGAATACGAAATTTCATTCATCTAAGTCAAAATCCTTATGAAAGTCAATTTTAACGGAGTAGGTTATGATGTCACCTTTCCTATGATAATTTTTAAACATCTCCTTGGTGCACATTAAACGCATTATAAAATAAATTGTAACTCTACATAACTAAATTTATAGTAGTGGTAAGCAAGGACTGTATCTACAAAGAGTGTGTGTTTATCTTCTATAATGAATAAACCAATGTTTAGGATTGATGGGGGTTTAGTTAAATTTTATTAACAAAATAAAGTAAAACTAAACTACCATATATAAATTAAATTAAGCAACATAAGATTTTGTAATCTTCTTGTTTTTCTTGTTCCTCTCTTTGAAACTATTAACCATAAATTAACAACAAACTCTATTAATCCCAATTTTCGTTTAGTTTGTATCTAATTAAAATAAGCTCTTTAATTAAGTCTAGAATTCAAAAATCTTATAATAAACTCTCTAGATTTAGTGTGACAACTAAATTATGTAATAGGAAAACAAGTTAATCTAGGAAACAAACACATAAGCTTGGGTCATTCAACCTATGTTACGTTATCCCTGATGATGCACGACCATTATTTTATCATAAGTTAATTAGGGTTACAATGATTATGTAATGCTATCCAAATTCCAACAATGAGTTTATACATGAATAATATATTTGGATTATCTAAATCATTCATAAATAAATACAAAAAATTATTCATAGAATATCATAATCAATTTCAAAAAAGAGTTAAGAATAACATCACTAGATTAATCAATGTCTAAACATGTTCGTCGACCTCAGTATGCCCTGTGGAACTGGAAAAATGAAGTTTAGTTCCTTATAGCTCTCCAAAAGGTAAGGAATATGCCCCCTATTAAGTCTTTAATGTCTTCATACCTTATTTGGCCTCTTAAATGCCCTTTTATACTTAAAATTAGGGTTGTGTCACAATATACTTAAGATTAGGGTTGTGTCATTATACACGCTTAGCTACAGGAGTGTGTAAGTGATCATATATGTAAAAATTATATAAATCAAGAATAAAAATGTTCATAATGAGCTACACGACTACTTACACAGTTGTGCAAGTCCACATATGGATGTGTAGGTTACAAAGAGGGCTAAGATGTTGTCTTCGAGCTCCTACATGGTTTTAGTGTCTTAAACTATCCCATACACAATCGTGTAAGTTATAGTAACTTCATTTTTTGTGTCATTTTTCCTATTTTTAGCTTAGCTCATCCCATTTGTTTCCACGAAGGAAAACAAGATTGAACATCAATTGAACAAAACCAAGGATATGTTTTTAGCTCATTTTGGTTCATAATCTTCCAACTTGTAATAAAGAAAGATGAACCAAAATAAGTATCTTAAGTGCATCCTAACATTAATCACTAAGCATTAGGGAGTAAATAAATAGTCAATGAAGGATTTATCAATCTTATCAAAAGGGAATGTTATCCTTAATGCTCTTTCCTTATATTAAGCCCCTTGGCTTGGGTTAATGATCATTACGAGGATGACGTTGAGCCTTGTTATTAGCATCTTAGTGATAATTTACATATTCTATTATAGTAAAAAATAGGTCTAAGGTTCTTTAAGTTCTAGGGTATAAAATTGCAACAACAAGGAAAATTAAATTTTTATTAAATTCTTTAAGGATTTTACCCAAAGAGAAAAACTCTAGGATAACACTTATTATAGAATTACCCAATAAGCTCCAAGAATTTTGATAAAAGAATGCACTAAAACATCTAGGTTATGGGAAATTTTAGCAATTATATTGAAAAATGTTTTCTTAATGTCTTCTTTGGTAAAGGGTATTGAGAGAAAATTAACTTGGTCATTAGATATAGAGTGGGGATGAAGGATCTGAATTCTTGGATGATAGAGACTTTTCCTCTAGAATAACCTAAGGAATCTTTGAAATAATTCAAATATAATGCCTTTAAATTCTCTTTGCAATCAATAACAGTTATAAGTTTGTTAAATAGAAAGTTGATGATATTATGGTTGCTTCTAGTAAGGATTGTAAAATAGAAATATTAGTGTTTCTATCTCTTTTAAAAAACTATTATATCATAGATCTCTAACTCAGTAGAGAATTATATGTTAACTACATTAATATAACTTAAAAGGCTAATCTTTCTTATTTTAAGAGCATTAAATAACCTAGTTTATAATTGATCTTGGAATAAATAACATATAGATCCTTCTTGTTTTCTCAATTATTTGAAGGGCATTGCTTCCATCTTTCATATTTAGTAATTATAGATCCTAAATAATAGCTTGATTGGAAAGAAAAAAATCCTTAAAGTATCAGCATTATGTTTCATTAGAAGTGTCATTTTGACTCACATAAAAATAAAGTAGTGTTGGATTCCCTTAGGAATAACTAAAGGTTAGTAATAGAAGTTGCTAAAGTATTAGGATCTTTCCCTAGGATTTTCCTTTGAGAGGCCAAATTGTATGCATAGAAAAAAGTGATTATACCCCTAGCTCATATTTAATTTGAGAAAAGTGAATTTAAAGTGTATGAATTGATTAGTGAAGTTGATTTTCTCTAAACCAATTTGTTTAGGATCAAACGTGACTAACACTTTTGGATTTCCTTATAGTTCTTTTGGGTTTTAATAGTGGAATTGCCTTTTGACAACTTAAAATTTTCCTCTATTTCTATTATAATTTTAATAAGATTAGGAATATCTAAATGGAATTGGTTTGAAGGTATTAAGGGTGCATCTTCCTGCTTGAAAATATTAGGAAAATAAAAAGCACCTTAAGGTAAAGTGGAAGTAGTTATAGGGGAATTAGTGCGATCTATTACTAAGTGAACATAAGTAAAATTATTAATAGTATATTAGCTCATCATTATAAGGATTAGCCTATACTTTATTTATAACCTTATTTGGAGCAATCTCCATATTAACTTCTTGCTTAATTCACACAAGCTCAGATATCCACTAGTGAAGAACACTTTTCTTATTAGCTTCATAAATTTGTTTGGAGTTTTAGGAGATTTTCTCTGAAAGTAGAGCCCAGTCTTAACTTCCTCCACTTTATTATCCTTATTTAACCTTGTAATTTTAAGATCTAGAGGGAATGTTAATTCATCAAGAACCTTAATGCAATCTCTTACATATATTATTCTTTTAAGAGTAGTTACATTTTCATATATACATATTGGCCTTCCAAAGGAAATTTGGAAAACATTCAGGCTATTTATAGACTAATAGTCAAGAGGATTATTATAGAAATTAATCTAAACAATTATTTACTTTACTAGTTATTATTGAGAACTAGACTCGTGTTTCCATTATTGTAACAACAATATTCCATTATAATGCCATTGTTCAAAATTTATAGTTTTCCTTAGTATTGGAGTGTTTTTACCTTTTATAACCATAAGCTCATCAAAAGGGGAAGAAAAAGGAACATTAAAGGGAAGATGAGATAGAGGAAGTAAAGCTAAGGAAGGAGTAGAGCCTAGCCAAGGTTAAGCTAAGATGGGAGTAAATGCCACAACAATTATAGAAGTTATTAGTAAGTTTGAGTTACGATTGGAAATGGTTATAAGGACCTAGAAAAGAGATGGAGAAGAGGTATAAGAAGGAACAATGATAGGTAACATCTACTGTAAGGAGGAGTAGAGAGATTGTGGAATGAGGAAAAAAACTTGTATGAGATAATCTCATAATAGTTTCTTGGCCCTCATCGAAAAAAGAAGAATATGATTCCATTCCCATAATTGGAATGGATTAAAAATAATGAGAGGGTGAGAAAGATCCCACTCAAAGTGTCTTACTGAAATGGAAACTAACAAATTTTTTAGAGCAAAAGAAAGAAAATAATGAAATACACTAAAAAAGAAAGCCAAATGGAAGTTAGAGGATTTTCACATTTATGAATTCCTTTTCAATTAGTTTGCCCAATTGAAAAGATAACATAATTAGCTAAGGCTTAAAGTACTTTTGCAAGTTCCATTTCTCTTACAGTAAAAGAGGCATTTGAAGGAAAAAACAATTCTTTAAAATTAGAATTTGTTTAGAAACATTGAAAATTTTACACTAATTTAAGCCATGAGTTTTCTAGTAAGAAAACAGAAAGGATATGATTCAAAGGACAATCCATTGGATATTTAAAAGGTTGAAACAATTATTGTATAATTTTACTCATCTTAAAATTATTCTTATTATTTTGAACTACTTAAAGTAATCTTATAGTATTTTTTGGAAAGGAAGGGAATTAATTAATTAATAATAAGAGTTATTGAAATACATATCTACTCAATCACAAGTCCATCTAGATATACTATCAAAATAAGTCTGCTACTAATGCAACACCTAGCAATAGTACATCCATAATAGGACAGTAAAGATAAGAACAATTGAAGGCCACTAAAGTTTACTTAGTATTGTAGCTCAACATCTAATGTATAAGCTATTATATAGGCCTCAGTTTACTTTGAAAATGTCTTAAATTCCTTTCCTTCTAAATTAAATATATGGTTGTGTAGAGGGAGATACTAAATTTATTAAACTTCACCTTACATTTCCATTTCAAAACAACACACTAATTTACAATATCAATCTAATTACTCACTAAGCAAGTTAGATTATCATCCTCAAGATAGATTTTCAAAGATATTTCTTTCCCTCTAAGATCCTCCATAGCCTTTTTACCATATGATTTTTATTGTTTAACTTTATTGGGGCTATCTTTAAACCACCTTCATCTTTAGGTAAGCAAATGGTCTCTTATTTATCCTTTTCTTTATAGTTTCTAACTTCTTGATCAGCCCGTAAAAAGGTTTTAAATAGCATTTCTATTTCCTTTAACAAATTCTTTAGAAATATAATATAATACAAATAAATATGAAATTAATTAAATATTAAATTAATTAATCTCTATCATCATAATTAAGGATCTTGTTGTACAAGTTTTTGATCCTTTTCTGAATTTTCTCAATGAGTGGTGTGAACTCCTTGTAAGGTGGTATCCTATAAGAGATTGGAACTCTTAGATAGGTAAAAGGAAGTTGCTTCTATGGCTATCCTATCGACTTAGTAATCTAGGAAGAAATATCTATAGTAGATAAGGATATCAAGAAGCAACTTTGATCCTTGTTCATTTTTGGCCTAGATAGTTCCTTAAAGCATCTCAAAGCATTTATTAAGTCACTTATATAGTTCAAATATACCTCAAAAAAAAAGAAATAAGTGATAAGTGTGAAGTGCATCATGTTTTAGGGTATAGTTTGATTTGTGTTTATCTATTTATTCAATTGTTTAGTATGTGTTTTCGGTAGAATTGTTGTTAGTTTGTGAATCATTTGTGTTTAAGTGTTTTTTATGGGATAGTACAAGCATTTGAGCTTAATTATTATGTCTTTGAGGTCTATTGATGTGTTTATTAGCGTTTCAGGGCTAATATCAAAGAACAGAGAAGTTTTATAAACATTTAGGTCAAAACAATGCCCCACGATCGTGACAAAAGAATTGGAGATAGCCCACAATCGTGGAAGAAGCCCAAGACATAGCCCATGATCGTGGCCTATTTTCCAGGATCATGAAAGAAGGGCATATATTGCCTACGATCGTGGCCTGCGTTAGGTAGATGCACAGACACTCAGAAAAGTCAAAATTTGAGGGAATTTTCAGACCTTTTCGACCTAAAAAATCCTAGGTGTAACATCCCGTTTCTATACTAAGGGTTAGAACCCTAGATTTCTGTAATTGACAAAATATCAATGAGAGATTAGAAAATTGCATTTCATACTCATGCATAATGTTAGCATACACACATGTGAATATTGATTTTTGCACATTAAAATGATTGTACATGCATTCATTGACATTTTTTAAGGTATAATTGATCTACAAGTGTAATTATATTTGGAATTCTGAATTGTATGTACTAAGAATTGATTTGGAGATTCTATTTATTGACTTAGAATTTTTAGTAAAAATTTGGGAAATTTCTAAAATTTTAGGTATTTTTGGACTAGGAAAAATGCCAAATGGCAGAACAATTAATGAATAGTGGTAAAAATAAATGTCAAATGGTAGTGTGAATTTTAATGTGTGACATTAAGATTTAATGACAAGTGTCATTGAAAATTGGGTTGAAAATTGGAGACAAATGAACTAGTAGATTAAAAGACTAAAAGTGGTACCATAGGAAAGTGACAAGTGTCACTACCACTTACCACTTACTATTCTTTTACCCAATTAAAGACCATTTCATGGTCTTTCACTTGCCCATTCATGACATATGCTTCATTTCTCCATCTCCTTTATTTTCTTCATCTTTCTCTCCTTCACTAACGACACTCTCTTCTCTAAGCATCAAAATGGAACTTTGCTTTCTTCCATTACTAGCCACTTAACTATCTTGCTATCTCTTTCTTTTTGCTAAAAGACCCAACCCACTTCACCTTGAAAGTTGATGATCGCGGTATGCATTGGAGAAGCTAGGGTTAAGTGTGATTTGAAGACATTGAAGCTAACAAATAAGTATAAGCATTAACTTTTCTTGTATTGTTGAATGAAGCATGCATGATGATAATTAGAGGTTAAATGGGCATAAAATGGTGTTTTTGTGTATGCCGGAACATGAATGATGAATTGTATATGAAAATGTCATGCTTTTATATATGTATCACGATTAATGATTAGTAAATTGACATAGAGTTGATTTAGAGTTAGGATGAATCCTTAATGGATGTAGAAAAAAGTGTAGAAAAATTGATTTATGAATGGATATTCACATATTCTATTTTTGATGTATAAAAATGAGGATCATTAGTTGTTTTAAAAATGAATTGGATTGAGTATTGAAGTTAAATAAAATGCAAGTGTAGTGTCTTGAAAAGAGAAGAACTAGGATGAAAGTTTAGAGATCAATTGATAATGGTGTTTAAAGTGTGTTGGAATATGTTAGCTGTAACAATTCCACTGGATATGCTTATGTATTTTATCCATAACTTGAGCTGTAGTTATCCAAATGGAATGAATTTTAATTTGGATTAAATTAGAGACGTATGTTTACATTTTTTATGAAGACATTAAATACAAATTCTGTCTTTAAGAGTTTCAAAATTTGCCTAGAAGTTCAGTACTGGGTGTAGAAAGTTGATGATGAATGTATATATATGTATGTGTTCTATTATTAGTGTTCATGACCAATCATAGACTATAATTTGCTTATATATGGTATTGAGTTGAAATAGAGTTAGTATGATGGGGAAATGATGAGAAAATTAAACTAGAAATGATAGAACAAGCATAAGGTAGTGAATGTAGTAAGTAAAGAATTGAAATCTGGAAAATGAGGATGCAATTGGATAGGTTTGGGGTAAGAGGCATAACTTTTTCTATAGAACTTGAATTGAGGTCATTTAAGTATTCTTAGAAATAGGACTTCAAGATCTACAACTTATAAAGACCTCGAGAACAGATTTGGATGTCTAAAGGGTTAACATTTCAAGTTTCTATGAGGGACCTGTAAAGGTCCACTTAACGGATATTGATGTCTACCTAACGGACATTCACAAGTCAATTGGTCTAAATTAAGGATTAAATGGGACTTAGAATGAACCTAGAATGATTCTTGGATTAAGTTACTAATGTGTGATATGTTTGAAGTGATAATTGAGGTCATAACTTAGTGAATGAATGGATGATATCAAAGTACCAAAGGCATGAGTATAATGGGATTGAAGATGTACATATGATTATAGTTATGATCCAAAGGAGTTAAGAAGTATGTATTAAGTAAATGTGAATGAGAATTGAGTATTGTGAGAGCATATAATGCTAGAAAAGAAATGATGAGAAACTGAGTTATGATATTAAAGTAACCAAGTGTTCTTAAGGTGTAAGCTTAAGAATAACTTAGGCACATGCAAAGGATAAAGATTGAATGGTGAACTTAAAAGGATCATGTGCAAATGAAGTATAAATCTAAGTTTAATTATATATATATGAATTATGAAATAAGAATGAGCATAAGATGTGAATTTATATAATATACCCAGGATTGTCATTAAGCATGCATTATACACAGTACATATACCTATCTATGTGATTGAGTGTTCATAAGATTGTGGAATTAATAATGTGTGTGCAATACGTGTTTTACATAATGATGATACATAATAGAACTTGCTCATCCAGATGTTTTCAGATCACGAAAGCTAATGCTAATCTGGGGCTTATTGTCACTTGACCTAGATGGTCTCATTTCATTATTTGTTATAATTTAAATTTCCGCATTGAATTGCTACTGATATGATTGATGTGAATGTGAATGTGATTGTACAGATTCCAGACATTGAATGTATGCGGTGTTTGATGCATGTAAAAATCATTAGAAGTGCTCTTTGTATATGATTTTGATGAAATATGTGATACTAAACTTGATTGTTGAATGTCGGACCAAGGTCCAATGGCAAATATGAATGAGAATGTGATAATGAATATGACTATATAAAATTGAGTGAATAAATGTGATTGATGCATTTCATTACATGAATGCATGATAAAATAAAGGTTGTTGTAACTAGAGTAGCCACTGAAAAATAGATTAAAGATCAGAGAGTGAAAAAGAGCTAAAAGCTTATATTGTGATTAAGAGCCAAAGACTCACTATGTATAATGAGCCCGATATCGCCAACAGATACGAGACAACTATCAATGAGCTTGGTATCTACAATAGATACGGGATAGTTATAGGCACTCAGTCATAACAATAATAATTGAAAGTGAGTCTCATGAACACTGCATATGCATCTAATATGTATGATTTAAATAGTTTGACTGAATTTTTAGTGTTATATATGTTTTAAGTGAACATGAAATGTATGTGACTGATCATGATGAATTGATGAACTGACCGACCTTTGAGTCATTTCTTCTTGTTCCCAAAAGTAAAAGTCTATACTGCTCGTCGCATCCTTCAGTAGCTAATATTATCTCTCGGTCCTGAAAAATCAACTTTGCAATTTTGATGAGTTTTGCGAACTCAATGAGGTAACCATCATGCATCACATCAGTACATGTAACATATTATTCACATCTTTTTGCATATTCATAAAATGTCACATTTCATTTTCAGAGTAATCATCATAATCCTTTCATTTATATACAATACATATATAAAGTATAATTGCAATGGATGTGAGGCTCACTTTCATTTATTATTGTTGTTGTGACCGAGAGCCTTTTTACTAGCTCATATCCCTTAGTGGATACCGAGCTGTGTCAAATTATGTCCCATATCCCTTAGTGGATACCGGGTACATTTACAACCGAGCCTGAGGCTCTAATCACAATCCAAGCTTTAAGCTCTTTATCCTGGCGATTCCGGTTACAACTTCCTTTATCTTACATGCATTCATGTATTGAATGTTTCACATAACATATTCTCAGTCAATTGCATGATTACACATTCACATTCAGATCAAATTTATCATCAGACCTTAGTCTGGCATTCAACAAAATTGTTGAGCAACATTTATTTCATCACATTCACATACAAGGAGCACTTCAATAACTCGTTCATACATCCGAATCATCGGACCTTCATTATCTGGAATCAACATAATCAATTCACATTTAGTCAATAATTCAAACTTAATATAAAGCAATCAAATAATTGGGTGAGACCATCTAGGTTACTCACAGGTTGCTCCCAAAGCTAATGCTTGAAAGTTCTAGAAACGTTTGGAGGTTGATATTCTAGTTGCTCCTCTATATCATACAATAAACACATATCACAATTTGCTCAATTATAAGTGTTTATTAATTCACACATATATATATGCAATATGTATAATGCATGTCATGATAATCCCAAGTATCACTCTATTATTCCCGTCATGTACATACTCGTATTTCGAGACTCACATGATTATCATTTATACTTATGGTTTATTCCTCAATAAAATCATTATAATCTAATTTCATAACCCAATGAATCATTTCATATTTTTCTCTTAACACTAACTTCCAGGTATATTGTTCTTGTTCATTTAGACAATGAAAATGGGAAAATTTGAGAACACTTCCTTCTATAAAATTGTTTCCCTATGTCGTAGGTTTCTAACGACATCAAGATAACTTAATTTGATTCAGTATTTTGAAAGTTATACTCCAAATAATTTTGAACTGTTCTTATACTAATATAGTGCCCTGCATTCAACTTCCACCCAGAAATTAAAATTCTTAGAGTCCGATTTAGAATTTGATTTCTTTAGATAATTTGTATCCCTATGTTTCTAGTTTACAATAAATAAAAAACCATTCCATTTGGATAACTACAAAATAGATATCCCTAAAATACCGAAACATGTTCAGTGTAGAGAAAAGTTCATCGCGGCGAAGTAAGAAGTTCGTCGCAGCGAACTCCTCCGGAGAGGAATTCTTGTGAAAATTTTCACTGCGGCGAACACCTCTCGAAAGGAATTCTCGCTAAAATTTTACAAGTTAACCACAAAAAAACCTAGAGTTGTCCGCGACAAACTTTACCAAAGAGCAATCCTAGGTAAATCCTCAAGTTCACTACAGTGAAGAAAGGAGTTTGCCGTAGTGAATTTTCACAGAAGCATATCCAGTTTTTCAAGTTCAGGTCAGATTTTAAGACTCTTATAGATAGAATTTGAATCGACTTCTTCATAAAAAGATGTATTACTATGTCTCTAGTTTAATCCAAATCAAGAATCATCTCATTTAGATAACTAGAGAAAAAGTTATGGCTAAAAGATTGAAGCATACTAGTGAACATTTTCTAGTCCATCATCTTCAAACTTTCCAGATTTTATACCTAACATAACTTGTACAAAGACCACCCTTTTCTACTTCATTTACTCCTCATTATCAACTTCATTTCATCTTCATATCATTCACCAACAAAGCATGATATAAATTTGATCATTAACCTAAAAACAAGACATGTTCATGTACCTATTCATCAACAATCAACTACATCTCATCATTCATAAATTCCTATTCTTTTTCCATAACATATCTCTTTACTAAGTTCATTATTCCAAGTTGATAACCACTTCATGTACACTTCAAGTTTAGCTCAACATCATCTACACACAAATCAAAATTCCATGCTTGATCATAAATACCCAAAATAGAACACAAACATATACATTCATCCACTAATTTTCTGCACTCATTTCTCGCCCCATTATGAAGATCATTTAACCTCAAAACCTCTCTATAACAATTCATAACTTATTACTCATCAAGCATATAAAAAGGAAATACATTAACTTAATCTTTGCATCACACATTTCATCACACACAAAACACCATTTGATGTCATTTAATCTCTAACTGTCATCATAAATGCTTCATTTAACATTGCCTATAAAATTAAAACATGACTTAATTTAGCTACCAAATCTTCAAAATCTTCAAGAAAATAAAAAATCCCTAACTTCACTTACAACCCACGATCACCACCATCTTGAGGGTTGGAAGGTTTGGGTTTTTGGTTAGGATGAAAGAGAGTGCAAGGTGAAGGAGTAGCAAATGGAAGATGAGTGGGCTAGGTTCAACGCAAATGGAGGTTGGAATGATCAAAACTTATGAAGAAGAGGAAGAAGAGAAGCGATGAAGATGAAGAAGAAACCAAACAAAACAACAATAGTCTTTTAAGTGAGAAGCATCACAAGAGAACAAAACAAAGGTGGTGTCTTTCAATTAAAAAAATCAGCTTAAGACATGTGTCACTTGCACCAATTTCTAAAGCGTTAGAATGGGTTCCTTCATTTCACTAGTGCAATATATTTCAATTTCTACTTCAATTATCTCCAAATTTTAATCAACACTTATCGATAAATCCTAAGGTCATTTATCAAGATTTCCATCGCTTTTGTACAGTAAATTCTACTACCCTTTAATAATTGTTTTGCCACTTGGCAATTTTCCTAGTCCAAAATACATAACAAAATTTCAGAAATTTCTCCAAACATTCCAAAAATTCTAAATCAGCAAATACACTCTCCAAATTAATTTTCATCACATAAAACCACAATTCTTAATAGAAATCACATTTGGAAACAATTATATCCAGAATGTTCATGAATGCATGTACAATCATTTTTATGTGCAAAAATTCACTATTCACGTTTATGTGCATGTCATATTATGCATGAACATGAAATGCATTTTGTAATTTCTCAATCATCTCTCATATATTCTATTCTAGCTTCAACATAGGTAACGAGATGTTATAATTCTCCCCTCTTTAAAAGAATTTTCGTCCTCAAAATTCCTACCTAATTGTTCGAAAAGGTGGGGATATTATCTCCTCATGTGCTTCTCCGTTTCCCATGTGGCTTCCTCAGTTGAGTAATTCCCCTGTAGGGCTTTCACCAATTCAATGACTCAGTTCCTCAACTGTTTGATCTGTGATCCCACTATCTTGATCGGCTCTTCAACATAGCTTAATTTACTAGTAACCTCAATCTTATAAGCTGGTATTACGTGTGTTGGATCTGATTGGTATCTTCGGAGCATACTCATATGAAAGATATTATGTAATTGAGACATCTCATTCGATAAAGCTAACTTATAGGATAAAGGTCCTATAATCTTAATGATCTCATAAAGACCAATGTACCTAGGGCTCTACTTGTCGTTTTTACCAAATCTCAATACTCCTTTCCAAGGTGACACTCAGAGAAAGACTTTGTCTTCTACATTGTACTCCATATCCCATCGATGATGATCTACATAACTCTTCTGTCTATCTTGAGCTGCTTTATTTCAACTTTGGATCAATTTCACCTTATCCACTGTGCCTTGTATCAATTCCGGGATTTAACCATTCTTAAGCCCTCTTCATCCCAATATAATGATGACCGAAACTTTTTGCCATATAGTGCCTCATATGATGCCATTTTGATACTATTGCAATAATGGTTGTTCTAAGCAAATTCTATCAGTGCTATGTACTAATCCCAAGCTCCTTGAAACTCCAATACACAAGCTCTGAGCATATCCTCAACAGTCTTTATTGCCCTCTCACTCTGTCCGTCTGTTTGAGGATGAAATGCTGTACTGAAGTTCAATTTAGTACCCATAATAAACAGCAGGCTCTTTTAGAATCTTGAAGTGAATCTGGGATCCCTATCTGATACAATGGACACCGGAACCCCATACAGTCTCACCACTTTATTCACATATCTCCGAGCCAACTGATCTAGTGAGTTATTCTCCCTTACTGGTAAGAAGTGGGCCGACTTAGTCAACCGGTCCACTATAACCCATATCACATCATTCTGCCTCAGATTCTTAGGCAATCTTATAATGAAGTCTATAATGATCCGTTCCCATTTCCACTCCAAAATGGCCAACGAATTTAGCTTCCCTAATAGAGCCTAGTGCTCAACTTTAACTTACTAGCATGTCATACACTTACACACATACTCCACCACTTGCTTCTTCATTCGGGCCCATAAAAAATGTTGCTTAAGCATGTTATACTTCTTGGTAGTACTAGGATGTATAACACAGGCAGCTATATGAACTTCCTCAAGAATTTCTTTCCTCATATCATCCACATTAGGTACATACAGCCTCTATTTCAACCATAAAGTCTTATCTCTCAACTCAAACTCGGAATCCATATTCATCTTCACTTTCTTAATAAACTTTCCCATATCGAGATCTTTACTCTAAATTTTTTGAATTCTATCATACAACATCAGTCTCAGCTTTAGTTTAGCCATCAATGCCTCATTCTGCTCCAGATTTAACTCCATATTCAAAGCTCTCAACTAAATTAAGCTCGATAACCTCAATAACTGAATTTGAGCTACACTAGTATTAGACTTTCTGCTCAAAGCATCAACCACTACATTTGTTTTTCCCAGATGGTACTCAATCGAGCAATCATAATCCTTTAGTAACTCAATCCGTATTCTCTGTATCAAGTTCAACTCCTTCTGACTTAGCAGATACCTCAAACTCTTATGATCTGTATAAATCTGGAAGGTCTCTCCGTACAAGTAGTGTCTCCAAATCTTTTAAAGCAAAGACAGCTACAGCTAACTCTAAATCATATACCGGATAATTAATCCTTTGAGACCTTAATTATCTCGACGCATAGGCGATCATCTTGCCATATTGCATCAATAAGCATCCCAATACTTGATGTGAAGCATCACTATATACCACATATCTTCCGGTCCCCAATGGAATAGTTAACACCAGTGCTGTAGTCAACTGATACTTCAGCTCCTCAAAGCTCTTTTGACATTCCTCATTCTATCTAAACACTACATTCTTCCTCAGAAGTTTTATCAGAGGGGCTGAGATTAGAGAAAACCCCTCGACAAGCCTCCGATAATATCTGGCTAATCCTAGGAAGCTTCGGAATTCAGACACATTCCTTAGAGCTTCCCAATTTATCATTGCCTCTATCTTCCTTGGATCTACTTTTATGTCTTGTCCATTCACTATATGTCCCAAAAACACTACTTGATTTAGCCAAAATTTACACTTACTGAATTTGGCATACAACTACTTTTCCCTCATAATCTGTAAAATCACTATCAGATGTCCAACATGTTCTTTTCTGTTCTTCGAATACACCAAAATATCATCTATGAACATAATTACAAAGTGATCCAAGTAGGGCTAAAATACCTTATTCATCAAGGTAATAAAAGCATCTGGGGCATCAGTTAACCCAAATGGCATTAGTAAGAACTCGAAGTGCCCATACTTGCTCCTGAATGCATTCTTAGGTACATCAGCCTCTGCTATCTTCAACTGATAGTACCTCGATCTCAAATCCAACTCAGCAAAATACTTGAGCTCCCTACAACTGATCAAGTAAATCATCAATCCTAGGCAATGGGTACTTATTCTTCACTATCACCAGATTCAGCTGCTTATAATTGGTACATAACCTTAAAGTCCCATCTTTCTTCTTTACAAACAACATTGGAGCTCCCTAAGATGAAACACCAGGTCTAATAAAACCCTTTTCTAGCAACTCCTGCAAATGTGCCTTCAACTCCTTTAGTTCCTTAGGTGCCATCCTATTTGGAGGAATGGATATAGGAGCAGCACCCAGAACTAAGTCAATTAGTAAACTCTGTCTCCCGATCTATAGGTAAATCAGATAGCTCGGCGGGAAACACATCCAAGAATTCCCTAACCATAGGAATATCCTACACATTCTACTCAGCTCCAGTATTAATGACATGGGCTAGATAAGCCTCACAACCTCCTCGCACCAACCTTAATGCACTCACAAATGATGTCAACCTGACTGGCATTGCTTGATTAATTCTTCTAAATACTGCCCTTGGTTGACTAGGAGATTCTAGTATTACCTCCTTTATATAGCAGTTTATGACAGCTCTAGGAGCAGTGAGCCAATCTATGCCTAAGATAATGTCTATCTCTCTCAGTAGTATTATAATAAGGTCTGCCACTAATACTGCTTGATCAATCTAAATCAAGCATCTTTTGCAGACTTCTCCTATCACTGTAGTACTACCTATTGGTGTACTCACCTCTAATCCATACTTTAACTGCTCTCTATCATAATGCAGCCTAGATGCCAGATGCGGTGCGATAAAAAAATATGTGGATTCTGGATTTAGTAATGCAAATACTTCATGATCATAAATAAGGAGCGCATCTGTTACAATATTCGGAGAGTCTTGAGCCTCCTGCCTGGTCATAGCATAGACTCCAACCAAATACTGTGGTTAGTTGCTCCGCACCTCAGTCCTTACAAAAGGACTCCTAGACCTCACTCTACCTCTACCTCGGTCTCTCTGTCCAGACCCACTACCTCTGCTCTACTAGATCGTAGCATCACTCCTTGATCTCCCACTCACACCAGACTGGGTTCCAGCAATGATAGGACTATCTATGATTTTGCGCTCTAATGCCACATCCAAAACAAGCTGTTGACACAGTCCAGCACTCTCCATCGTTCCTTTTCCCACAATGCTCATGCGGGCTCCACTGACTCTGCACTGTACCTCTTCCATGGCTAGCCTGTGTAAAACCACCCTTATGTTTCAATCTTGACTACCTTGATCCAACTAGTGGTCCAAAAACTCTATTCTGGCGCTTACTGAATCTTCTGCCAGAACCACTTTGACTCTTACTTGACCTCTTTATTCTGGACCCTTGCCCAGTCTTTGCTTGCCTTTCTCTCAGTAGTTGCTCAATCTTGATAGAAGCAGCTCTTAACTCGGTGAAACTACTCAAGTTAGAAATTACCAACCTGGTTCTAATCTCCATATTGAATACATCTTCAAACCTCCTACATTTTTCTTCTTTGGTAGGAATCAGAGTAGTAGGATAACTTGTCAACTCGTTGAACCGAATCTCATACTCTGCGTCTGACATCCTACCCTGCTTCAAATCCAGGAACTCCTTCATCTTCTAGTCCAAATAGATATTGGGCATGTAGCTATCTTTGAAGACCCTCAGAAAGTCATACCACTTTAGGTGGCAGGGCCTGGTGATATTGCCCAGGACAGTCTTTCACCACTGATAAGTTGGGCCCTACAGTAAGGACACTGCGTAGTCGAACCTCTCGTCCAGCTCGTAGTCCATCTGATCAAAAACCCTCTCAGTCCTTTCTAGCCAACCCTCAACCTCAGCAGGGTCTGTGCTATCATAGAAATCCACAACCCTTTGCTTCTGTAGCTTATCATACCTCCTATCCCTTTTTTTTGGGAACTCTCAGAGGCATCTTTTTTGATCAAGGTACTGAGGACTCCCTACTGGCTCCTATCGATCCTAGGTTAACTAGTTCCCCCAATTGATCACCTATAACAAACAATAACTCTAATCATTATCCACATTTCTTACAATATTTCATACTTAACATTCCTAGATATCCCCATAGATGCCAAGCCATGCTCTGATACCACCCAATGTAGCGCCCCTTTACCTAAGATATATACCGAAACACCCTGTGGATGTTCCAGTATATAACCTATGATAATGGCGCACTACATTCAATCTCAACATTCGCTTAACATTACATCATCTATTTTTACTTTCTTATAAACATCATAAGGAAAGTCACAATATTTAAAAACCAAAAATTTCTTCATTTCATTTCATAAAACTGAATATTTACAATGTGTCTTTCAACGTCCATACCAATACATCATCATAGCCTAATACAAAAATGTGCTACATGAAAGAGGAAGATACATAAAATCTATCTAATCTGTCCATATTCAACTGACCGACCTTTGAGCCATTTCTTCTTATTCCCAAAAGTAAAAGTCTACACTGCTTGTCGCATCCCTCAGTAGCTAATATTGTCTCTCGGTCCTGAAAAATCAACGTTGCAATTTTGATAAGTTTTACGAAGACAATGAGGTAACCATCATTGATGGTTCACTTAATTCATGCATCACATCAATACACGTAACATATTATTCACATCTTTTTTCATATTCATAAAATGTCACATTTCACTTTCAGAGCAATCATCATAATCCTTTCATTCATATACAATACACATATCAAGAATAATTGCAATGCACATGAGACTCACTTTCGTTTATTATTATCATTGTGACTGATTGCCTTTTTTACTAGCTCATATCCCTTAGTGGATACCGAGCTGTGTCAAATTATATCCCAAATCCCTTAGTAGATATCGAGTACATTTACAATCGAGCTTGAGGCTCTAATCACAATCCAAGCTTTAATTTCTTTATTCTGGCGACTACGGTCATAACTTCCTTTGTCTTACATGCATTCATGTATTGAATGTTTCGCATAACATATTATCAATCAATCATATGATTATACATTCACATTCAGATCACATTTGTCATTGGACCTTAGTTCGGCATTCATCAGAATTGTTGAGCAACATTTATTTCATCACATTCATATACAAGGAGCACTTCAATAACTCATTCATACACCAGAATCATCGAACCTTCATTGTCTGGAATCAACACAATCAATTCATTTTCATTCATTAATTTAAACTTAATATACAACAATCAAGTAATTGGGTGAGACTGTCTAGGTTACTCACAGGTTGCTCCCAAAGCTAACCCCTGGAAGTTCTAGCAACATATGGAAGTTGACGTTCCACTTGCTCCTCTATATCATACAATAAACACATATCACGATTTGCACAATTATAAGTGTTTAATAATGCACATGTATGTATATGCAATTTGCACAATGCATGTCATGACAATCTTGGGTATCACTCTATTATTCTCATCATGTACACACTCGTATTTTGAAACCACCCATATGAGTATCATTTATACTTATGGTTTATTCCTTAATAAAATCATTAGAATCTAATTTCATAACCCAATGAATCATTTCATATTTTTCTCCAAACATTGACTTTTGGGTATATTGTTCTTGTTCATTTAGACAATGAAAATGGGTAAATTTCAGAATACTTTCTTCTAGAAAATTGTTTCCCTATGTCTTTGGTTTCTAAAGACACCATGATCATTTAATTTGATTCAGTGTTTCAGAAGTTATACTCCAAATAATTTCGGATTGTTCTTATACTAAGATAATGTCTTGCATTCAACTTACACCCAAAAATTAAAATTTTTAGAGTCCGATTTAGAATTTAATTTCTTTAGATAATTTATATCCCTATGTTTCTAATTTACACCAAGTCAAAAATCATCCCATTTGGATAACTACAAAATAATATATTCCTAAAATAATGAAACATATTCAACGTAGAGAAAAGATTGTAGCGGCGAACTCCTCTCGAGAGAAATTCTCAGAAAAATTTCACAAGTCTGCCGACGCGAAGCCTAGAGTTGGTTGCAGTGAACTTTACCTGAGAGGAATCCTAGCTAAATCCTTTAAGTTCGCCTTGGTGAAATTTCATAGAAGCATACCCAATTTTTTAACTTCAGGTTAGATTTTAAGACTCTTATAGGTAGAATTTGAATTTGAATTCTTCACACAAAATGTATCCATATGTTTTTAGTTTAATAAAAATGAAGAATAATCTCATTTGGATAACTATAGAAAAAGTTATGGCTAAAATACTGAAGCATACTCAGTGAACATTTTCTAGTCCACATCTTCAGACTTTCCAGATTTTACACCTAACATAACTTGTACCAAGATCACCCTTTTCTACTTTATTTACTCCTTTTTCTCAACTCCATTTCATCTCAATATCATTCACCAATAAAGCATGATCTAAATTTGATCATTAACCCAAAAACAAGGCATGTTCATGTACCTATTCATCAGCAATCAACTACATCTCATCATTCATAAATTCCTATTCTTTTTCAATAACATATCTCTTTCCTAAGTTTATTATTTCAAGTTGATAACCACTTCATGTACACTTGAAGTTTAGCTCAACATCATGTATACACAAATCAAAATTCCATGCTTGATCATAAATACCCAAAATAGAACACAAATATATACATTCATCCATAAATTTTCTGCACTCATTTCTCACCCCATTATGAAGAACATTCAACCCCAAAACCTCTCTATAACAATTCATAACTTATTACTCATCAACCATATACAAAGGAAATACATTTACTTAAACTTTGCATCAAACACTTCCTCACACACAAAACACCATTTCATGTCATTTAACCTCTAACTACCATTATAAATGCTTCGTTTAGCATTGCCTATAAAATTAAAACATGATTTACTTGATTTAGCTACCAAATCTTCAAACTCTTCAAGAAAATAAAAAATCCCTAACTTCACATACAACCCATGATCATCACCATCTTGAGGGTTAGAAGGTTTAGGTTTTTAGTGAGGATGAAAGAGAGAGGGCAAGGTGAAGGAGTAGCAAATGGAAGATGAGTGGGTTAGGTTCAATGTAAATGGAGGTTGGAAGGATCAAAACTTATGAAGAAGAGGAAGAAGAGAAGCTACGAAGACGAAGGAGAAACCAAACAAATCACCAATAGTCTTTTAAGTGAGAAGCATCAAGAGAGAACAAAATAACGATGGTGTCTTTCAATTAAAAATAAAAACTGAAGACATGTGTCACTTGGACCAATTTCTAAAGCATTAGAATAGGTTCCTTCATTTGACTAGTGCAAACTATTTCAATTTCTACTCCAATTATCTCCAAATTTTAATTGACACCTGTAAATAAATCCCAAGGTCATTTATCAAGATTTCCATCACTATGGGACAGTAAATTCTACTAGCCTTTAACAATTGTTTTGCCACATGACAATTTTCTTAGTCCAAAATACCCAACAATTTTCTAGAAATTTCTCTAAAATTTTCAAAAATTCTAAATCAGTAAATACACTCTCCAATTTAATTTTCAACACATAAAAATCACAATTCTCAATAGAAATCACATTTAGAAACAATTATACCCGGAATGTCCATGAATGCATGTACAATCATTTTCATGTGCAAAAATTCACTATTCATGTGTATGTGCGTGTCATATTATGCATGAACATGAAATGTATTTCTAATATCTCATTAATCACTCATATTTACTAGTCTAGCCTCCCCCCAAGTAATGGGATGTTACAACTCTCCCCTCCTTAAAAGAAATTTTGTCCTCAAAATTCTTACCTATTTGCTCAAACAGGTGGGGATATTGTCTCCTTATATGTTTCTCTGTCTCCCATGTCCTAAGTTGAGTGGTTCCTCTAAAGGACTTTCACTAGTAGAATGACTCTGTTCCTCAACTACTTGATTGGCGATCCCACAATCTTGATCGGCTCCTCAACATAGCTTAAGTTACTAGCAACCTCAATCTCTTGAGTCAGTGTGACATGTTTCAGATTCAATCGGTATCTTCGGAACATACTCATTTAAAACACATTATGCAGTTGAGACATCTCATTTGGCAAAGCCAACTTATAGGCCAAAGGTCCTATCCTCTAAATGATTTCATAAGTACCAATGTACGTAGGGCTCAACTTGCCCTTTTTATCAAATCTTAATACTCCTCTCCAAGGCGACACTCGGAGAAACACTCTGTCTCCTACATTGTACTCCATATACCATTGATGTTGATCCATATAACTCTTTTGTCTATCTTGAGCTACTTTAATTTAGCTTCAGATCTATTTCACCTTATCCACTGTGTCTTGTATCAATTCTTAGCCTTCGACCATTCTTAAGCCCTCTTCATCCCGATATAATGGTGATCAACACTTTCTACCATATAGTGCCTTATACAGTGCCATTTCGATACTACTGTGATAATGATTATTGTATGCAAACTCTATCAATGTCATATATTGATCCCAAGATCCTCTAAAGTCCAATGCACAAGCTCTGAGCATATCCTCAACAGTCTTGATTGTTCTCCCACTCTGTCCATCTGTCTGAGGATGAAATGTTGTACTCAAATTCATCTTAGTACCCATAACAGACTGCAAGCTCTTCCCAAATCTCGAAGTAGAAATCTGGGATCCCTATCCGATACTATGGACCCTGGAACCCCATGTAGTCTCACCACCTCATTCACATATCTCCCAGCCAACTAATCAAGTGATTTATTCTCTCTCACTAGTAAGAAGTGGATCGACTTAGTCAACCTGTCCACTATGACCCATATTGCACCATTCTGCCTCAAAGTTTTAGGTAATCCTATAATAAAGTCCATCTTAATCCTTTCCCTACTATGGAATGGGCAACGAATGTAGCTTCCCTATTGGATCCTGGTGCTCAGCTTTAACTTGTTGGCAGATACATACTCCGCCACTTGTTTCATTATGGGCCACCAGAAATGCTGCTCTAGTGTGTTATACATCTTGGTATTACCAGGATGCATAGCATAGGCGGCCATATAGGCTTCCTCAAGAATCTCCTTCCTTAGATCATCCAGTTTAGGCACACACAACCTCTGTCTCAACTATAGTGTTTCATCCCTCAATTCAAAGTCAAAATCTGGATTCACCTTCACTTTCTCCATAAGCCTCACCATATCAAGATCTTTGCCCTAGACTTTCCTAATTCTGTCATGTAGCATCGGTCTCAGCTTCAAAGTGGCAATCAGTGCCTCATCTTACTCCAAGTTTAACTACATATTCAGAGCTCTCAAATGAACAAAATTAGGTAACCTCGATAACTAAATCTTAGCAGCACTGATATTAGACTTCCTGCTCAAAGCATCTGCCATCATGTTAGCTTTCCTCGGGTGGTACTTAATAGTGCAGTCATAATCCTTTAGTAACTTAATCCATCTCCTCTGCCTCAGGTTCAACTCCTTCTAACTCAGCAAATACCTCAAACTCTTATTATCTGTATAAATCTGGAAGGTCTCTCTGTACAAGTAGTGTCTCCAAATCTTTAGAGCAAAGAAAATTGTAGCTAGCTCTAAATCATGCACTGGATAATTAATCTCATAAGACCTTAGTTATCTCGATGCATAGGCGATCACCTTGCTATATTGCATCAATACACATCCCAATCCTTGATGTGAAGCATCACTATATACCATATATCCTCCGGTCCCCGATGGAATAGTCAACATCGGTGCAGTAGTTAACCAATGTTTCATCTCCTTAAATCTTTTTTGACACTCCTCATTCCATCTGAACACTACATTCTTCCTCAAAAGTTTTATCAGAGAGGCTGAGATCAGAGAAAACCCCTCAACAAGCCTCTGGTAATATCCCGTCAATCCTAGGAAGCTTCAGTTTTCAGACACATTCCTCGAAGCTTCCCAATTCATCACTGCCTCTATCTTCTTAGGATCTACCTGTATACTATGCCCAGTCATTATATGTCCCAGAAACACTACTTTATCTAGCCAAAATTCACACTTATTGAATTTGGCATATAACAACTTCTCTCTCATGATCGGTAAAATGACTCTCAGATGTTCAATATATTCCTTTCTACTCTTTGAATACACCAAGATATCGTCAATGAACACAATCATAAATCGATCCAGGAAGGGTTGAAAAATCTTATTCATCAAGGCCATAACAGTTGCCAGAGCATTAGTCGGCCCAAACGGCATCACTAAGAACTCGAGGTGCCCATACCTGATCCTGAATGCACTCCTAAGTACATCAGCCTCAGCTATCTTCAACTGATAGTACACTAACCTCAAGTCTAATTTAGTAAATACCTAAGCTCCCTGCAACTGACCAAACAAATCATCAACTCTGGGCAACGGGTACTTATTCTTCACTGTTACCCAATTTAGTTGCCTATAATCGATGCATAACCTCAAAGTCTTATCCTTCTTCTTCACAAACAGCACTGGAGCTCCCCAAGGTGAAACACTGGGTTTAATAAAACCCTTTTCTAGCAACTCCTAAAGCTGAGCCTTTCACTCCTTCAGTTCCACAGGTGCCATCTTATATGGAGGAATAGATATAGGATCAGCTCCTAGTACCAGATCAATCGTGAACTCTATTTCTCAATCTGGTGGTAAACTAGGTAGCTTACTAGGAAACACATCCAAGAACTCCCTAACCACAGGAATGTCTTGTATACTCCGCTCAGCTCTAGTATTAATGACGTGGGCTAGATAAGCCTCACATCCTACCTACATCAACCTCAGTGCACTCATGAAGGATATCATCCTGGTTGGCATTACTTAACTAATTCCTCTTAATACTGCCCTCAGTTGACTAGGAGATTCCAATACTACCTCCTTGGTGTAACAATTCATGATATCCCTATAAGTAGTGAGCCAATCCATGCCTAGGATAACCTTTATCTCTCTCAGACCTCTCCTATAATGGTAGTACTACCTGTTGGTGTGCTCACCTCTAGCCCATACTATAGTAACTTCTTATCATAATGTAGCCTATATGCCAAATACGGTGTGATAAAGGAGTGTGTGGACCTTAGATCTAGTAGTGCAAATGCCTCATAATCATAAATAAGGAGCGCATCTCCAACAACATTTGGTGGGTCCTAAGCCTCCTACCTAGTCATAGCATAGACTTGTGCCTAAGGCTACAGTGCAAAGCATAAAAGGCTACAGTGTAAAGCATAGAAGGATTCCCATAGCTCACTCTGCCTCTACCTTTGCCTCTTTGCCCAGATCCACTACCTATGCTCTGTTAGACCGTAGCATCACTTCTAGATCTCTCTCACACTAAAATGAGCTCCCAAGGTAGTAGGAAAATCTTTGATCTGGTGGTCAAAAGAGCTGCACTTAAGGTAAGCTTCAGTCAGTTTCCACCACTCACCTCTATGCCTCTTCTCATAATGCTCACATGGAGGTATCTGACTTTGCAATGTACCCCTTCCACTTCCTGACTGTACAGAACCACCTCTCTGTCTAAACCTTGACTGTTTAGATCTAGCTGGTGCTCTGGAAGCTCTATTGTGGCACTTACTGAATCTTCTACTATAACCACTCTGACTCTCACTAGGCCTCTTCACTCTGGACCCTTGCCCAGTCTCAACTTGTCTTTCCCTCAGTAGCTGCTCCATTCTGATTGAAGCAACTCTCAACTCAACGAAAGTGTCCAGGTCTAAAAGCTCCAACCTTGTTCTTATCTCTATATTGAGCCCGTCCTTAAACCTCCTACACTTGCCTTCCTCTGTAGGGATCAGAGCAGTAGCATAATTCTTCAACTCATTAAACCAGATCTCATACTCAGCCACTAACATCTTACCCTACTTCAATTCCAAGAACTCCTTCATCTTCCTGTCCAAATAGATCTTAGGCATGTAATTATCTCTAAAGACCCTTAGAAAGTCTTCCCACTTCAATTGGCAAGGCCTGGTGGTACTGCCTGGGATAGTCTTCCACCACTGGCAAGCTGGGCCCTGCAGTACGGACAATGCGTAGTCAAACTTCTCGCCTAGCTCGCAGTCCATCTGATCAATAACCCTCTCAATCCTTTCTAGCCACCCCTCAATCTCAGCAGGGTCTATACTGCCATAGAAATCCACAGCCCCCTGCTTTCATAGCCTATCATACCTGCTCCCCCTTCTCTTGGGAACTCTTAGAAGCATCTCCTCTGATCAAGGAACTGAGGACTCCCTACTAGCTCCGACAGATCCTAGGTCAGATGTTTCCCCTACTTGCTCACCTATGACAGATGACCTATAATAAACAATAACATCAATCATTGTCCATATTTATCACGATACTTCATGTTTAACATTCCTAGATATCCCTATGAATGCCAAAACATGCTCCGATACCACCTAGAAGTAGCGCGCCTTACCATAGGGTACATACCGAGACGTTTGAAGGTCATTCCGGTATATAACCTAGGATAAGGGCGAGCTACATTCAATCACCGCAATCACTTCACATGGCATCATATCATTATTCACTTATGAAGTATCAATATAAAATCACAATATTTTAAAAATAAAAAATTCCCTCATTTCATTGCACAAACCGAAAGTCTACATTGAGTCTTTTGACCTTTACTATATGTACATCATCGAAACCTAATACAAAAGTACTACATGAAAGAGGAAAACATATAAAATCTATCTAATCCATCCAAAAATCCCAATTGAGTGACCTTTGAGCCATGACTTGTCTTACTAAATCATAATCTACACAACTGGTAGAGCCTCTCAGTAGCCAAAGTCGTCTCTCGGCCCTGAAAAGATAACGTTGCAATTTTGGTGAGTTTTGTGAACTCAATGAGGCAACCATCATCTATGGTTCACTCAATTCATACAACACATCATTTCACATAACATATAATCACATTTTCGCTTAAGCATAGGCAATTTTGAATTTTAATAAATCAAACATACTTAACAAAAATGCATATGAAATGTTCATGAGACTCTTTTCCAATTATTACGTTATTGTGACTGAGTGCCTAAACTATCCTGTATCCATTTTGAATACCGGGCTCATTGATAACTATCCCTTATCTTATGAAGATACAGGGCTCATTTTATATAGTAAGCCTTAGGCTTTTAATCACTTTCTGAGCTCGAGGCTCTTTTTTTCACACTTTGAGCTTTAAGCTCTGATCGGTGGCTGCTTTGGTCACTACCACCATTACCTAATTGTGCATTCATGTATGGAATCAGACCTTCACATTCAAGAAGCACTTCAATATCCCATTCCAATATCACAGTTAATGGACCTTCAATGTCTAGAATCAATAATTAAAACACATTCATTCAATCATTTCTAACAGAATTTAAGCTAACAAGTAATTAAGTGAGACCATCTATGCTACTCACAAGTCGCTTCTGAAGCTAATGCCTGGAAGTTTCGGCAATGTCAGGATATTGATGTTCCAATTTCTCATCTTCAGCAATGTCAGGATATTGACGTTCCAATTGCTCATCTATACCACATAATAAATGCATATCAAAATTTGCACACTTATAAGTGTTTATTAATGCACATGTATATATATGAATGATGCACAATGCATATTCATGACAATCCCAGGTATCTATCCATTATTCTCATCATTTAAGAATTTGTATTACCAACTCACATAAGCACCATGTATATTTATGGGCTATATCCCAATAAAACCATAAGAATCACAATTCATAACTCATTTATCAAAATTTCAGATTTTTCCCAAAACTAACTTTCGAGTCTACTATTGTTGATCATTTGGGCAATGCAAATGGGGAAACTTGAGAATAGTTTCTTCTATGAAATTGCTCCCCTATATCTTAGGTTTCTAATGACACCAAGATCATTCAATTTGATTCAGTATTGTGAAAGTTATGCTCCAAATATTTTCAGACAATTTTTATTTTGAGACAACACCTATATTAAACTTGTACCTAGAAATTGAAACTCATAGAGTCCGATTAAGAATTTTATTCCTTCATATCATTTGTACCCTATGTCTCTAATTTACTCCAAATTAATAATCAGTCCTTTTAGATAAGTATACGAAAAGATATGCCCAAAATACTGAAACATGTTTAGTATAGAGAAAACCTCACTGTAGCGAACTCCTCTAGAGAGGAATTTGCACAAAATTTTCACAAGTTAGCTACGGAAAAACCTAGAGTTGGCCGTGGAAAACTTTAATCGAAAGAAATACTATCTAAATCATTCATGTTTGCTGTAGTGAAGCAAGGAGTTTGCTGCAGTGAACTTTCCCAGAAGCAAACCCAATTTTTCAAATTTAGGTCAGATTTTAAGACTCTTCTACACATAATTTGAATTCGAGTTCTTCATAAAAAATGTAGCTATACGTCTCTAATTTAATCCAAATTAAGAATAATCTTATTTGTATAACTAGAGAAAAAGTTATTGCTAAGACTAAGGCAATCAATTTCGATTTCTACTCCAATTGTCCTCCAATTTTCAATGGCACTCGTGAATAGATTCTAAATTCACTTATCAAAATTTCCATTGCCATTAGACAGTAATTTCTACTACCATTTATTAATAGTTTTGCCATTTGGCAATTTTCCTATTCCAAAAATACCTAACAATTTTCAGAAATTTTTCCTAAAACTTCAAAAATTCTAAATCAGCAAATACAATCTCCAAATCAATTTTCAACACATAAAAACCACAATTCTGAATAGAAATTACATTTAGAAGCAATTATACCCAAAATTTCCATGAATGCATGTACAATCATTTTCAAGTGCAAAAATTCACTATTTATGTGTATATGCATGACATATTATGCATGAACATGAAATGCATTTCTAAACTCTCATTAATCACTCATATTTACTATTCTAGCCTCCTCACAGGTAATAGGGTGTTACAGAAGTTAGGCATTACATTTGGGATTCTCCTCATTTATAGCGAATGTGCAGTGACCAAGGCATCAGAAAATGTGTGCCTAGTGAAGAATTCGATGCTATAAGTTTAGCTTGCAATTTCATGGTTTGTGGTGGGAATTTCAATGCAAGTAGAACATCTAGGAAAATTATATATTCTAGTTTTTATTGCCCTACCCTTTTTAAAGATTCATTTACCTTGGGTCAGTCATGTGACATATGTCAACATTTTAAAGGTTTAGTTAAAAGGTATGAAATGCTTTAGCAACCTTTACTATTTTGCAAAATCTTTGATGTTTGGGGCATTGATTTCAAGAGTCCCTTTCCTCTATCTTTTGGCTTTGTGTATAGCCTTTTAGCTGTCGATTATGTATCCAAATGGATAGAGGTTGAAACTGCTAAAAAAGATGATGCGCAAGTAGTGTCTAAATTTCTTAAGTCCAACATTTTTTGTAGGTTTGGGATTCCTAAGACTGTGGTTAATGATAGAGGAACACATTTTTGTAATAGGGTAGTTGATAATCTATTTTCCAAATTTGGAGTCACTCACAAAGTCTCCACTGCATACCACCCACAAACCGATGGTCATGCTGAAATATCTAATAGAGAGGTGAGGCATATCTTAGAGAAGATAGTTAAACCATCAAAGAAAGACTAGAGCCTGTGTTTAGAAGAAGCACTATGGGTCTATTAGATTACCTACAAGTCACCAATAGGTATGTACCCCTACCGTTTGATCTATGGCAAAGCTTGTCATTTATCGGTGGAGTTGGAGCATAAAGTATATTGGGCAGTCAAGCGGTGCAACATAGACTTGGAATCTTCTTGTATGGAGAGGAAGCTGCAGCTACAAGAATTGAAGGAGTTGAGGCTAGAGGCATACGAGAATTCTCGCCTCTACAAGGAGAAAACAAAGTTGATGCACGACAAGGTTCTGCAAACGAAGAGCTTCAAGAAAGGAGACAAAGTTCTGTTATTCAAGGCTCGTTTCACTTTGAAGCACAAAAAGTTCAACACTCATTGGGATGGGCTATATTCAGTCACTAAAGTCCATAATTTTGGTATGGTAGAGCTTTTACATGAAGAGACCGAAGCCAAACTTAAAATGAATGGCCACCTATTGAAGCTCTATCATAAGAACCAGTAACCTCCGTAAAACTCAAGTTGTTTCTTTCCTTCACTTGTTTACTTACTTTTGCTCTATGACTACTTATGACATGTTTTGGTGCATTAGTTTGCTGAGTAAGTGTAGGGGAGAAACCATTTCAGAAAGAAATTAGCTTAGCTTTTAGTTTCATCAGTAGTTTTTCAATTCAATGAATCCCCTTTTAGTTCTGTCTCCTATTTTATTTTTGTTGTGCTTATCGGCCTGATGCATGATATATCTTCAAGCTTAAGGAATTTAATATGATTCATTGCATTAAACTTTATTTTTTTGAGCTTGTCTGTTGCCTTATGACTTTGTATATGCTCTTAAAGGTTACTGATCACCCAGCTTGTGTCATTTATTTGTCAGTCATGTTTCTCATTCCTTTGCTGAACGTTTATTTCTTTCTTACTAAGTTTTAGGTTCAATTCATCACGGCATGGAATCCTCGTTGCTGTGGTGTGGATTCTCCGTATCACTTGATGTTGCTTTGAGGTAAATTTCACCACAGTGTTGATTCCCCGTCGCCACGATGAAAGTTCCATACACCTTTTTTTATTGCTCTAGGGTAAATTTCGCCGCGTCGTGGATTCCACGTTGATGCAGCGAAGAGATCTCCTTTCTTTTTATTACTCTTGGGTTAATTTCACTGTGCTGTGTATTCCATATCGCCATATCGAACTTCCCATCATTCCTCTCTATTGCTGTCAGGTTAATTTTGCCATGGCATGGATTCCATATCGACGTGGTGAAACTTCAATATTTTTTTCTATTTTTGTGCTTAGGATTAACTTCACTAAGGCAAAGGTTGAATATGCACAAATTTTTACCTGGTGAGATTACCATTCAACCCCTATTTGTTCTTAACCATTTATATTCCCTGTATTCCTTGCTGTCATTTGACACACTAAATCCATAATTACCCCTTCTGACTCTTTTCATTTGCTTTACACTCTCAACTTCTTCGTGGCCATGTTCCATTCTCCTTATCCCATTCTCTCCCTTTCAAGTTGTTTGTGCATATGTCAATCCTTCATAAGTTTTTCTTCTCTTCTTTTTTCCTAGTTTCTGTAATGTTTAGGGTACACTAGGTTGTCCATTTTTTTCTTTTCCATTTTCGCTTTAGATTAATTCTATTTAGGTTATCTAGAGTTGTTGATTATGCATTTACTAGTTGCTTAGGTTCATATTTTTAGTTAGTTTTGATTGTTTTCTTAGTTTATGTCTCAGTGTGTGTGTTGTGCAGGACAATGCCTCGAGTTAAACTCCCAGCCCCTTCTAGTGAGTCTGATTCCTCCAATAGGTTTACTTTTTTGGAATTATATAAGAAAGTAGATACTTGCCCCTTCATTAAAAAGAGACCCTTTCCTTTGGCTCCCCTTGAAAATCCTTTCATTCAGCAACTGAGACCCTTTCCATTAGCTCCCCTCAAAAATTCTTTCATTCAGTAACTTGTTTCTCAACTAAGTAGTCTAGTTAAACCCCGCACTCAAAGCAATGATAAGTTGGTTCATCATTTTTACTACTATGCCCGATTCAACGATACCATAGAAATTAACTTACGTGGTATTAAGGCACCAAATGCATTCACCACTGCTAGTATCTATCGCCATTTTGATCTTTCTAACATTCCTCGCTGCCATTATGATCAAGTCATACATAGCTACCCAACGGTAGATGTTATTCGCACCCTTTGTCAAGATGGTGCAGAATGGCATCGACCACACTATTCACAACTTTACCTCAAACGATCTGATCTACAAGTCGCGGCTTGTCCTTGACTCCATTTGGTTTACAACAATATCGTCCCAACCACTCACGTAGCCTATTTCAAAAAACAACAAGCTTTACACATTTACCTCCTAATAACTAGTCGTCCAGTCGATATAGCTTATGCTATCAGCTCTCCCTTTCATGATTCCATCACTATGGCTAAGTAACCAATTCCATCACCTTATCTCCAACATTTTTTGAGCCCACAATGTCCTAGAGTTTGATAATGATAGCTATTTTGATCTGGCCCCACTCTTTAGGTATGATCGCCTAAAGCAACCTACCATTCACCAACTTTGTCCGTCTGTCCTTGTTCATGATATTGGTGCAAACCTTGCAGCTACGACATCAGTTGAGGATGATCATCTAGCGCAGCCCGCTCCTAAGCTCGTTACTTTATAGACCCTCGTTGGTAAGGTCGACGAACTTTGTATGGATCTCTCCCATCTAGATCCGGGTTGATCCTTCTGTGGACTAATTTAAGTCTTTTATTCTTTTTATCTTAGATAGTCATGTATTTAGTTTTCAGGCTGTTGGATAATCAATTACCTTGTTGTTATTCATATGATTAATGGCCCCTGGTTTATATGATTCTTATTATGCTTTTCCTGGTGTGTTATTATTCAATAACCTTCCTTTCACTTTCACTGCATCATGGTGTTTTGATTATTTCATAACTAGGGAAAATATGATGTTTAAGTGTGGGGGAGGATATTCCATTTTGGCATCTCTCTATGCATCATTTTTGGCAATTTAATTGCTTGTGCAAGTCATTTGTGTGTCCTCTACAAATTTTTAAACTTGGTAATTTAGGTGAATTGCGTGTTTTTCAAGTGTTTCTTTTTTCTCTGTCATATTTTCAGTTCACTGCAGTGAACTTATGTTTCGTTTAGGCGAAGTCAATCCCTTCCATAAAGAGAAAAAGACATTTTTTGTTTTAATTCCCTCATTTTGATAGTTCTCCCAATTTAGATTCTTCTCACTCATGTGTTTTAAAGATTTTATAAATTTTAAAGTTGTCCATGTGTTTTCAAAAAACCATCTATGTTTTTAAATGATAGTTAATTTTGGTTAATTTCATTTTCAATGTTTTCATGAGAGGCAAGTGAGGGTACACTGATAGAGTAGCACTATGCGTTTTTAAACCTTAAGATTGCTTAATTAAGATCCTAACCTTATTAGAAGGATATTTGGGCTTGAGTTCTTTCATTTCTATGTGTATTTGCTTAATTTCATATCTCTCTAGACTTGCTTTAATTCTTGATCAAAGCTTGATGAACTTTAATTTTGTTAACATGATATAGGTATTCTTTTCAAAAACCCTACTTAACCAAACACTTAACCATTGCTAGCCTCTTTTAGCCATCTTTTTGAGTTCATGCATATTTCACAATTGATGTGGATATCTTATCTCTAATTAATGATAATGATAAAAATAAAAATAAATAAAAAGGGGTTTCTATTAAAAGATAAGAAAGAAAAAAAAGCCTAAAATTTCTTTTTTTTAAAGATCTTCTCAAAAGAGAAAAGTTATTTAGAAAGGCACTATTTGTTTTTGTTTAAATATTTTCTTACGCATAGTTGGCGCTTGTTTTGTGTGGAAAATAATTATGATGCATGTACTCATTTCTTTTCTTCTATTCAATCCATTTCATTTAGCCTTTCGTACATTACAACCCTAAAAGTCATCTTGATTCTCGAAATTATAGTTCTTATGGTAGAGAGGTAGAATTATCACAAGCTTATGGAACAGAATGGGCTAAGCAGATTATAGAGTGAAATTATCCCAAGACAAGTGATTTGACAGGTTAAACACATTTTCTTGAGAGAAAGCTCTTTTGCCTAATCTCTTGGATTAAATACTTATAGTGTTTATTTTCTTAGCGCTCTTTCAGTCTACTTAGGTTGATTTTTTAGAAGAAATTTAACTGGTTTTCTAGTCTCATTTTTAAGCATGGTTGGTATTTTCTTTTGCATTTGTGTCTCTTTGACTTTTATAAGCTTTCTCCAAGAGTACAAAGGTCTAAGTGTGGGGGAATTTGATTAAACCCAAGTTTTCTATATTATTTGGTGACAATTTCATGGTTTTTGTTATACTTTTTGGCTCTTATTATCCGTTATTATGCTTAATTTAGCTCATGAGTGCTTGTTTTATATTAATGTAGTTTGAAGGTAAAATTTTCATAAATAATTAGTAGTTCCACTCAATTCATTTTTAGGACAATTGATACTGCAAACTATTATTTATCATTGCAGGACATTCAAGAAGTAGAGCCAAGAGTTAAAACCAAGGGATTCAAGAACACAAGTCAATAAGGCAATAGGAAAGTTCACCATAGAGAGGATAACGTTTTCGCCATGGTGATACCAGAAAATTCATGAGGAAACCTTTCAGGAAAAGTACGCTGTGGTGAAACATTCGAATCAACACCAGACTTGAACCATTTTTGGAAATTTAACTTACCCTATAAACCCAATATTTTGGGATAAGTTACAAAAACAGAAGAGAAATCCGATAGTGGGAGATCATCATCATTCCGTCATCTTGCCACCCACTATTCACCATCGTGTTCTCTCATATCCCTCTCATTTCTCTTCCATTTTTCACTATCAACTTCTACCATGTGTGCCTCTGATTCTTTCTCGTTTGTAAAGCTTCTTAGAGCTATGCGTGACTAGGTGTTTCTTTTCTCTTGAAGATGTAGCAATGGATAGAGTTCAATGAGCTTAAAAGGCGAGTAGCTTAATCCATGGTTTGGCTATGATTTATGAATTACTAGGTTTAGGATTTGTAATTTGTAGTTGAACTTACTTGATTATGGTTTAATCAAATGTTTGATATTCATTGTGTGGTTTGCATTGGTTTACGTAGAATTTTGATTGTAAATATGTGAAATCTCACTTATGTCTATTTGTGATCTTGTTGATTCTCTTTTACCTTGCATAGTTGTGTTTGATATTGAGTTGATTCTAGATTTCAGTTAAATTGTTGCATGGACTTATCCACTACACACACTAAGAGCATTTAACAGGATTTTAGGAAACAAGAGTCCCATTGATTAAGATATTGGACTTAAAGGGTTCTTTAAGGTTTACCAATTTGAAACTTAGTGATTTCCACTCCGATCAAAATCAATTTTGAACTATAATATCCAAAGCTCATTTCCAAGAGGATTCTATCACTCTTCGATTATTTGTTTTAATCTTTCTATTTCCTATTCCAAAAAATCCAAAAAATACATTTTACATGCTTTTTCCAATTTAACTTACTGCAGTTAATGTTTTGAAAGATCAAAACCCCCTTTTTTACCAAATTAGTTTGCATTTCATGACATATAGATTAACTTAGGTCTATTCATTTTAGGTTTCGATTAAGTGAAACGACCCAGGGTTGCACCCTATATTTCAATCTTTGGATTATTTTTGATTTGACCTCTAAGGGTGTTGGCCCTCGAATTCTTTTCTTGATGAATAAGCATGATTAAATTAATTTTATGACCTTGCTAGAATAATTTGAGTTGGAATTAATTAGCATGTTAATGTGAGTAAGATAATATGATATAGGATAAGGGAATTAAAGTGTTAAGGTGGTAAGTTGCATGAGGGGCATTTTTGGAAGATTACTTAAGTGGGAAAGTTTAAAGGCATTGAAGGAGGGGCAAAATGGGGAGAAGAAATTATGGGCTTGTGCTTTAGAAGAGAAAAACGTTGGTGAAGAATGAAAGAAGAGAGAAAACATAAAAAAAAAAGAAAGAAGGGAGAGAGAGTGTCATGGGTTGAGAGAGAAAAAAAAAGAGTTGAGCTAGGTTTCAAGTTTTCTTAGCCTTCAAGAGGGATTTTGAGAGTGGTCAAGAAGGGAAAAAGGAAGAGTAAGATTAGATCTTCCATTAGATCTAAGAAACTCATTGTTTGGTCAAGATTCAAGGTAAGCTTATGTTAAATATTTTGGATTTTTGGGAGGTGCAAAGAGCTTAGGAAAATATATAGGTATAAGTATTATAGGATCAATTTCATGCATAGGTTTCTTTGGGTTTTTCCAATTGGAATTCTTTTTAATTGGGGATTTTGTCAATGTTGAAGGGAGGCAAGAAAGGCAAGAGGAGCAAGAGGAGAGACATCCTTGAACAAGTTATAATCATGAAATTCAAGGTGGGTTACATTTTTATAATTAAAGAATAAGCCATTAACGTTTCTTTCAAGAAAAGGGAAATAAATGTTTTCAACTACTTTTAAAATGAGCATTCATTGTTCTTTAAATGCTTTGAGAAAGTGCTATATGTGTGTGTTTGAAGTTGTGGATGAACTATGAAACAAAAATGGAAATGATTTCAAAAAGATATATAATTTATGAAGTTATGTTTAAAAAATGTGCCATTTGGGCAACAAGTTTCCAAGATTTGAGATGTATAATTATGTGGGATTATGGTGGTCCCCTAAGTATGTCAAGAGCACTTGACCAAGGCTTCTCCCGCTTGCCTGCTAGTGGCATGGAGCTCCTTCATGGACACCCCTAAGTTCACGGCTACATAAGACCCTTATGGGAATTATGTAGTACGTTTTGTTTTGGATCCACCAAAACCATTATGATGTCCTTATGTGTTTACATGTTCAAATGTGTTGGAAAGTTTGATGATGCATGAATTAAGTTGCTTATAAATTGTTGATAAATTGAGTTTTGGAAAAAATATGTATCTTGACTCAATGTGAGTTTTAAAATGGTTTTTGCTTATTATCGATTATAAAATTGTTTCCCACGAGCTTTAACCTGAACACCCATTCCTCCCCATCTGTAGGGGATGAGCAAGATATCGAGTGATCAAGTCGAGAATCAAGGCATCACTCCAATTTTGCATATTTTGTTCTTTTAAAGTTAGATCATGTAAAACAAGGCTTTAGTCACATTTTGAGAAACTATTGTTCTTGTAAAATTGGTATTTTTGGATTATGATGTAAAGTGGCTCTAAATGCCCACTAAAGCATTGTAAAAACTTTATTCTTTTGATGTTATTGAAGTGTGAATGGTGTATAGATGATGTGAGTTGAAATTAGATGCTGGACCCTGAAATTTTTCTTACATGATTAGAAGTAGTAAATGAGAAGTGTGGATAGATTCTTGTTTTGCTTTCGTTTTTTTGGTAGATGAGAGACTATGAAATGGGAAGAATTAGGGTGGAAGTGAAGTTGAATTTGTGTAGTAAGTTGATGAAGAATATGTATATATGTGTATGTTCTGTTATTGTTGTTCATGATTAATCATGAATTATAATTTCTTTATGGGTGATATTGATTTGGCATGAAGTTGAGAACTGGGTGTACTGCATTAGTGGATGAATGTAAAATTCATGTTTTGACTTCAAGGGAAATTTTGGATTGATCAAGATATATTTAGATAGAGTTATCTTCTAGAAAGTTGTAGGTCTCTCTTTTAACTTTCAAATGGTATATAGTGTGGAATTTTTTAACCTCTAAATTGAATGTTATGGTCCTTAGAAAGGGAAATGCTTTGGAGTATAAAGTTGTATCGTCTGTGATGACGTCACATCGTTTGTGATGACATCATTTCGTCTGTAAGGATGCATCGTCTGTAAAGATGTATCACCTATAAAGACGCATCATCTGTGATGATGTCACATCGTTTGTGATGACATCATTTCATCTGTAAGGATGCGTTGTCTATAATGATGCATCATCTGTAAAGATATACTGTCTGTGATGATGTTATATCGTCTATAGAGTTTTATCATCTGTAAAAATTCTTCATTTTAAGAGTTGCATCGTCTTACGTTAACCTTGCTTCGTCTTCAAAGTTGCATCATCTTAAGTTGACTTTGTCACCGTGTGTCGTTACACTAGTCAAAATAAAATAACTAGACTACTACTAATGTAGTGGAGAGTCTAGGTCGATACAGAGAGGATGTGTAAAGTTTATGAAATGAAATTAACTGGTGTTTAGATTTAACGGGGGGTTTTGGATTTTTGAAAGAAGAAAATAAAATGAAACTAATTAATAAAAAAAATTAAAGAAAACATGCAAAAATGATAAATTTGGGGAATTCGGTAGGGACCCAATTCTTTGGTTTAATCTCGACCTACACCCTAACTAAGCATATTTTATTAATTTGTTATTCTTTGACCTCTCCTAGTAACTATTAATCAGGGGTTAAAAATTAACCCGAATTTTCCTTTAGGTTTTGTTTAATCAAGATACAATCGTTTATTAATCCTAACCACTGAACAGCCTAGGATACGATCTCTAGATTTAATTAGGTAGTAGCATTACGAATTAGGAAAACCAATTAATCAAGGCAATAATCACACACGATGTGTCATTTAACTTAGGTCATGTTATCCTTAATGATTATGAATCATTAGTCGCTACATATGAATTTCAACATAACAATTACGAATTATATCGAAATTTTAGCAACAGGTTTGAAATTAACGATTCAATGAACGTATTAAAATCGTCAATTTAGAATACCCAATGGGTTCGTACATAAATAACCGAATGATAATGAAAATCTAATTATCCATACACAAAACCCAATTCAATCAACATAGGGTAACACAATCAATTCCCAATTAGAGAAAGAAACAATAAAATAATAAAAAATACTTCACCCCGATTGTCTGCATCGATGTCACCTCTGAACCGGTGTCTGGATGTCTAGCCCTTTATGGGTCTTTCCCGAAAAAATGCTTCAGCTCCCATTTTAATCCCTATCCAAAAATCCCCTAAATTTTGTTAATTGCCATAGCTTTCCTCTTGGTTTCACTATAGCCTCCACTGCTTTGCTTGTTGGTTTTTTACCTATGCCAATAAACTGTGATTGGAAAAATAAGGATTGGTGTTAACTTAAATGGTCATGCATACAGCCTTCACCCTCCTCAGCTGTGGCTCTTCTCCAAGCCTGCGTTTCCAAGTCATCCGTGGCCTCAAACCACAACTCCTCCCTTGCGGCTGTTGGGCCTCACGCCTGCTGCTTTGTTCCTCATTCCTATAGCATTAATAGGACAATTGAAGATGTAACTCCTTCTTAAAACCCTACTGCTCATGCCCAACGAATGCATAAACACAGACGTATGCGTATACGTTTAGCATAAAACATAAACATATATGCATCTTCATTTAACGCATATGTGTTACCCATTGTGCCTCACTGCCTTGCTTCTGCATTTTGTTCATGTGGCAGTGTCATTTTGGCTAATTCTTTACTTGGCTTATTTCTTCTTTAGTGTTCTTTATATTTATCTTGTCTTTCAATTTTCTTATTCTTAGTTCATAAAGACAAGTAAAATTTGATCTTAAAAAAAACCCAAATGCAGCACTTTGAACTCACTTTAATTTATTTGCTTCCAAATTGTACCTAAAGTCATACATAAATTAAAGTAAGTATATTAAGCATTTTTGTATCATTAATCGTTAAGCATAAATGATTAAATATAACAACAACTAAACACATATCACTTTACTTCGTCTTAAGTTGACTCCGCTTCGTCTGCTTCATTTGCCTTTTTGCTTCGTCTACTTTTTGATTTATCTGCTTTGCTTCGTCTATTTTTCAATTCGATTGGTTTTGCCTGATCTTATCGTCTTCTCCATTTTTGACCCTTCAAACGATAGAATGTTTCTTCAAGGTCTTCATGAAAGTTGTAGATCTTGAATTCCTCTTTTAAATCCTTCTAAGATAATATTAATCTGGCATCTCTAATGATAGTTATACAAATTTGTTCTAACATAGGTTCAATATGATTGATGATAAAACTTTGTTTGATTCTTTCGTCCATAACCTAGTTATCCGACCTCCAAATGAAGTGATTCTTGAACAAATAGTTTCTTAACACATTCTATACCTCCATAGAATTTGATAGCATTTAGTATTGATTTGAGAAAGATGAATTGAATCAAAGTAAGGGTATCGATTGGAAGAGTATGAATGGGAGGAATTTAAGTATAGTATACTGTTTCAATATAAGGACAGTCCAAAAATGTTTGAGGCAATACTTTTGGAATTCTAAACGAAATGGATTGATTTAGGTGTTATTAGAAAATTAAGACAAGGGAGAACATTTTTCTAGAAGAAAAAGTGATGTTAAAATGTTCAAGGATATTGTTAACAAAACACTTAAGCATAAAAAGACATAAGGCATAAATGGAAGGGCAAATGGGACATTTCTCACTCATTAAGGACATAATTGGAAGAAGAAGTGTTTTCTGGCATTTTAAGAAGAGTGGAGAACGAAAATTGAAGAGAAAAGAGAAAGTGTCATTAAGAAGAGAGAGAAATATGAAGAGAAGAAGAGAAAGAGAGAAAGAAGATAAACAAGCTAGGGTTTCAATTGTGCTAGTCTTCAAGAGAGATTTTGGAGTTATTTAAGAAACGAAAAATGTAGAGGAAGAGAAGAGGTTCCCTTTGAGCTAAAGATTCCTTCATTTGGTGAAGAATAAAGGTAAGATTATTTTGAATCTTTCGGATTTTTGAAAGGATTTTAATTCATAGAATTTAGAAAATGCTTGGGTTTAAGCATTCTATAATAAATTGTAGTGATTTTGCATTATGGGATTTCTATTGGATTCTTATTGAATAAGACTTGGTTTGTTTTAGGAAACCAAGAGAATCCTACCCAAGAGCAAGGGGAAAGACAACCTTGAATTAGATTTTTGCAAGCAAATGAGGTGGGTAATATATTTATGGTTATTGTGTAAATGGGAAAATTCTTGTCTATTTGTGTATGTGGAAAATCGTTTTGTTTGAAATTGACTTGGTTGTAAATGTTGATTTTCTTGAAATTGATTTACTTGAAATTGCTAAATTGTGAATTACTATGATGCCTTTTAAGTTATGCATGGAAAGAAGTATGACTTCTTGATAAAATTGAATTGTGATTTTGATCATGTTATGCCTTGATATTCATTCATGGCATTTTGTATAAATGAAGAAAAGGAAAGAGCATGAAAAGTAAGAAGCATTTCATAAAATAATTTTGAGCATGATTATGTGCTTCTGTTTAGGCGAGAGAGGAACCATTTCGTAGTCACGTGCATGTCGACGTAAAGCCTTCTCCCGGCTACCCGCTTGTGGCACACGAAATTCGAAAAGTGGATTCGTTTTATTTACGGAGTAAACTTCGTTTTCTCTATTTTGTTCCACGGAACTCTTGAGCCAATTGTTATGCATTTGCATTTTTATTTTTCAAGTTATGATGTAAGATTGCGTGTTATGTTTTGATGATTAATTACACTTGACATGTTCTATGTGATGATATGTTGAACTATGAATTGTGAACTTGAATTGTGAATGATTGAATTGCTAGCCCAATGAGATATAGACGTATATGAATATATGAATGTACATATATATATGTTTGGTTGTGTGACTCGTTGCCAATGGATATAAATATATTAGCTACTGAACTATGCATCTCACCTCACTATTCCCTCCTCAGGTGCAGAAAGAGACATGTAACAATCCCTGTAAGGCATTGGAACTCCAAGATAGTTAGAAACTTTTGTAATTAAGTTAGTTTAGGAACTTTTATATTTTAAATCATTTTAAGCATGAGCATTCAATTGTAACAGGTGTATTTTGTATTTTGTATTTTGTATTTTGTATTTTTTTGATGATCTTGTATAAACTTTATTTGGATTCATTAATGAAATATGATTGAGTTTTCCTTGTGATTTCTCAAAATTGTGATGTTAATGTTTGGTTATTGTGGGCGTGCCACCCTTTTAGGATAACGGGCTTTGTAATGTCTCCAAATATTTAGGTTTCGAAAACAGGATCCAACAATTTAGTATCAGAGCGACTAGGTTTTTTCTTAGGCTCATAATGTATAGTGTTATAAATTGGTAGGCTATGTGATTAACTGCGTATTGTGAATTGATGTGTTTCATTAAGTGACATGTATATCATGCATACAAGTAGGAAATAAGATTAAAATGAAAGTAAGTTGAAAGATGGTATCTTATAGAAGGAGTAAAATGCCACCTCGTAAAAGAATACAAAGGGTTTTGCAATGATCTGCTACATCTGATTCCTCACCATTAGAGAAGGGAACTAATCAGTATAGACTCCTAGTAATTGCTACCGTATGAGTTGCATGAATGAACTTCCATTAAGAGTTTGGACTAGTAGAAACAATTAAGAAGAATGGTGTTTTATCAGAGTGTAAGATGAGGAAAGTTTGTAGATATTTAGAAATAAGAAATATGACGTAGTCCGATATGATAGACATAGATGTAGTATTTATAGTTAAGTTAGTGAATAAAGTAATAGAATTTTGTATGGATATCTACTTGAATTGATATGGATGTGAAAAGGTTTTCATGAATCGACTGAGAAAGAGATAGAGACAGGGTGAAAACGACAAGATTTAAGGTGTACAAGCAAGGTGGAATTGAAAGATTGAACTCAAAATTTATGATCCGGTATAAGATGGTGTTAGTGAATTTGATATCCAAATTTCAAGATAGCTATGTGTCTATGATGCTAACTTGATTAAGAGTGTACGTATGGAAGGTGAAACAAGTGATAGTGATATATGTAGATGTTCTAAAGATTATGTCGACCGGTTATTATGAGTACATATTTGATAATGTGGATAAATTGGAGAATGATATGATTGAGTACATATGAGATCTATATTTGGATACGGTAGAGGAGATAATCTATGATCCCTATAGCGAAAGATTATGAGATGAATCAGAGTAACGAGACGGATGTATGGTATAGGTAATTATGTTAAAAGGTAACTATGATGGAACAGAAATTTTTGAATAGTCATAGAATATTCAAAGGTTGTTCAGAATCAATTGTGATTGATGTATCATTAGCATGAAATATAAATTGGTAACTGGCCGAAATTACTTTTATATATGTATGATGTAATGATCTTGATGGTGCATGCCAAAATATAAGAGTAAACGAATATGCCTCTTATTTTATTGAGTTTTATTATAGAGGACATTTTGATCATGTAAAGTATGACAGAGATTGAAATTATTGAAATGTCATGAATAGTTGAAATTGATCGTTTTGAGGTATTGATAATGGCTGAAACAGTAATGATGAATATAGTTGATTGAAAAAGATTTCATGAATTGTATAGATGAAAGTAGCAAGAAATCTTCTTTCAAAGAAGAATTTTTATTAAATTAGGTTAAGTAGATCAGATAGTTTATATTAAGAATGATCAAAGAAAGAACCAATTAGAGATGAATATGTAATGAATTAGAAGTGAATGTTAGAGTCATATCTCTAGTAAAGACTCAAGCATAAGAGGTAGAGTATGTTGTTGAGAATGTATGTATTTTGCTCAATAAAAAGTATCCAACTACATGAGTGGATTTTAGGAAATTGAGATAACACTATTGTTAATATGAGGATAACTTAGATCCACATTATATTCTATGAGAATATGCAAAGGAGATATAAATTAAATTTGGATGAATGTGTTACCAAAGCAGGAAGTTAAGTTGAAAATAAATTGAATTGTGAGGAGAAACTAGTATGAATGAGCAAACATTATAATAAGCCAATATGAAATATGAGCAAATTTAAAGAATAAAGAAGATCATTTAAGAAAGGTAAGTCAATTAGGAAATTAAAAAATAAAGTGAGACAATGTTACCTTATTGAGGAATCAGTTAATTAAGGAATTACGATGACTAATCAGGGGGCATATGGAGTTTGACAATAATTGTTTAAGTTAAAAATTGCCCTGACAACACTATGGTATTGAAGATTAAAGTGATCCAAGCAAAAATTTGATGATGTATGAAAGGCATTCGAAAAGTTGAGAAGAATAGTTTGAATACCTGAAGAAAAATGTGTAAAACGTATGAGTAATGAAAGTAAAAAGAATTTTGAGGAATTATCCTGATATAAATTATATCATATGGATTTGGAGATTTTATAGTATGCATTGATGTTATATAAGAGATGTTGATAAAATCCAATG
>JANSVA010000217.1:34579994-34615770 GCA_025504915.1 Erythroxylum reticulatum | reverse complement strand
ATTGTCTTCCAAAATAAACTCTTCTATCTTATCACATGATCGTGGCCTATTTGCCCACGATCGTGACAGAAGGGTCAAATATGGCCCATAACTTTAGCCTGCAGGGCCATGGTTGTGGCCTGTGTTAGGTAGCTATACAGAAGTTTAGAGCAGTCAAGTTTTGAGGGATTTTTTAACCTTTTCGACCCAAAAAAAGCCTTAGTGTTGCCTAGAACACAAAAGGTATATAAAGAATAAGACAAAGAAAGAGAGGGAGCTTTTTGCATCAGCCACCATTGGAAAACCGTAGATAGAATTGGCAAGAGATTGAGAAGGAGACGAGGGAAGAGGGACGTGGAGAAGAAGTTGACTCGAAATACTTCCCAGAATAAAAGGTTTCTTGACGTTGCTGCCTCCATCATCTATTTAGATCTAGTTTTCAGTGTATTTTTAATTTTGTTATTGTATAGAATTAGAATTGCCATTGACTATAAGATTTTGTGAATGTTGAGGATGTCTAAACTCACCCTCAGGTATTTAGTTTTGAATTAATGAAATTTGATTGTTTGTGTTTGTAATAACCCACGTTCAAGTCTAGATCCTATAATTGAGAATTGAGCGTACTTAGAGTAATTAGAGTGCACTGCATGCTCATGTATCATTATAGTTTCACACACATAAATATTTATTTTGGCATATTTAAAATAATTGTTCATGGATTTATTGACATTTTCGGGTATAACTGGCTGAATAATGTGATTTAAAATGTAAATTATGACATATTGATAGTAAAAATAGATTTGGAGACTGCTAGTATTATTTTGGAATTTTTGGTGAATTTTAGGAATTTCTAAACATTTGGTGTATTTTGGACTAGAGAAAAATAGGAATATGGGCCAATCATAGCGTGACATGTGACAATATAGCACTGTGACGCAAGTATTACATGCACAAGGACACGTAGTTACGTATTTTAGACAAAATATTTTCTTGCAGCTTGTGTTGTTCTTCATTTGGTTTTGATTTTCACCGTATACATTAACACCATAATCCTTTTAATTCACTAATCACTGAAACATCTGATACTTGATGCATACTTAGTAGTCCAGAGATTGGTCTGTTTCATTTATATTTGATTTTCCCTCCATTCACTGAAAACCATTTCTTCAATCTCACTGTCGAGTTTTTGCTAAAACATTAAGTAAGTTATGTCTTGAACTGAGTTTTGTAAGTACTTTTGATGACATTTTACTGTATAAATGAATACATGCATGAGTGATATGGGGAGACATAAAGTCAGTAGTGAGAATGAAGAGGTACAGAAATATAGAGAAAAATGTAGAAAATGGGATTTGCATGAATGAAAAGATAGAAAAATGCAGAAAATGGCATTTGTGTGGATGATATACCGTTTTTGATGGTTATGTTTAATCTTGAAGTTTAAGTTGCTTTTGAGTAAGATGAGCTGAATGGGAAGTAGTAAAGATGATATATATTAGTTGGGAAGTGTAAGAATTGGAAAAAAATCTGGAAAAACATGGATGAAGGTTTTCGGAGAAGAGAAGAAAAGACCGAGTTCATAATCGTGAGCCCTCATAATCGTTACTCTATTGAGGGGCTTGGCAATTCACGATCATGAGCCCTCATGATCATGACTTTACTAGTTTTGTTAAAAACTCACGATCGTGATCAGTCATGATCGTGCGCCTGAGGGTGCTTCCCACACTAAATAGTCTTGCTTCTTTTAATCACAACTTCTTCTCTAGACATCCAAATGACCTGATTCTTAAACCAATGGATTCTTAACACATTGTTATACCTCTTCATAAAAATAGGTAGCTTTCAGAATTGATTTGAAATCGATATATCGAATGAAAGTGAGAGAATTTGTTGGAATAGTATGAACTGGAATATTTTACTGAACATACTTCGGTATTGTTATTAAATATTGACTTGTAGAGTTCCAAATGAAGTGATTCTTAATTCAAATGAAACTAGGGACATAAATATATGATTTTTCTGAAAAAAATCAAATTTTAATTCTAGTTTGAAGAATTCCAAAATCTATTCTGAAGTTGAGTTATGAGTTCTATTATAGCTTAAGAATAGACGGACATATTTGGAGTATAACTTTTAGTATATTGAACCAAATCGATTGATCTTAGTGTCATTAGAAACCTAAGACATAGAGAAACAATTGCTTAGCAGGAAGTGTTGATTAAATTCTTAACTTTATAGATCTTATTGATCATATACAATTGACTAAAATGGAATGATTTCAGAAAAAACGTGAAATAGAGAGTGAGTGATTTAATTTTGTCACAATTGGAATACAAATGATATGTACAAAAAAATATGGAAGAAATATACCCGAGAATTTGTCATTGAATATTTATGATACATGAAACATTGATACATATGTTTATTCTATTACATAAACGCTCTAGTAATATGAAATTGTTTTTGTTACATATAGACGAGCAGCTAAAGTGATCACTTCCAGATATTGTTGAAACGTCAAGGAAATAGGCTTAAAGGAGCAGCTGTGAGTAACCTAAGATGGACTCACTTTATCTGATCTATATATGAATAAATTGTATTGATATATATAATACTGAAATACATTGACTGATTGTGTATAGAATTCCGGACAATATATGTCCGAGGTGTTTGATGCATGCAAACAATATTGGAAGTGCTAATTACATGTGAATGAGACTGCCTAATTGAATATTCTGATTTCTCAACTAAAAAGTTGAATGCCAGACCTAGTCCGATGACTACTGATATTGTAATTGTTATACTATGTTAATACATGCAAATGAAAGTGATTGAATTGGTCACTGAATTGTGACATGCATATCATTTCAATGCATGTAATATAAAGGTCGTTATGACTGATGTTGCTATTGACTAACTGATACTGTTATTGAGAGAGTTTAAAGCTCTTTGGTAGAGCCTATGCTCCTACTATATACTGAGCCCAGTGTCCGTAACAGATATGGGAGATTGAAAAGGCACACAGTCATACCACTGTAAAAACAAATGTAAATCTCATACATATAGCATTCATATATGATTGGAATTCATTGAATGATTTGCAAAGCTATAATGAAATGATTGACTATATGAATTGTGTGATTTTTTTATGATTGTATTTGTTAAATGAGTGAAACATTGAGGATGGTTACTCAACTGAGTTTGCAAAATATATCAAAATTTCAATGTTGCCTTCTAGGTTTAATAAAGATCTCCAGATAGGCAAATTAGAGTTAGCCACGGTACCTGAGTGAGGGTTCCAGGTTAAGAACAGTGTGCTCCTATATATGTCTTCAATGATTTTGTGTTTTTGAATTATGTTCCACAAGAATTGTACAAAGTGTATGTTTATGATTTAGTAATGAAATTTCTTTATGATTGCAACTATTTTTATATCTGAAATAGGCCCAAGTGGTGATCGTAATTTTTATGACTAAAAATATTTTATAAATAAAATTTGGGTCGAATTTGATTATTGATTTTTTACATTTGCGAACATTGTCTAAGAAAATTTACAATGAGTTTCGACTGTTTACTATTCTAACATGCCACTCTCGTGGGATATATATTCGAATATCTCTCAAGATATCGGGTACATGTCTTGCAAGAGTGGGATGTTACATTTTGATATCAGAGTCCAGATTTAATATATTACATGGGCATTTATAGAAAAATGTGTCAAGTTACAAGCATTTTAGACATATCATAGCAGGCAGTAGCAAATGATCCCCAGTTTGAGTCGCATTTACATGAGTCAGATGCATGAGTATTTGTTAAAAGTTTGAGCTAATAGAAATAATGAGAAGAATGATGATCTAACATAATGTGATCAGAAATGAGAAATAGTATATGGTTAGACATGATAGATAAAGATTCAACGCATTTGTATTGATGGATGTATTATGGTATACGACATCAATATTATACTATGGTGATATCGCCCCGAATGTGATATCTATGTGAACGCATTATTTTGGATCAATTAAAACGTAGTGATATTAATATGACTGATAAGACTTATAGTTTACATGCTAAGCTAATTTAGAACTTGTTGCAACAGTAATTGCTTTGAAAGCTTTAAGACATTATATGTACAGTGAAATAATTTGAATTTATATATCAATTGATAGATCATTAGAGTTAAGGTAATTAGTGAGTTTGATAGAATTGAATATAAGATTGAAAGAATGGATAGAATTACTAAAAGATTATGGTTGTTCAAATGAGTAGTCCTTAGTAAAACGAGTGTTATAATATGAGCTATGGAACCGAAAATTCAGTGATGAAATAACATCAATTTAGATATTGAGATTTATGAACCTAGTGTAGTTAAGAGCATAGAAGGTTGAGTTGAATTTTGGGACAAATCAAAGTACCATGAATTTTGGGACAAATCAACGTACTGTTAATTATGGAATTTAAGATCAGTGTCGTATGAAAAGATTAGTGAAGCTCAAATTAAGGACTCAAAATTTATGAATTTTATTGAGAAATCAAAATGAATAGATTAGCAATGTTTGGCACTAAGGCGATTAGCAATGTTAGCATATCATATAGGTCTAACGTCCTTTAAAGTGAATAGATTAGTAATGTTTGGCACTAAGGCGATAAAATGTTTGCTTATTTCTCAAAGAATGTAGCCATTAATAAAGAATTCCAACAGTGTATCAATAACCACACTTTAAAAAGTGTCAAGACTTATTACAGAAAAGAGTTTTTAAACTATTTAGACCTAATTGCTTATTAGGATAAACAGCATGGAGGGCTTTCTCCACTTCAAAATCCATAGCAAGTCTGATAAATAAGTCTATATTAGTTGAAGGAATTTATTAGTAATAAAGTATTGTAATAATTAAACTAAGGAGTGATTTGATAAGGACCTAAAATTTGTTGAAATGATCATAAGTGGCCTTTAAAAGACCTGGCTGGGATAAGATAATAAGCACATTATACTTTGTAAGAGAAGTAATTCTATTATGATTCCTTCTTAAAAGCACATATTTATAGAAAATTGAATTATTATATTTTCATTCTTAAGCCACTGAATCCTCAATCTCTACTTCATAAAGGAAAATTTTACCTTAATAGCTTGCACATATTCAATTAAATATTCTCCTTTTGTCAAATTAAGGTATTAAGATGAACTCCTTTTCTACCTTATTTTTAACCAATGTAACAACTACTTGGGTGTCATTTTATTTCTCCCTTTTTACTAATTTGAGTTCCTCTCTAATTTTCTATAGTTCCCTTATAAAAATGTAGGATTTATGCCCATTAAAATGGTGAGATATCATTTTTAAGACCACACTATCAAATTCAAGGTTATTAGTTAGATAATTATTGAGTTTGAAAGGAAAGTACCTAGTTCTTGTCAAGCTTCTTCCTTATAAACCATCTCCCTTATTGCTTATTGTTCCATGTATAATAATGCCTTGGAAATTTTAAATTATTAATACAAAGATTAGATATATAATTATGTATGTCCTACTTATGATTTCTTAAAGAACAATTCATGTCAACATCTAAAGGATAGAGTGTGCTATTAAAACCAACAAGCAATATCTATACACCTTGTATTTAAGCATTAATCTCCTCTAGCTTGTTCCATAACGAAAAATCTTTAAAAGGCAAATTTAAAGCCACAGAAACAGGATATATGAAAATAAGTTCTTTCTCAAGTCAATTCCATGTCTACTAGAGTCAAAAGAGACAACAATCTTACTCTAATGATGAGCATAATAATTGGTAATAATGTTAGGGTGAAAAAGATTAGCCTTGGTCATCTCATCATGTCTTAGTTTGGTTTTAAAAATTAATAATATAAAAGGTTTTAAATCCTTCAAGTAATCTGTAGGAAGTTATTACTTATTTAAGTTTATTCAAATCCCTTACATTCCAACATAACAAGCTCATATCAAGACTTGGAAGAAGTTAGGGATTTCACCTGGTTCCTTTTCTTATATTTCCTCTTGGTCTTAATCTTGAAACCATTTGAGAGCTCTATGTTAAAAGCACTAGTTGTTGTAATCATCTCAACTAATATACTTCCAGAGCTCAATTTAGTAAGAAGATTCAATCGAGAGTTAATTGTGGACTCTCGTATGTAATGTATATAATTAAAATAAATTAAAGTAAATTAAAGGGAAACCATCATCATCAAATAATCTAAGATAAAAAGGATGAAGATTTAACTAATAGAACAATGGTAACTGGAATTCAAATCCCCTCAAAGACTGCTCAAGCAATCATGATTTGACTAATCAATTTAATCTAAAGTTTATTAGACTATAGAAATTCCTCAATTACGTTAATATCTCTCTTACGAATATTCACACCTAATTTTAGGTTAATTAACTGAAATCTCTTTCCAATTAAAGCCCCTAGAATCACATTACTTAATTTAGGAATTTCACTATTATGTATGACTTTAATCTAAAAGATTTATGGCTACCTATCTCTAGGTTTATATGCAACTCCTTTAAATCATACTAGATATTTTCATATATAGGATTTCTTAATTATAATTGCATGAAATCATACATGAATAAACATGTCGATAATATCAATTCAATAATGAACAAGAAAATATAATTGAATCTTAAAGAAATCAAAGAATAAATTAAATAAAATAAATTCACTACAAAATCCATCCCGGGGTCATTCTAATTGAAGTATCACAAAGGGTTTAGCTCATTATAATATCCATCAAAACAATAAAACTAAAAAATCTACAAATTAAGGATAAAATTATTTAAATCCCTAAAATCTTCAAAAACTTCACTCTGGATTAATAAAAATTTGCTCCAAAGGAGTTTCCCAAGTTGTTTCTCTTCTTTATGTTGTTCTCTCAATCTTATCTTTTTAAATTTGAAATTTGAATGTAACGAGATACATAGGCACCATCACAAGCGTGTTAATTTTCGTGTTCTTTAAATTAACATGCAATGCTATTTATAGCTACATGTACAATTAATATAGAATTTTTTATATTGAACACGAGCATGTTACTAGCCAATATAGGTGCCTTATACAGGAAACACTCAAAACACCTCTAAACTCTCCAACACGACCATATACACTGTCATGCCCTCCATAACTCAATTAAAAAGCTACAAATTACTCCAAACTTGAATAAATTTATTCCTTTTTGCTCTAAGTGAGTGAATTAGAATTGGAAATAAAATATGAGTAATTTAAGCACCAAAATCAATAAAAATTCTCAATTAAACAAGCAAAATACATTAAATATGAGACTAAAAATATGACTAAAACATTGCATATCAACTTCCCCACACTTAAGCATTTGTTTATACTCAAGAAAATAATAATCCCAATTCGTCAACTCTTCTTAATATTCCCCTCTTCTTCATCTCAACCTATCTAGTTCACTTAAAATGTCGTGCCTCAAGAATTAATTCAAAATTCAATTAGAACCAAACAATTATATAATACATTTTCATAATCCAAAACCAAAAATGATATTTTGATAACCCTTTTGATTTCAAGTGCTATAGAATTTAACACTTTCATATAAAGAGTCACTCAATTCATTCAAATTATTGAGGCGGATCAGTAATGAAACTCTCAAACCAATACATAGAAGGAGTCTTAACCATAGGTATTTAGGTTTAAGTAAGGTATGGCAAAGGATAAATTTTTGGGTTAATCAATATGATGGTAATAACATAAACAAGATCATACAAAGTTTTAATTCAATTAATCAAATCTCCACATTGAATATAAGTAAGCTGCAAAACACATCATATATTTTTTCTTTCTCCTTCTCATAATTTAATACTTTAAAACATTTCTTTTTTCATTATTATTTCATTTATCAAACTTATAAGAAAATATAGGAAATATTTATAAGTAATACATGAGAAGAAAATATTTCAAATATATAAGCTTACACCTTTCCTTACTCTTGATAATTCATCCAATCAAATACTTATACAATTAAGTAAATACAATCCTCAGGGTGCAAAATTAAATATAAGCCTAATAAAAAAAATGGTTATTGGCATATAAGAAGGTTAGCATAATCCAAAGAAAATGCTGATGCTCAAAATTGATTACACGTAAGGGATAAAAATAGGGTAAATTAAAATCGAAGAAAAGGGCACAAGAAAGGTGTAATCAAGGTGCCTTTTCCATCCCAATGCCTCTAATTTAAAAATTATGGTGTCAATAATGCATATTAAAATCAAGTTCTAGCATCACCCAACTATGCGTAATATTCACACAACAAAACAAAATAATGTATATATTGATAATAATTGCTCATAGGCTCAAAACCTCACAAGTCAAGCTACTATATGCAAAATTCTAGGAACTTTCATCCAAATCGATAATCAAAAAATGCATTCGTAATGTGGAAACTAAAAAAAATCCACCTATTCATGCTTTCGTCTTTTCATATTGTAACTTAATTTCATAATTCACAACTACTAAAAATGCTTTTAGATAAGAATAATCAAATTAGAGACCTTCTTAAAGAAGAATCACTACATAAAATTTAAAATATGCTTAATTCTCAATTTTCATATTTGAAAATCATTATAAACCTTCCATACACTTGTGTCTTCGAATGTTGAGGAATTAAGTTTGTGCATAGGGATGAATGTTCAAGCTCCTTCAATAAAATATCTTGGAGTTCCTATTACGAAGTTCAAACTAAAATATGTAGATAGCATACCTTTACTTCAGAGGATAAAATTCAAGTTGATTTCATGGCATCACAGATAGCTATCTTAAGCTGTGAGAGTTACACTTAATGATTTCTGTACCGAATGGTTTGCATGTGCGTTGGAGAACCCAAGTTGTATTACCCAAAAAGATCACGAAAGAGACTGAGAGAATGATGAAAGACTTTCTCTGGTCGGGTAATATAGCCTCAGCCAAAGCAACCAGAAGTGAAATGGTGTGAGATCACAACGCTGAAGACACAAGGGGCTGAGTATTTCTTCGATCTCAAGCATGCAGAAAGTGGCACTAAGCAAGAAAATATGGTGACTTATTATAGACAAAGAAGCCCTTTGGTTCAAATGGCTGCATACAGTTCACCTACGACACAAGAACTTCTGGCAGATTGAGCAATCTAATCACCTCTCTGATGTTCAATGAAATCCTTAAGCTGAGACAGGAGGTCTACCCTTTTATGAAACGGTGAGAGACAAAAGGCTAACGTGGGTATGGTTTGAAAACAGGCTTGAAGCAAGCCGTCTCATCCACAATCCTACAATTGGGCACTTGCGGCATAGATTACCAATGAGCGTTAGAGTCTCCGATTTATTCCAAGATGGTTTTTTGCGGTGAAACTTCAGAGGGGAATCCATACTAGCTGCGCATTTGCCACAACTAGAAGATCGTAATGCTGATGAAATCCTATGGACCACCCATCTGCAATGTATTTTCAGAAATACTACTTGCCAGAAAATATTTCATTCTGACTTACAGCAGGTCCTGTGGCATAACATTTTGTGGAAACAGTCATATAATCCAAAAGGGTCATTTATCACCTGGTTATTGATTAAGAACAGGCTGAGGATGAAAAGTAGGTGGTTTGCTCCAGTTGAAAAATCTGGCCTATTTTGTCGTGTTGCGGAGGGAGATAGGAATCATCTATTTTTCAGTTGTGATTATTCCTAAACCATCTGGACCATGATTCAAGACATGGGGACAGATATGAACGTTACCTATGCTTGGGACCAAACTTTGAGTTGGGTAGTAAACGAAACAAGATTTGGACATGAGAATGCCTTACTGCTCAACTAGCATTTACAAGCATATTGAACTAAAACAACACAAGTTGATGGAGAAAATTCTTACCTGGATGAGAGATGTCCTCCTTGCTAGAAGAGTGGATCACCTGCTCACTCCTCGCATGAGAACGAGATGGAATTTATAAGTTGATGTTTGTTAATCTGTCCCTCTGGTATTGTCTTTGTAGCCTCTAACGCGTTGAGTATGTTAGCGGCAGGGTGGTTTTTACCATAAAGCTATTGAAACATTGGTCATCGATGTAATGATCTCGAGCTTGTATTAGTTTCTGCTACAGTTAATATATTCCATTCATTTTACAAAAGAAAAAAAGTGTTAGAAAAGAATAAGAAAACTCTATACAGAGAAAAGTTAAAGTAAATTGGTGCTTTCCGTTGTTTATTATTTAGAAGTTTAAATTCATAGCATAATTTTAATCCATCGTCATCCTGGCAAAAATAAATAAATAAATAAAAGGAAAAAAATAAAAACAATTCAACCATATCAATGAAAAGAAACTACAGTGCACTGGTGTAAAATAAAATAAAAAAATACATGAAAAATAAAAATCAAACATAAAATAAACAAAAATGACCATAACAAGCATTTTGCTCATGATCTGTCCACTGGTGTGTAATGTGAATGTGTGAGTCTTGAGTGTCTTAGCATGCTACCTGTGCAATAGCTGGAGCATCTAATTACTGAGGTGTTAGTGATGAAGTAATGGCTCTCACCAATTGAGTTAGTATTATGACTCTTAGGTATCCTGCAATCTATAACAATACCTCCTTCATCCATCAATCATGTATCTCTAATCATGTTATAAGCTCCACTAATTCCTATTGTCCATCTTCAATGGTATGTTGCACTTTTAGAATCTAACTCATGTATCTCTCTAATTCAATGATCTTTAGCTAATCTCAATGTGGAAATGTAGACGACTACTAGGAGTTCCTACACTATCTGAGTTGTCATCTTGACACTCAAGTACTACTTGATAGTTGTAAATTATAGTATGTTTTCTAAACATTTAAGTTTGTTTTAAAGGGTTTTCTTAGATGATAAGCATGTGTTTAGGACTTAGAATTGCGTTATTGTTGGTGTTTGTATGTGTTTTAAGTCTTTGATTAATTTAGAGTAAGAGTTTGATCTTAATTTTATATTTCAAGGGGTGTTTAATGTGTTTGTGAGTAAAAGGTAATTGATCTATTTCGTGATAGTCAAAATTGTAATAAACCACAAGTGCACGACGTAGCTGTAGCTAGTACTTGACAAGTATAGGTCGATCCCACGAGGTCTGTGAGTACTAGTAGTTACTGTTAATATATTAACTAGCCTAAAAATTGATCATGGTTTTTTAATTAAAGAAACTAAAAGTAAGCAAATAAAGTAAACAAGAAGTACAATTGAAGCAAAGAATTGGCAAATCATTGAATTAATTACCAATATTAAATAATTAGTATCTAGGCTTTGAATCTGTCTAAACCCTTTACCGATTGATCTTTTGTCATGCAACTGTGTTGTTGATTAATTGGACTATAGAGACTCTTAAGGTATACTAGTAGCTGACTTTGAGTTTACTAATAACTAATCCTCAGGTTACTAATTGAATTACTCAGGTTAAAATTTTATAGGATTGTGTTACCGTATTATGACCTTATATTAGGTTGGGCCCTAATTTAAAATATTTATGTCATCTTATCTCTAGGTTGCAATTAACTCTTTCCAATTATGATAGATCTATCCAAACTTATGATTTCTCAACCATTACGTATGAAACCAAATTATGGTATGATAAATCAGACGAGTAGACAATAATAAAATAGATTATTGGATCGCAACAGTCAAACATCTTAATTGCATTAACAAAATAATCAACAAATGTTTTGTTATCAAACGGGGTTCGTCTAGCCTAAATACTAATAGAAAATTAGTTACACATCGACAAAAGCAAAATTAGATACACATATATAGAAAACTAAATCGAAAATAATAGAATCATAATTCTAAATCTCCCCCAATTATTCTTTATCAAGTATTCTAATGACGTAGACATCAAATCTTGTGCTTTGAAGGATCTATCGATAAAAGCTCCAGCCTATAAAATCATATTTTGGGCTCTTTCAAAAAAGTTCTACCACTTTATCTTGTCAATTGCCTCCAAAATGTCTCTTTTATATGGAATTCTAAGTTTTCGAGTTACGCACAGTCTCTTGTACGACTATGCACATTCTCTTGTATGACTATGCATTAGATCGTGCATAACCAGAATCCTCTAAATATCGTGAAAGTACAAGGCCGCAAGAAATTGAACAGGTAGATGCACGACTGTATAATCCTTCTAGATTGTCAATTCTTAGTTTTACACTGTGTTTTTTTCCTAATTCTTCTCCATTAAGTCTATGAAGGCAATTGTCATCTATTTACACACCAAATGAATACTAATAGTATAAAATATCAAGCAAAATAAATCAAATATGGGTGTAAAAATATAGTCAATTATGCATCTATCAAATGGAAACAAGAAATTGACAAAAAGAAAAGAATTGGAAGCATGAAATAATGCAAGTCACAATTGTGGGGGTACAAACAACAAATTATAGCAAATTTTAACTTTTCCAACTTGCAAGTTTTTTTGTATTCTTGACATTTCAAGCCTATTTTGGATCCAAATTAAGTAGGGAAACCCTAGAAACAACCTTAGAAGCCTCAAAAACTATTTAAAGATAAGAAAATGTGGAAAAAGGGTTGCAACCACTAGATTCAAGAAGATTAAAAAGGAGACATCAAAAGAAGCTCCAAAATTTCTAGATTTCCAAATTAAGACAAAAAATAGTTTTTTCTTTTTTTTCTCTTCAATTATTTCATTTTCTTGAATGTTTATTTGAATTATAAGGATGTTAATCATGATTATAAGTTCCTAAATTCATATTAGGGATTATTTTTGATTTGTTTTGTTAAACTTTATTCTTCTTGAATTCAATACAACTATTAATGCTTTGTACTTCCTTTTCTCTCCTTTGGTCTGGTAATAACATACGTTAATCAAAATAAGGTAATAACATACGTTAATCAAACCACGACAAACAAACACCATAAAATAATCCCATGGTTAATATCTTATAGAATAACAATAAAAACACAAATTAATCCATAAATATCAAAATATAATGGCATTAACAACCTTGAAACATCCAAATTACTTAATGATACACCTTTAATATCAATTAATTATGAAAATTGCAATTAATTTATCTAAACACCATAATTAAATCAAATAAGCCCAAATAAAATAAAATTGGCCAAACTTTTACAATTAAATAGTACTAAAGTCCAATAAAAATAAAAAATGAAAAAATGAATAATTTCACAAATTAAATTCGTATAAAACCATTTAACAGTCTTATGGATTCAAATTCATGAGAACATTACAAAATAGCTCAAAAATCCCTAGAAAATTTTAATTTATTATACAAGAATGGTTTATGAATATCAATCAATCCCCTAAAATCGTTCCACTTATATAGGTAACTTAAAATAAGTCCACAATGTCTAAAACATGCATTCCTAAGTTTCCCCACAGCCATTTAAAAACTCAAGAAGAATTGAAATAAGGCATCAAACATACCTTAAATTCATCAAATTTTAAGAGAAATTAGTTAGGAGGTGGTTTTTGCATATTATAGAGGTGGTGAAGCATTAACCAGATAGCAAAAGTGAGATAGGAAGTGAAAAATGGAATTATAGTTTGTTAAGGGTGGTTTGAAGATAATTTTGCGTATCACAGGCAATAATACAACTGCACAACATAGGGTTAATTTTGAAATAACACAAAGTATTTTTGGCTGTAACATGGGCATGTAGGGTTTCTACATGGTATGGACATGTTAGTGGGTGTTTAGAATTTTATAGACAATTGTTTACAGGAAAGGTATCTAGGATTACTTACCTATTTAAATGACTTCTAACGATAAACATATGAAAGTGAGTGATATAAAATGTAAAACTAAATTCCATATCCTAATTAACATACATTTTTATATTAAAGACACTTAACACATAACTTCCTAAACTAATATATTTTCACAAGTTAAACAATTTTGTTCAAAAGTAAGCTAATGCTCATTAAAATTTCAGCCATTACCAATTGACATAGTCAATCATATGTAAACCAAATGAGAAAAAAAAAACTAGAAAAATCATGCAAAAAAATATACATTACATAAACATGGGGAGTCATATACAGAAGCAACATGAAATGCAAATGCAAATGCAATTGCATACAACTCTCCCATACATGAATAACACATTATCCTCAATTTATGAAAGTAATATCCAACTAGACAACTAAGCATATAACATAAATAGCAAACACAAATAAAATAAATAAAAATAAAGGCAAGAGAATTTTTATGGACAAAGTTGTCGATGAAAACACGTGTACTCCTTAAAGGTCAAAAAATTTGAGCAGTGTCTTAGTTTTATAATGTTGTTAGTGCTTCATCTTCACCAATTATGCCTAAATCTCATTTTTCTACAACAAGTAAAGAAAAGCTCAGAAAATGTTAATTAGGCAAAACATATAAACATAAAGAGAATATTTGTATATAAAAACTAGTGCTACATTTAAAGTCACTAGTGGAACTTCTTTATAGTGCTCAAATTGCTTGAGGGGGGAGAGGGAAAGCACTTCACGATTTTGGAGAAAATGTTCTCTAAAATAAGGCTTACACTAGTGGCCATTGATATTGAATGTCTCACCTTTATCTTTGGTCAAATCCAATGCACTATGTGAGAAAACTTTAATGAATTGAAACAACCAGTCTATCTTGATTTCAACTTACCAGGAAATAATCGAATGTGAGACTTAAAAGATAAAACCATATCTCTGACCTTGAACTCCTTTTTCATATGAGCATCATGCCATTTCTTGGTTCATTCCTTGTATAGTTTGGCATTCTCATAGGTGTGCAATCCTAACTCCTCCAATTCATTCAACTGCAGCAATCTTCCCTTGCCAACTACTTTTAAGTCAAATTTCAAAGCTTTGATTGCCCAATATGCCTTGTGCTACAACTCCACTAGTAAATGACAAGCCTTACTATAAACTAATCGGTAGGGTGTGGTAGTAATGGCTGTCTTAAAGGCTGCTCAGTAGGCCTAAATTGCATCATCTAGCTTGGTTATCTAGTTTTTTCTCGAACTATTGACAGTATTTTCTAAGATCTTTTTTAGATCTCTATTCACCACTTCTACCTGCCCACTACTTTAGGGATAGTAAGAAATTTTAACTCGGTGTTGCACTTCATATCTTTTCAATAGAGCCTCCAATTATTTGTTAGAAAATGTGTACCTCTATCATTGATTATGACCTATGGCACTCTGAACATGTTAAATATTCACTTGATAAATCTTTAAACTGCTTGGCATCATTTGTTGGAGTTGCTATAACCTTAGCCTATTTTGATACACAGATAACACCTACCAAAATAAAAGTATTTTCGAATGAGGACAAAAATAGACCTGTAAAGTCTAGGCCCCCAAACATCAAATACTTTACTTTCTAAGATTGTTGACTGTGGCATCTTATCTCTTTTCAAAATGTTTATGACTCTCTAGCATTTGTCACAATTTTTCAAAAAGTTTTATGCATCTTTGAACAATTTTGGCTAAAAAATTATATACTCCAACACCCTTAAGACTGCCTTGATGGCCCTATAATGTCCTGCATACAAAGAACCGTTACAGTGAGTTAAAACAATGTGAAATTCATTATTTGGATCACATCACCTAATTAATCCACCATCATAATTTTTGTACAAAATTGTTCCTCCCATATATATTATGCACAATCATGTAAAAATCTCTTTCTTTACTAGTAAGAAAAATGAGGCGGAAGAATACCATCTATGATGTGGTTCGCAATGTCTACAAACCATAGAATACTTGGTTCACTTACCAAAAATAACATCTCATTAAGGACATGCTCATTGATTTCTTCTTGTGGCTGCAATTCCCCTCCTTCTAACCTTGACAGGTTGTTACCCACTCCTTTTTTATCCTTGATCTCAACATCGAATTTTTGTAGGAGTAGGATCCATCAGATCAATCGGGGCTTTGCATCCTTTTCACAAAAAGATATCTCAATGTTGCGTGATCTGTAAACCTAACAACCTTTAAATGCAATAAGTAGGAATAAAACTTTTCATACATAAAATTTATAGCTAACAACTCTTTTTCTATGGTTGTCGTAGATGGCATGCAACTTTTTGTCCTTATGCTGCCCTAATACACTGCCAATTGTGTAGTCAGTGCAGTTACACATCAGTTTAAAAGGTAAACTCTAGTCTGGTGGCTATAAAATGGGTGTTGATGTCAATATGCCTTTAACCTATCAAAAGAAAATAAACAATCATTATCAATAACAAAAAGATGCATCTTTTACTAATAAATGAGTAAAGGGTTTGAAAATTAATGAAAAATCCTCTATAAATTGTCGATAGAATCTAACATGCCCTAAAAACACTCAGACTCTTTGGACATTGCTTAATGGTGGAAGTTTATTGATGACTTTATTCTTTGCTTTATCCACTTTAATACCATTACAAGATATCTTATGTCCCAATACAACTCCTTCTTGAATCATAAAGTGGCATTTCTCCCAAATTAAAACTAAATGTGACTCCTCACACTGTTGAAGCATTTTGTCTAAATTTGTCAAACACTACTCAAAAGAATCTCCAAATAATCATCCATGAATACTTCTAGAATATCCTCAATCATATCAGAAAAAATTGCCACCATACATTGCTGAAATTTAGCTAGAGCATTACAGATTCCGAATGGCATCTGTTGGTACGCAAAAGTGCCATATAGTCATGTAAAAGTTTTCTTCTCCTAATCATCTGGACACATAAATACCTTATTATAGCTAGAATACCCACCCAAAAAGTAATAAAATGCATGTCCAACAACTCTCTCTATCATCTGATCAACAAAAGGAAATGGAAAATGGTCTTTATTTCTCATTGACTTAAGCTTTCCATAATCTATGCAGACTAGCCACTCAATCATTTTCAGCTTGATATCAGCTTACCCTTCTCATTTTCCACCACTTTTGTCCCACCTTACTTAGGTACGCATTACACTAGACTCAACCACTCGTTGTCTCATATTGGGTATATAAGTCCTGCATCCAAAAGCTTGATAATCTCCTTTTTGAAAACTTCCTGCATGTTTAAATTTAATCATCACTTGCTAAAACTGACTTTATTGCTATTATTCCCTTTTTTTTTCCTTCATATAGTATGGTTTACTTCTTTCAGTTGACCATAGACAGTTTTTAGTGGCCATATGCTCAATCAAATCATATGCAACATTGGTGTTTTTTCTCATCAATGAGCTTCAATTATTGCATCAATTGTAGTCTTGAATTCTCCATTAACTCCATTATAAAATGTCTGCAATAATAGCTCTCTTGGTAGGTTGTGATGAGCATAACTTCTCTATAGCTCTTGAATCTCTCTCATCCACTATAGAGGGATTCTCTTTCATATTGCCGAAAGGTTATGATCTCTTTGACAATCTAGATAATCTTTATTAATGGAAAGTATTTAGCTTGGAAAGCTTGCACTAACTGGTCCAATGTAGTAACTTGCTCTATGTTAAGAGAATTTAGTCGTGCCTTTGCTGGATCTTTCAACATGAAGGGAAACGACATTTTCCTTGCTACCTCTTTGGATAATCCATTATACCTAAATGTACTGCAAATTTCTAAAAAATTAGCAAGGTTTGCATTTGGATCCTTATGTGGTAAACTATAGAATTGAACACTAGTTTGCAAAATATTCAATAAGACAGGCTTGATTTCAAAATTGTTCACATTATTAGGTGGCTTGGCAATTCCTTGTTGGTTCAGATTGAACTTAGGCCATATAAAATCCATTAATGTTCTTTGCTCACTGCCTTGATCTTCTTAATGTTCCATTATCTTTTCAATTTCATCTTAAGGCCTTGCTTTTCTCAATTCCCTTCCAATTTTGGTGATGTCAAGTTCGTTTAATCTACTCGCACTTTTGAAACTTCTCATGTGCATAGAACTACAACACAAGAAAGAGTATCCAAAAACAAGTTTAGTTCAAAACAATTCAAATCGCACTAGAGGCTAGGCACAATCCCTGAAAACAGTGCTAAAAATTTGATAGCGCCTTTTGGTTTACCTCAAAGTTTTAAAATTAATTGAAGTTGCTATACTGTAAATATACAACTAGTATAAAATAGTATAGCAAGGTATCATTCCCTTGAGGATTAGTTAGTCATCTTGTAACTTAAATTGAATTTTGTTTGATTGAACCAAATATTGAGAGATTGAAATTGCAAAGATTCACAATTTAAAGGATTGATAGCACAATTCAAAATGTCACAAAAATATGATAACAATTTTGGCCTAGAGAATCAAATTATAAAGGTTAGGTTCATTCTCTTCATACTATGTAATCCCTCACTTTGGTAATGTAATCATGGTTAGTGCTAGGCATTCTAATGTGTTAGCCCTTTCTCTCTCATACTTTAACCAACTAAACTTAAAATAATGTTTAAAGTGCGGTATAATAATGTTTAAAGTGTGGTAACCTACACACTTTACTTAACAGTTAAATAGATATGAAGTAACCTATTGAACAACCATAAAGATATCTAAGATCTCTCTCTAAATGTCATGTTAGCTTGATGTGTGAAGTGTTCTTAAGTCTTCCCTCTCTTATGGTACATCCAGTCTGATTCCCTAACTCCATTTCTCAATGTAAGCAAGGCATATAAATTCCACACATCATAAGCATTAAAGCAAACCACACATTAAACCAAAGTGAGTTCTTACATAGTTATGGTAAGAATAACCCTAAAATCTAGATAGAAATCCATTACAATCATCAACAACATCCTAAAAAAATTCCATACATCTTCTCCATACAATAACTAAACAAAAACGAAAGAGAGAAGAGAGACTAGAAGGATTATGAGTTAAAGAACAAAGCTAGAGTTTGTGTGGTAGCTTTGAGATCTCTTGGGATCACTTGATTCTACTTCAAAATCCACCTAAAAATGTGTCTATCTTCCTCCTTTCGATGTACTGCATGACCCTCTTCCTTTTCTAGGGTTAAAAATGGGCTTTTAATACCCCTTTGGATGTTTAAATAGACTTGGGATGCAAGTGGAGCAAACTGGAATTACCAGCTAGAAAGTTGGAAAATTTCAACATCTACTTAGGTTATGATTGTGACCTGATGTTTTCTAGTCTTATTTCCTTATTTTGTTTCTCATTTGGTACCAACAAGAATTCTACATACAAGGAAGTTGATAATCAACATAAGTAAGGTCCAAATAAAATGTATGTATGTAAAATGCATGAAATGCATGCAAAACTTAAGCTTAAAATCCTTTATTTATAACCAATTTATGATATACAATCATATACATATTATTATATAAAATGACTTAGGTAATCCTATAACAAATATCACTTATCACTTACCGAACTGATGGTCCACACAATCCTTCTTCATTTTTTTAATGCAAGATAGAAGTCTTAAACTCCTTCAACAACTTGGATCTTCTCCACCTTAAAATTGTTTATCTTTTACACACAGCCCGCTACCATTTGTAAGAGTGGTTGTCTTTATGTACTCCACTGTATTTGTCTCAATATTTCTAAGTAGCCTCTTTATGGTCTCTTAAAAATTAACTTAACAAGTTGTCCTATTTGGTTCTCCAAGTTGTAGATAGAAGCCTTTTGGTTCGTTAGTTAAGTTTCAGTAAATTATAATCAAATTTTATATTCTTGAAAAATTTTGATCATGATATCTTCCAAGCTAAATGTCTTCTTTTGTGGAATATGTTTTTAATAAAATCCAGTTAAAGGAATCTACATTTTTTACACCTAATTCCCCTAAGAAAAAACAATTAGTTCCTCCATCCTGGGTTATAGGTGATAGTATATGGGTTACTTTAATATCGAGGCACATTGCCTATGTAGTCAACATGTTCAATAAATTTTACTATAACCATAGCAATTTGACAATCTTAGATTTTATGTCGTCCTTTATATAATTAATACAACATCATTTGATTTATTTGTTATGTAATTGAAAATCTACTAATCTTCTTACTAAGAGCTTCAACCTGACCTGCCAAATTTGTAATCACATCTACATCAACTCTAGTTAGCTTAGTAGGTTTAACTTTTATTAAGTTATATTGATAGCTATTCATAACTTTTCTTTGATACACTCTTAAGCCACTTTAAGGGTTTTACTATTTAGGATTCATCTTGCTATAACATCAACCCCAGTTGGTTGAAGGATTTAGACTATTACAGAATGTCTGAACCTATAACTAAATAAGAAGACCATGATATGGACATCTTTTTAGTAAGTCATTAAATCTCTCCCATGTATCATATAAAGTCTTTGACCCAATTTGGTGTTATAAAAGATGTCATTCCTTATTTTTGTCATCTTGACTGATTGAAAGTAGTTCATTGGAATTTTTTTGCCACTCAATCTTAATTCATAGTCAGTCCTTCAGGAAGAGAGTTTAACTACTACTTAGCTCAGTTCCTCAATAAGAAAGGAAATAGCTCATTTTAATTACTTCATTAGTAGCCACATTTATATCAAAAGTATCACAAATTTCCAAAAAAAATTGGCAACAAAAGCATATGGATCCTTGTCTTACAGTCCATCAAATTGAACAAACTATTGCACCATCTGTATAACATTTAGATTAATCTCTAAGTTATTGGATATAACATTTGAACTGATGATTTTGGACTCAGTTCCTATTTTTATTGTTCTGCCATATTTTCTAATTGCATGTTTTCAAATTCTCACTCTAATTCTTCTTCCTTTTATCAAAGCCTAGCTCTAAGGTTTTTCAAAGCTATCTTTTCAATATCAGGATATCCCTCGACTAATTCCAACAAATTTCTTTAGATTATAAACAAATCTAACTCTTAAAAGATTTTTTTTGTTTATAAAAAAATCTAGCTCCTAAAAAAGTAATAAGAAAAAAGAAATGTAAATGATCAAAACTAAAATATCAAAAGAAATAAAATAATTACAAAAGAAAAAATGGTTAGAGCAATAGAAATCAAGCTTTCCTATTATCCTAGTCCTCAACAATATCACTAAAAACTTGGTAAAGTCTCATATGTGATGTATATAACTCAACTCCTTGAATCTATAAACTATCCAAGATAAGTGCACCGATCATTCTATAGTATAGGGTTCAAAGGACGAAGTGTTAATCGCACAGAAACTATGAGTATTAGTGATAAATCTTTTCCTATTATGTAACCAATAATCGAAGTGATATTGTTAAAATAGATTTAAGATCAAAAATAAAATAAAATAAAATAAGGGAAAGTTAACACAATCATATAAACTAAGATGGCAAAAGGATGATATTTTAACTAATAAAACAATAGAGCTTAGAATTTGAATCCCCTTAAAACTTCTTATATAGGTATGATTTTACTAATCAATTTAATGTAAAGTTCATTGGACAGTAAAAATTATTGAATTATGTTAATATCTTTCTTAAGACTATTAACACCTGACTCTAAGTTTTCTCTTTCTTTGTGTTGTTCTAGGTTTTTTTCCTAATGTTTCCCACTATTTTAGTCAAGCGTGTTACTAGCCAAAATGGGTGTGTTTTGTAAGAAACACTTAATGTGCCTCCAAAATATCCAACATGATTATGTACATTATTATACATTTTATATCATAATCAAAACAATTTGAAATTGGTAAAACTTGTACAAGTTCACTCGTTTTTTTCTTTAAAGCATCCTAGACTTTGAAAAAATATATAAGCAACTTTATTATCAAAATCATTCTAATTAAAATAAATAAGAAAAACACATTAAATATGATATTTAAATTGTTAGGCCTATTATCTAATGAACCATCTTTAGTCTCTATAACTAAATCACTTGATTCCAAGGAATATGTTGCTTCCTTAGCATTTTTAGCAGTGTCATGTGACTTTGAAACACTAATAATAATGAATGCATTCTTAGCATTCAATGCTTCTCTACAAAAAATTCTAATGGTTGAGAAATAGGTTCAAAGCCTTTGAATATAACAGCACTATGACTAGAGTTTCCCTTATCTATAAGCTAGTTTAGTTGTGGAGAACCTTGATGATTGCAAGCTCTTACTGGGCATAAAAGTAAGGAATTGTTAGTATTATTATCTAGCCCTATTAATTCATATTAATTATTGTTTAGCAAGTTTTAATCTTATAAAAACCTCAATATTCCACAAGCACACAATTAGTATCCCACGAGGAATTAATGAACTAATTGAATCCTAATTTTGTCTAAGGTTGTAAAAACGTGATTTAAATGAAAATAAAGATTTGGAAATTAACATAAGTAAATCAAAATGGAGCACAAACATTTAACAATTAAGATATCTCAACAAGAAAAGATCAAAGAATTATAAGTTGGGATTTATCTATCGTCATTTTGCTACCCAAATCATTTTCTATGTAATGTGTATCGGTCCTAGAATTTCAAATGGTTGATTACTGTCTCTCAAGATATAATCAATTAATCCTAATTAATAATCCCTAATTGATTATGAAATTTCGATTTTGGAATCTCTCGATTAACAAAAACAACACATGTTCCAATTAGTTCTTAAGCAACCAATAGACAATCAGGTCCTCACACGATATCTCTCTTTGTTTGATCATCGATTTGATAATTGCATGACTTATTATATTGTTAACTCTTACTACCCATCCTAATCAGATTACTATCAATTCACTCTTTTGATTTTGTTTTCAACATATATATAAACACAAATATCACAATACCCAAACAATTTCAATAACATCAAAAGCAAATAGGTCACAAATCAATTCCAGATTCAATCCAAAATGAAATTAGAACATCATTAACAACATGCTGAAGATTCTCAAACCTAATTCACACATCAAGATGAAGTAAATAAATAAGAGAAAGTAGAAAGGAACATGAAATGGCTGGGTTGGAGTGGCTGGACAACAGCTGCAGATGCTCCTCTTCCCTTCTCTCCTTCTTCCCTCTTCCTTGTGTTATCTTCCAAAGGTGGCAAATGGAGACTCTCTTTTTTAGGACTTCTTTCTTTTCCTTTTCCATTTTTTCAATTTAGGGTAAAGACTAGGTTTTACCCAAGACCAAATGTTTGAAATAACGCTCAAAATTTTGAGTTTGGAAGTAATCCCTAAGTTTATTATCATGCATGCACTATCGTGGCATTTGAAATTTGACTTCTGTCACGATTGTGGTTAATGAGTCACAATTGTGGCCTATGTTGTTTGCTTCTGTCACAATCTTTACTAGCAATGTCACGATCGTGGCCTTGACTCCTCCTCTACGCTTTTTCCAAATCATCTCTAGTCTTCTTTACCCGACCTCAAACGCTAACAAACTCATCAAAATACCTCAAAGATGCAAAATTAAAGCCCAATAACATGCTTTAAACCACAATACACTTCAAAAACTCAAACTCATAATACTAACGTAATTCTAAACCTAAAGAAGCACAAATCATCTAATTAATAACTAAACACACACTAAATTACCCACTAAAATATAATGCAACTTACAACTATCAACATCCCCACACTTAAACTTTTTCTTTTTCTCAAGCAAAAAAAACAAAAAAACATAATCTACCAAACAATAGGACATATAAGCACGCATATATAATAACGATACAATGGCATTGAACTTAAAAAACTTATTTTAACTTCAAACACAAACCTTCAAGTTGTTCTAACTTATTAACTTATGAAATCTATGGGTAAACACTTCGGAATAAACATAAATATTAATCAAGATCTTAATGTCATATTCATTCACCCCCATCACTTACACAAACACATTGATAATTATTTGATCAATAAAAAATGTAACTATCCTTAAATAGCTTTTCATGAAAATTCAAGTAAACACTATTTTTGTTAATCTTCATTAAAATTGACATATTTTTTTGACATGAAGGAAAAAATTTGTGATGAATGTCCCTCGATTACTCAACTAGTTGATGTTTTTATTTATAGGCTTGTTTGGTATATCATCCTAGTCTTTTGACGTGAAGGCAAACATTTGTGATAAATGTTGCCCGATTACTTAACTAATTACATTCTCAACTAGCTACTAGCTCTATTCATAACTTGAAAGCTAGTGGAATAGTTATTTGTTTAAGAAGTATACATAAAATTTTTTATTGCCTACCTCATTTGTTTAGCTAATCATTCTCATAAAAGGATACTGATGGTGCTACTTATTCTATTGACCTAAAATTATAAATTCATGTGGCAAATTCCTAGGGTGAATGAGCTAACATTATATCCTAATTAACAAAAATATTTAACCAAAGCAATCTGGGACACTAATTTCACAAGCTAATAAATCTTTACAACCTAAAAGGCTATGTTCAAAGCTAAACTGATTCGATTAAGTCCTAATGATTGACACATTCATATGAATCACATCATGAAATTTTAAACAAAACTAGCATACATACGAAAAATTCACATTCAACATAAATGATAACAATGCATACACCTCCCCACACTTGAACAACACATTGTCCTTAATGTGAGTAGAACACATAAAATCGTAGAACACATAAAATCATATAACACATAATGTGGGAATAAAATTAAGTAACAAAATTACATAAAGCAAAAGGGAAAAGAATAGGGTTAGAGTATAGAACCCGTCATAGAGATTGAGGTCGTGATGGTGATGGTGTTAGAGAACAAATGCACTTAATGCTCAAGATTTCTAGCCTATCTTATAATTTCTTTAAAAAGAATAAGAGAGTTAACAATCCAAACCTTTTCAAATCCTCGAAAATTTATTTTAGAATTGGGGTTGGGTAAGAAAAATGAGGTTAAGGATGAATATATAGGTTAGGGGGGAGAAACGAGGGTCAAAATTGGGAAAAGAAATTCAAAATTTTAGGTCCTAGTTCTGCCCTGCAGCAGGTCACGACTGTGACTAGGTAGGTCACGATCATGACCTATGGCAAGGCAAAACTAGGACTTGAATTTTTTAATTTATTCCCAATTTTTACGATCATGATAGAAAGTTCAAAATTGGATCACAATCATGATACTGGGAATTTTTACACTCTTTTCCTATTTTTATTCTTTTCTTCGTGGCACTCCTGAATTCCTTCCCTAGCTTATATTTTCATTAACACCTCATTGTTTTTCCTTCCATACCACTCTTATCCATTATTGACAATAATAACTAATTCTAAAATTCCAAAAAGAAATCTAACTACCAAACGTGCTAATTTATAGTCATTAGCTTAACCTTGCATTCCTTGAAACTCAGTCAGGATCAATTATGAGTGACGTGCTTCCACCTGTGTTGCTCAAGCTCACCTTCTTAGTTTGTAAGTAATCTACAACTTGCATGATGATTAGAAGGACAATATTGAGAAAATTAAGGAAACCAATTATGTTCATTAATGTCCATTTTACTAACAAATTGTCAATAAAATAGAGAATAATGAAACTCACTGAATCTTCTATCGAATCTTGTAGTTTTTCCTATAAGAGGCTGAGTTATTCTTGTTTTTCCTCATTCACCACCGTCTCCTCTTCTTCTTTCACTTCAAGAACAGAGACTTCATTTCTTCTTCAACCTCTATGTTCTGCATCCTCTGTTCTTCATTCTCTTAATCCTTTAATGATTTGACTTCATCAATTCTCATGAATGAGATGCCCTCCTTCAAATTATTTAATACCTTATTCATGATGAATTTTGTTCATCTCCAATCTGAAGGATGAGGTTGTCTTCATGGACATGTAAGAAAGCTTTTCCAGTGGTCAAAAATGGTATACCAAGAATTAACAGAGATCTTTGATCCTTTTCAAAGTTTAGCAAGACAAAATCCACAAGACTTTTATAGGTACATCCTTTACCATGCCAAATGGTTTCTTTATGAACTGATCTGCCAACTAAATATGCATAGATGTTGGCTTCATATCTCTTACCCCTAGTTTTCTAAAAATCAACAAAGATGTAAGGTTTATACTTGCACCTGAGTCATATAAACATTTTGAAATCTTTAAATTACTAACTACACAGGGTATTGTAAAGATCTTTGGATCTGTCAACTGTGAAGGTATATGGTTAGTAATTAAGGAGCTAGAGGTTTCCATCATGGCTACTGTTTGATTATCTTCCTAAGTCTGCTTGGTAGATAATATGTCTTTAAGGAACTTTGCATACTTAAGCCTACATTTCAATATTTCCATAAAAGAAAAGAAAATTTTCCATTTCTTTATATTTTCCACGAGCTTTGCGAATGGTGTATCCAATTCATTCTTATGAAATCTTTGTGAAAATGGTATTTTAGGTGGATAAGGCGAAGGAGGAATGTACGGAGGGTCTTTATTCTTATCTTCATCCTTTTTCTTTTTCTCTTGGTCTTCTACAAAATGGGTCTTATCTTGTCTTTCCACTAGTTCATCTAGCTCTTTCCTAATCCTAAGTGTGATAGCCTTACATTGCTCTCTTGGGTTTACTCACATATTGCTCATAAAGTTTTCCATACTTCTCTTATAAAATTCCCTGTAAAGCTAGTTCATTTGAACCTTTAGGTTGTGAATTAGAAAAGGTATGATTTTTTGTTACTTGCTCAAACTTCCCTTCTAGTCTCTTCTGGGCCTCTTCCATATTCATGAGCTTGTTCATGATCTTATCCAATTTGTTGAAATATTGGCAGACTTTGAATTGCCATTTGAGTTCTTGCAATGTTAGAATTAAGGAAACTTAGGTAGTTTTGCCACCCTGGATTGAAAGTGTTCCAATAAAGATGATTACTTCCCTGACCAAATTATGCCTCATTAAAGTTTGTAAGGGTCCTCTGTTCCCTATGATATATTTCCTCCATCATTGTTTTTTATATCTCTTCTTAGCATTTAACTTATTAGATTCCTCACAGTTGCCTTATGATGCTCAAATTTATATGTCTTCTATTTTATGCCCAAACTCCCTTCTCTTTCTTTTTTCTTTTAAATTTTGTGTGATTGGGTACCTTAATCATAAGAAAGGGTAATAATTCCTTTCAAAAATTCCTAAACTAACTCCTTGACAAAAATACAAAAAACTTGTTAAGAAGTTTTAATCTTATAAAACCCTCAATATTTCGTAAGCGAACGAGTAGTAGCGTAATATATGAGGTGTCTATCCCATTAGAAATTACTGAACTAATTGAATTCTGAATTTGTATATGGTTGTAAAAACAAGATTTAAATGAAAATAAAGATAACCAAAAAAATTAAACAATCAAGTAAAGGTTGATTGAAAATAAAATTATGAAATTAACATAAGTAAATCAAAATGAAGCACAACCACTTAACAATTGACATATCATGATAAGGCAAGAACAAAGAATTATAAGAAGATGGGATTTATCTATTGTCATTTTGGTACCCTAATCACTTTCGATGTAATTTGTTTCAGCCCTCGAATTTTAAAGGGTTGATTACTCTCTCTCAAGATTGAAACCCTAATTAATAATCCCTAATTGATTTCAAAATTTTGATTTTGCAATCTCTTGATTAACAAAAACGGCCCATGTTCTAATTAGTTCTTAAGCATTCTAATAGACAACTGGGTCCTCACACAAGATATCTCTTCGTATGATTATCGATTTGATAATTGTGTAATTTGTTAGGTTGTTAACTCTTGTTACCCAACCTAATCGAATTACTATCGACTCACTCTCTTGATGTATTTGTCGACATATAAGCAAACACAAATATCATAATACCCAAACAATTTCATTAACAACAAAAGCAAATAGGTCACAAAATGATTCAAGATTCAATCCTAAGATAAAATTAGAACATCATTAACAACATGGTCAAGATGAAGTAAATAAATAAGGGAAAGTATAAAAGAACTTAAAATGGTTGGTTTGGAGTGGTTGGACAATAGCTACAAATGCTCCTCTTCCCTTCTCTCCTTCTTCTCTCTTCTTTGTGTTCTTTCCCAAGGTAGAAAATGGAGGCTCTTTGGCTTCTTTCTTTTCCTTTTGTATCTTTTTTCCAATTAGGGTTTAAAAAATATGTTTTATCTAAGCCCAAATGTCTGAATAACCTTTAAAAATTGAGTTCCAAAATAATCCCCGTGTCATTGGCCATGATCGTGGTGTTTTAAATTTGACTTCTGTCACGGTCGTGGCCTATGTTGGTTGCTTACGTCACAATCACAACTAGCAATGTCATGATTGTGGCCTTGGCTGATCTCAAACACTAACAAACTCATCAAAACATCTTAAACATGCAAAATTAAAGCCCAATAATATGCTATAAACCATATAACACCCTAAAAACAAAAACACATAATTATGCTAATATAATTCTAAATCCAAACAAGCATAAATAATCTAATTAGCAACTAAAAACACACTAAATTACCCACTAAAACATAATGCAACCTATAATTATCAATTTCCCTAAGTAAACACCCCCAATGTAGGCCTCCATGAATTGCCATCATAATGTGTTAAAGGCTATAATCAGTAAGAAACCATGACTTCTTCTTACTATAGCTCATTAGATTCATTTATTTGCAAAAAAAGGATAACATTTAGAATTTCTTTCTTTATATTAACCATTGCTTAAAATCTTGCATAACAAACCCTTTTGATAAATTATTATATTCATGCATTACAACTTGTCTTTTAATAGAGCTGGTTAGATGACTAATTTTAATAGTTTTCCAATGTTCCTTTGGAATATTATTTAAATTAACCCAAAGAGGTACATGTTTACATTGATTTTTATAGATAAATTCTAGATCACCAAAGTTAGAGAAATAATGGCATATTATTGAAGTGCCAAATTTCGTTATCAAATATCTTTTGTGCCCTAAAAGTTGAGTGGAAATTGAAGATCAATAAGCCTTTATCTATAAGGAGCATATCCTCTAATCCTGAGTTGTCCCATTGTTTATGAGCCTAAGCTCTTAAGGGTGGAAATGTTGTCTCATTCATCTATCAAGAAAGAAACCAATTAGTGAGAAATAAAATTTAAGAGCACCCACACTAAACATAAAATTAAAAAATATGAAGGGAAGAACTAAAGGAAAATTGGAGAGTTTTCACTCACAATCTACATCCAAAACTAGGAGTTAAAGACCTTGGAAGAAGATTATTGAAGAGAAGATGAATGAACAATAGGAGACATCTAGTTAGGAGATTTTAAAGTTTGGAAGTTGTTAGTTGCAATTGCATTATGGATGGAGGGTGGAGGACAATAAGTCAGGGCCGAAAAAGGAAAGTTCTTAAGCATACTAACTTGGCTTGGTTAAGACAAGGCTTTCAAACTAGACATTGAAAAAATGGTTTAAATGAAAACCAAGAGGAAAGATGACAATATTAATGATATAAATGGATGATGTGCAAGAAACCCATTTATGAGAACTAAGATTTAGAGAAGTTAAAAAGAGTTGGAGCAAAATGAAGGAGAACACTAGTGAACCAAAATAGTCAAGGGATCATAACACAAAATTTCTAACAAAAGATCAAGCAGTAGTCACCAATCTGTAGGAGAAGTGAAAAAGCCATTCAGGTGCCGAGAATAAAGCTAGATAGAAAGAAAGAGAAGAAAAGGACTAAGTAGTAAAACTAAGCTAATCCAATTGTAGTAATTAAAGCTTCAAGGAAAAAGTAGCACCAACATATAGAAGAGGCAAAGAAGGCAGTCAAATGTCAAAAGCAAAGCCAAAGATAGAAGGATGACAAAATGGAGACCAAATAGTATAAGCAAGTTGAATTATAGCAGTATGGAATGAAGCAACACCTGTTGAAGCAAGGATGAAGTTTAGAACAAAGAGGAGCATTCTCTCTCTAACCTATTCTCTCTCATCTTAACTATTTTATAATATTTAAAACTCTAAAAGATAATCTTTTTTAAGTATTGATCAAAATTGAAATGCAGATTGTCATATAACTAACAATTATATGAATAATGGTGTTTATATAAATACTTTAACGTGTATAAACTGTCAATTACATGAAAAAATTATGTTGAAAAACTTTTAATAATATTTTTCATAATTTTAATATTAAATGTTTCTTTTTTATTAATTTAAAATAAAAATAATTTTTGGAATAAAGGTAAAAGACGTAAGGCTCCCCTATAGTTTAAGAAAGTTTAGAAAATTCCTTAATTTTTAAATTTTAAAAAAATCCTTGTGATTTTTTATTTTTCATACAAAAACCCCTCTCTTATACTACAATTAAAACCTAATGATGAAACACATATGGTTGAACATCACATATAGACCAATCAAATGTTATTTACATAACAATCTATTCCATTAACTCGAGCCAAACTAATTAAACCCAAATTAAAATATTAATTTACTATAGTTATCTTAAATTATTAATGTAAGTCAAGTTTAATTAGTTCATATCAGGTTTTAGCTAAGTTGGGTTACCATGTTAATGATAGCTGATTAGTCTATATACGATATTTATACTATGTGCTGGAGTTTTAGAAATTTTTTTAAAAAAGTAGCTTTAAAAATTAGAGAGTTTTTAAAATTTCTTAAACCATAGGGGAGTTCTATATCTCTTATCCTAAAATATATAAAATAAAAAAATGTATTTATTTTTTGTCTTATTTTACAATTCAATATTATTAGTGAGAAGTTGTTTATCTTTTATTCCAAAGCTTCATGGTCTTCTATTAAATTAATTTGTCTCCAATAAAGAACCTAAGGTTGTGGAAGATTTATTTATTAAATACTTTTACCTATACAAAAATGGATAGACTGTTATTAAGATCTAGTTCTTTATATCATTTTTTAATAAAACTACTTAGGAGTAATTTAAGATTAATTCAATATTATAAACTAATTTGGGATTTAGCTATTTCTTCATTTCACTTCTTTGTGCTTTGTCTTGTAGCTTACAAAGACTCAAATCTAAACACTAACAAACACCTTAAACTAAACCTAAAGTTTGTTTTATGTAATGATTCTCCTAAAACCTTAGACCACTTACTTTATGGCTACAGGTTCTTAACCTAAATATGGAATAAAATCCTTAATCTATTCAATTTGTCTTTCCTCTGCTCAATTTTGTCTCAAGTCTTTGAAAGGATTACTTAAATTCAATTTGGCTCAATAAAATGATGGTAAACTATTTGAAAACTACTTTTGCATCTCTGGTTTACTATTTATAACATGAAAGAAACAATTATTTATTTGACTATTACCATATGGATGTTGAAACATGTTTCAATAAGCTAATGATATACATCATAATAGAAGCAATTGCATGTAATCTTCATATAATTATATCTTAATTGCTTCGAAATAAATGGTGCTTGTATTGACTTAGCATTTTAGTGCAAATCTTTGTACACACTAAACCAGTCTTTGTGATGTATCTTAGCCAAAGCCTTTATTAGCTCTTGATTGTAAGCTGTGAAAGTTGTGTTAAATATTGATATTTGTATTAGTCAACTTTCTTATAATACATTTGTTTAACTATTAAAAATTTATTTATATACAAATAAAATTTAAATTGTATATTAATAGAAATATATAAATATTTACTACATTATATATTTATATTAAATGACAAAATATACTTTTAAATATTTTCTTTCTCTCGTATTTAAATTGTCAGAATAATTTTGTTAACAATATATTTTCTTTTCTTTTTGCTAATTATTTTTCTTTTCATTTTCATTTAATTTAATTTGATTTTTTTGTTTGATAATCCCTAAAATCAAGAAAAGGAAAAGATAGCATTTGGTAACTCTCAATGGGTTGCCTAAATAATATAACATAAATGATGGTTTTTTAAGTTTGAAAATTAAAAGAGTGATATTAGATCAAGGTTAAAGCTTGAGAACCTTGAGATAATACATCAAGAAACAATTACTAGAAAACTCAAAAGCATTTGATAAAACTTATATTACCAGAAAATAAGAAACCAAAGCAAAAGTCAATGTAAGAGACTGATTAGAGGAACCAATTATTAAGCAAGGATTAGGACAATTTCAAGATAGCATGTCTAATAAATACAACCGCTCTAACGTAATTCATAATTCTCATTTAAGGCTCCATGTTGCCATAAGATTTTTCTTTGAAAATCCTAAGATTTCTTTCTCGCTAAAGGTAATAAACTGAACAAAACCATACCAGCTGTAGTAATCTATCACCATCTTTCTTCAGTAAAAGAAGATCAGGATCCATTACACAAAATCCTTCTAAGCATAATGGGGATTGAAGGCTCCATATCTTGAGAGAATTACATCCATATGGAGCTAGAGAAGGATTATATAAAGAAAAAGATTATTAATGGTTTCATTATAATAATATCATGAATTATAATCTCAATTCACTGAAGCTAAACTAGAGAATTGGATTCTATTATAAGTTTTCAATTTTTCAATCATAGCTAACCACAAGAAAAAAGAGATCTTGGTGGAAAACAACTTGTTCCATACTATTGACACCAAGAGACCCTAGTAGCCAAAGGTTTGAGAAATAAACTGAAGGTCTTAGTGGAAAGAATACTAGAGGAATTTAAAAGCCAAGTAGCTCTATCATAAAAAAATGAATCGGGAACATATTCAAAAAAATAGTTACTCAAAGAATCTAAAAATTTACAAGACCTATTCCCTACCTCTGATCTAATCAGGGAATTGATTTGGAATCTATTAAACAAAAGTAGTCTCAATCTATTATAGTTGGTATATTTAGGCCCTTGGCGTCTAATTATCAAACTATAGAGAGGAGGAGGATCCATCCGTAATATGTATTTTGATGTGAGGCTAAATATTGGTCTTAAGCTTAAAAATTTGTAACACACTCCATGAGGATTCTACTCTAAGCTTAGCCAACTGAAGATTCTTTCCTTTTAAGTAGAAGACATGGACACAGTTAACCTAAAGGGAGCCTTTTTTTTTTAGTAAATATTCTCCAATTATGCTTTGCAAGAAGAGCTTTATTTAAGGATTGTTGAGAAAGAATTCCCAAGCTCCCTTCTCTCTAGTAAAAAGCCCATTTGACCAGTAAACCTTATAGTAGGGTTTAGTATTCAAGTTTTCATTCCCTGAGAAATTTGCGTAAGCTTTCCTATATTATTGAATAGCTTTTTAGGAAGCATGAAATGTGAGGCTTATAATGTAATTTGGTAAGACAAAACATAGGAGATCAACTATAGTCTTCCACAGAATGATAAAGCTTTTCCTTTCCATATTCTTTCTTAAACTCATAAAATCAAACAAGATATGACAATCAATATAAGAAAGCTTACTAAAGGAAATACGTATTACCTTTCTTAAACTCATAAAATCAAACAAGATATGACAATCAATATAAGAAAGCTTACTAAAGGAAATACGTATTACCAAGTATTTTATAGGAAGAGAGGTTGTGGTTGTTATAATGATCCTCTTGAATTCTATGGCTTAACGCTTATGGTCTCTAGAAAGAACAAGTTAGCCCTTTTCCTTATTAATTCACAAAATAAAAAAGCTAATAAATTGGTCAAGAGATTCCGTCAATCATAGTTTAGACACCATATTATCATAACAAACAAGAATAATATCATCACTAAAAGATAGATGAGAAATTTCCAGCTGTACACATTTTATGGATCATGAATCCATTCTCTACGAAAATTTTCCTCTTAATTATTCTATATAAGACTTCCATGGATTTTATGAATAGGCAAGGGATAAAGGGTCCCCTAGCCTCAAACCTTTAGCCCTTTGAAAAATTGATGAGGTTTTACCATTAACCAGACCAAAATAAAATGTAGTTGTTACACAGGCTTGGATCCAAGTGATGAATAACTCAAAACACCCAAATTTATTAAGAACCTAAAGTAGGAAAATCTATTTAAAGGATATCCACATTTAGTGCAAAGTTCTTCCCTAAACCCTTAGGGTGGTAATTCTTAAAAAAATAATAAGCAATCAAGAAGTTGTCCTTAAACTTCTACTTGCTATGGAAGTAGCTTATGGAGAATTGATCATATCAAAAGGATCAACTTAAGCCTTTTAGTAAGAATATTGGATATGATCTTGTAAAAGATTCTATAACTAGAGATGGGCCTATAATATTTTTAAAAAGAAGGACAAGAATTCTTAGGGACCAGACATAATAGAGCCTTATTCTAAGCCTTTAGCATCTTAAAATTTGAGAAAATTTCAAGAATAATACAACAAACATCCCTATTGTAGCATCCCACTCCTACAAGACCTGAACCTGACATTGATGGGTGATGTCTGAGCTTGTGCCCTACGAGGGTGGCGTGCTAGGACACTCAATCATTTAGAAATTAGTATAAATTTTTTTATTTAAAACAACAAACATGATATGCAGAAATCCCTAACTAGTTCGAGCCCGCTTTCATTCATAAACATTTTCAATCACACAATAAAGTCAGGACTATTTTCAATAGCCATTTGGGCCCTTTCACAATTACAAAACACTTTAGTTGTTTTCGGAATACAAATTTATACAAAAAATTGCAGAATATACAATTCAATACAAAATGAAGAAATGCAATGCAGACACAAATTGATCCTGACATCTATCCTTCACTTGTATGATGTAGGTATACTCCCGTTGGCCTAACGGGGTATTCTTCTGATCCTGAAAAATATTTGCAAATTTTGGGTGAGTTTTGCGAATTCAATGAGTGACCATCATCGATGGCTCACCCAGTCACATCACATATAATTTACATTATTTCATATTTCACATTCAATTTCACACTTCACATGCAATAAACTTAACCATTCATATTATGCATATGCCGTGTGCATAAGACTCAATTTTTATTTGTTCATTTTTTGTGACCGAGTGCCTAAACTGTCCCGTATCCATTGGATATTGGCCTCATTACTAACTGTCCCTTGTTCGCTTGGGGGATACAGGGCTCATTATACATAGTGAGCCTTAATCTCTTAATCACTTTTGATTCGAGGCTTGTTTTCACTTTCTGAGCTTTAAACTGTTTTTCACTTTCTGAGCTTGAACCTCTTTTTCGATGGCTACTCCGTTCATAACTGCCATTATATTTCATACATTCATAAGATGGCATGCATCACTCACATTTGCATAATCCTATTCAATCACTTTCCCATATCATCGGACCTTAGTCCGACATTCAACATTAGAGTTGAGAATTCACACTTTCATTCATAAGCAAATGCACATTCGAAACACATTTAACAATCACATTAAGTACAATTCATCTAATTCACATTCAAGTAGCACTTCAATATCCAAACGAAACATCTCAATCATCAGACGTCCTGTCTGGAAACCAACATAATCAATCACATCTACATAATCATTCAGTTGTTAAATAATACAAAATTCAAATAACAAACAATGAAGTGAGACCATCTCAGTCTACTCACAGTACACTCCAGATTAGCATTTGCTTCCAAATTCTGGGAACACCTGAATATGGACACTTAACCTGCACAACCCATTTATGCAAGACATACATTGAAAACTCATTAATAATTGCACACATATAAGCATTTATTTATGCACAAATGTATAAATGGACTATGTTCAATGCATACTCAATAACAATCCCGGGTACTTTAACGAACTTCATATCTTTTGCACATTCCCATTTCATAACTTAATCACTCATCAGTTCTTTAAACTGCAACCTCAATCCTTTAGTACTTTGATATCAATAACTCATTTACTAATTTACCAATATAATCTCATATATGACTAGTGAAGAGGAAAACAGAGTATATAACTATGTATATGTCACTATCAACTTTCTGCTTCAAACTCAATATTTCTTTTAACTATCTCTTTAATCATTTTTCACACCATTACGCACTTTCATTGATCTTTCAACTCCAAAACTGGTTTAACACTATCCCATAATATTTTAGTCATCAATCCAAAGAAAATCAC
>JANSVA010000217.1:34564745-34579894 GCA_025504915.1 Erythroxylum reticulatum | reverse complement strand
TAGTCATCAATCCAAAGAAAATCACCATGTATGGCACACTAAATCTCCTCACTCAAATGTCCAGCAAATTTGAATATCATTATTTTTAGCCATTTAACAGTGAGCTAACGTGATGCATGCTTCATTTCATATAAAAATGCAGAATTAAAATAACTTACTTGTTTGAAGCTTTAATCTATGCAAAATTACGTAACCCTAATCCCTCATTCACCCACGTACATCAACTTAAAAGTTGACAGGGAGGTTCAGTTTTTCTTGGAATAGAAGAAAGAAATATCATAGTGGAAGTGATGAAAAACAGAGAAAAGCAAGGTTAAACTTCAGTGAATATTTGATGAAAAGATCTGGGTTGTAGGAGCTCTAAAGAAAGAAGTTTTGAGAAAAGATAAAGACAAGGATAACAGTTTGCCTTTTAAGGCAATAAAAATCTTAACTTCAGCTAGGACACCTGTCCAATTCTTATCCACTTATCCACTTCCCTTTATTAAAACTCACTTAAGTATAATTTATACTTAAGTTTATGACTTAATAAAACCACTGTAATCACAAATCATAACCCCTTACTCACTTTCAGATTTTTCCCTTAATATATCATTTCAGGTCAACTTTACAAGTTCTTTTTAACCTCGACAGTGAAGTCATTTTACAACACGTTCTTCTAGAACATGTTCCCTTATGTCTTATATATCTAGTTTACTCCAAATCAAAATAATCTCATTTGGAATCCTATAGATCCAGATATCATCAAAATACAGGACCAGTTTATGGTCTTCTAACCGATATCCTTACTTTGATTAGATTAATCTTTTTTTAAGTACAAAAAAAGCTATAATTTCTATGGAAAGGTAGAGAAATGTGTCCAATGCTTCAAAAATTAGGTCATTTGGAGGTCAGACGACAAAGTTATGGCTGAAAGAATCAAATAAGGTGTTGTCCACATAAGACGAATCAGATAGTAGATGAAGCCAAAAAGTAAATGAAACAAAAGTCAACTTAAGATGAAGTAAAATCAACTTAAGATGATGCAACTCTTAAGACGAAGTCGAGTCAACTTAAGACGAAGCAAAGTCAACTTAAGATGATGCAACTCTTAAGACGAAGCGAAGTTAACTTAAAACGAAGCAAAGTTAACTTAAGACAATGCAACTCTTAAGATAAAGTGGAGTCAACTTAAGACAAAGCAAAGTCAACTTAAGACAATGCAACTCTTAAGACGAAGCGAAGTCAACTTAAGATGAAGAAAAGTCAACTTAAGATGATATGACATCATCACAGAAGATGTGACGTCATCACAGACGATACATCTTTACAGATGATACATCCTTACAGACGATGCATCTTTACAGATGAAATGATGTCATCACAGATGATGTGACGTCATCACAGCGATACGTCTTTACAGACAATACATCTTTACAGATGATGTATCTTTACAGATGATACATCCTTACAGACGAAATGATGTCATCACAGATGATACGTCTTTACAAACGATACATCTATGCTCCTGAACATCTCCTCCTTATAAAGACCATAACTTTCTACTCCACTATCTAAAACTCCCATACTAAATATTCTCAATAAACTTCTCCAACATATTTTCCATCATTAAATCTAACACTTAAATTTTATTTCTAGTACTCCATTTCATTATACTCATTCACTATAACCACAATCCTCAATCTATCGCATTACTATTTAATATACCCGAAATGTCAATGAGTGCATGTACAATTATTTTCATGTGTGCAAAGAATCAAATTCATATACATGTATGCTAACATTCTGTTAAGCATGAAATGCAAATTTTTCTAACTCTCACATTGCTATTCTCTCCATTATTGAAATCTGGGTTCTAACCCTTAATAGGGGGACTGGATGTTACACCTATTGATTAGAGGCAAGGATTTTTTATACTAAAACCATCGAAACCATTAATACCAAGGGCTTTGTAAGGATTAATTTTAAAGATTGCTTTTATAATCTCTTCAAAAGTTATAGGTCTAACTAGAAGCTCATAGTTCTAAGAAGTTAATAAATTAGGTTCAATATCATTCAAACATCATAATCATTGCTCACTTCCACTCTTAATTCCTAAAATATTGGTAGAATAATCTCTTATTAAGTTGAAGAGGTCTTTTTAGTTGGTAACAAAGGTTCCTATATCATCTTGCAAATAAGAAATACAAATCATGTTTCTTCTAGATGATAGAATTCTATAAAAGATTTTAGGATTGGAATCCCCATCCTTTAGCCATTCTAGATTTTTGTCTTACAATTGAGTTATGGATATATAGGGAATCCAAGTAAGTATTCAGTATTTCCTTTTCAAAGGTCTTCCAAACTTTGTCACCAGGATGAAGATACAAATCCCTTTTCCTAGAAAGGAGTATCTTTTTAGCCTCTTGGATATTCTGTTTCGATGACTGAGGATGTTGTCTCTTTAGCTCCAATTGAATAACTTGTATTCTTTTGAAAATTTGGTAAAAATTATGCCCTTCTATTGGGATGTTTAGATCCTTATAAATAGCAACATTAAAGCCCTCCGTAGAGGCAAGATAATTGAAGAACTTGAAAGGAGATATCCTTTCCTTAATCTTAAGCAATCTAGAGACAACAACTAGATAGTGGTCAAAGCATAAGCAGTCTTGGAAGTTAGCATTACTATTTAGAAATTTTAAGTGCCAATCTTAGTTAATTAATGTCTTATCAAGCTTCTTATGAATGAGTCAATCACCATCTTTCTTATTACTCTAAGTAAAATTATAGCTGCTAGAGTTAAGATCGGATACCTTAATGGTAGATACATATGAGTTCAGATCCTTACTTATCATAAGATTATATCTACATCCTTCATATTCAAATGAAAACAAGGAAAAATTCAAGTCACCAAAGATTAGTCAAGGATCATTAACTGAGGTTTTGAAATTAATGAGTTCTTTCCACAATATTTCTCTTTGAAATAAGTGATCTGAAGTATAGATAAAGCTAATCTATATAACTCCCAACTTCTCTGTCTCCACTTATATATGAATTCCTTACAATAAGTTGTGTATACTAAGAATATTAGGGTTGTAAGCCACCATAATTCTACCCATATATTAAAAGGAGTGATAAGAAACAATATTCCATTTATTCAGGAAAACAAACTTTAGAACAAGCCTCAAGTACCAACCTAGTTTCAAGTAATTCATAGGTCATTGTTTTTGTTGTATTAGTAAAATCAACTATTAGTAATTGCTTAGGGTTATTTTTCTAGGAAAATGGACATATTATTAGGGAATAAGAGATTTCTTTTTAGCTTTTTGATCTAACTTTCTCCATTCCATTTTTCTAAATCCATCTAGTAAATTGGTAGGAAGCTTACCAAGATTAGGAGCCATAAATGTAACTTAAGGTTGCTTAATATCCACCTGATGTTCCTCAATACTAATTGGAGGGTTTGTCACCTTTCTTAACTTGCTAAGGTCTTCAAATATATCCTAAGGAATTTGAGGAATTAAGGTATATAAATAAGTTGGCTCTTTTAAATTATCTAGTTTATTCATCTTAAGATTTGATTCAAACAAGTTGCTACGAAACATTTCAACAATATGAGGTTGAACTTTAAGGATCACATTTTCCTCTTGAGCTATAAATAAACCTACTAACTCCTCATAGTCTCCTCTTAGGAAATTTTTTTAGTTGGACATTGATGTTTCCCCTAGATAAAGAGTGAGGGACGTCATTGATAGGATATTCTAATATAATCATGTCCATGGATTCCTTTGAAAAGAATGGCTAAAGAGATAATCTCTATCATATCTCAAATCTAGTTCTTTTTTCCTTTGGTTGCTTCTTAGGTTATTCGTCTAGTTATTTGCCCCTACTTCCTCATTCTCTTCTTACTTGTTCATTTTCTCCTTCTCTCTACATCAACTCGTGTCCATCCATTTTTTGTCATTTAACTCATATTGTTCCTTAGACTCTTGTTTTCAAAACGTATTTTGGGTTTTTATTTCTTCCTTTTCTATAAAGTTACTACTTTTGCTAACTATTTTTTAAAGTTCTTATATCTCATTGCTTTTTATTCCCTATAGATGAAAGGTATCAATGCTTTCAATGGATTGATAAAAGGAATAATAAAAGAGGTATACTATGCTTTCAATGAACTACTAGAAGGAAAGAAAAATATTGACAAAGACACTCTCATTATGCTACCAGAAAAGGAGATGAAACAAAGGAGAAGAAATAAAGGATTTTATCTATAAATTTAGAACATTACTCCACGAGCACAAAAAGCATGAAAGGTTTTAAGATGTATTATCCATTAAGACTAGCCCAACTATTTATAATAAAAAAAACAATATTCTTGAATAATATCTATCATACTTTATTATTTGGATACATGAAATATTCCTACATTGGATACAAAATATTTATATAATATATTTAGATCTTCATGATCTTTTAAGTATAAGAATCTTAAAGATATTGCTAATATTTTATAAGAATAATTTTATTACATTTTATTTCTAGAGATTTAGTCTTTATGATATATCATGATTAATCTCATTTAGCCAACTTAGGAATATTAAATTTCATTTGAATTTTTGATAACATATTTTAATTGAATTTAAAAATATCAAAGTTATAAGATAAATTATAAAGGAGAACGATTAGTATTTAGAGTAAAAACTTTAAAGATATTATAAAAATAATTTTATTTTTTAGAGGTATGTTCTTAATTATATATCATGATTAATCTTCGTTAATATATTTATTTGTAATGAATTCTATTTGAATTTTTACTAATATATTTTTTTTGGTTATGAAAGTAATAAAGATATAAAAAATTATGAGGGAGAACGATTATTTTTTAGTTTAAGAGTTTTACAAATGTAACTATATGAATACTCTTTTGATTTGATTTTTTTTTGTAATAGGTATATAAGTTCTTAATTATATATGATAATTAATCTTCTCTATCCAATTTATTTAGGAATATAATATGATTATGTAAATTTAATTCGATCATTTATTTTAACTTGGAATAAAATATATAAATTAATTACTCATTATAAAGTTATAATGTAATATTTATTAATTTTCTATGAAAGTGTCACTTGAAATATATGGCTTTAAGAATATTAAAGATATATAACAAATTATGAAGGAAACTTATTATTATTTTAAAACTATGAATCATAAAGATGTTAGCAAAAATGAAAGGATCTTTCTTTTTAAAAGAGAGAAGCACCATCTTTTTTCCACTTTCAACTTTATGCTTTTTATGCTTTCTTGGAACCATTAACTCTTCATGGTAACTTTCTTTTTACCTTGTGTTAACTCCTCTTTTTTTAGGGTTTGTCTTATGTTTTTATTCCATTTTCACCTTATTAAATCTCTTACCCTTTATAATAATCTCCTTTTCCTACCTATTGGAAAATAAGGCCTTATACTATATTAGTTATGGCTTTTCAAACTTTTGATATTCACTCTCTTACTATACCAGCACCTGACTCTTTACTTAGAAAGGGAGAGTCTCTCCTCCACTACATTCTCACCCTTTTCCCTATCCAAGCATTATCAACCTTCTTTTGTTGTCATTGATTCTTCAACCTCAATATATAATCATTCCCTTACTTCCTTTCCTACTTTCTTTAACTTCCCTTCTTCCAGCTCCTTACTATGATATACAGTCACCCATATTGGTGAGAAAACTATTCTTAACCAAGAGATAACCTTGAAGGCTTTATAGTGTGAAGTATTTAAAGGGTAATAATATAGTAGCTCCCCTATTGGATCTCCTCAAGGAAGGTCCCTCAAAATGGTCTACAATAATGGTTAGTTTCTCTATGGATAATAGACTAGCATATCTAATTTTGAACTTATGGGCATAAAAATATTGGAAAAACTATGAATTATAAGTTCTTGTAAATAAAAAGGGCATGTTTCTAATCAAGTTTGCTTCAAAAGTTAGAATGAAGAATAATGAAAAAAGGGCCCTAGCATATTAATAATAAGCCAATACATTTATGAGTTAGAGGCTTAAATTAGAAATGGAGATGCTAAGAATACAACGTGTACAAATATGGATTAGTTTCCATGAAGTACCATTAAACTATTGGTTTATGATAGATGGAGCAGGACTTGTCTGATATAATCTCAATCATAAAGCTAGAAGAGGATGATAAGATGATAAAGTCATTTATATCCATCACCTACCCTTAGACCTTCTTTTTCTCATATAAGGAAACAAGACAAATGATAAGGAAATTTTTCAAAAAAGATATTACAATAAACATATAGGAGCTGAGGAATTTGATATCTGTATTAACTCTATCAAAAAGACGAATCAAGATAGAAACATATCATCTAATCCATTTGAAATTTAACTTAGCTAAAAATAGTATAATGATACCATAAGCTCCAAATTATGTTCCTTTGAAAGCAAATTTACCTTACACTCCCTAATAAGTAATATAAATAGTGCAACCTAACTTGAAAATAGTTATCCCTCATAATCCTAAGCAAGATTTAACTTGCCAAGTTATAAAAGCTTTCAAGGAATTAGATCAAAGAAGAAAAAAACTTAGTGTAATGTAGTTACCTTTCTACCTCCTAATTTTAGCTACCCAATAACAATAGATAAGAGTAACCTTTATAAAAAATCACCAGAAGAAGATTTTAAGCTTGTAACCAAAAGAAGTTTAGAAAGAAAAGCAGAAGAAAAGGCTTGAATCTTTTCCCTTAGCTCCACTTGATGTCAATTATAGTTTGAAATGTTAGAGGGCTTAATTATCCTATAAAATAGTAGGTAATTCATAAATATCTATTCAATAAAAGCCAATTATTATAGGTATATAGAAGACTAAGATTAAATATAGAAAAGAATTAGTCCATTATTTCTATTTACCAAAATTAGTTAAATGGTCAAATTATAGTTAATTTTGATTTTAATAAAGTCATAGTTACAATTACTGAGGTCAGTAGATGAGGTAATGAACTTATCAATTTAGATTCTTTCCAACTTAATTATGCTTTTCCTTACTTTTGTTTATGCAAAAAATAGGAATTTCTGTAGAAGTATTATTTGGAATGAATTAAGGAATACTGGTAGTAATTTGAAATCCTCTTACATGTTAATAGGGTAATTCAATCGTGCTTTTTTATTTCTAAAGTTCAAGGAGACAACTTAAGCTCTAGAGATAATAGTGATAAGTTTAGGAGTTGTGTAAGTAAACTAGGATTCTTTAATCTAAACTATGAAGGTAGTTTCTTTAACTAGAGCAATAGGCAATACGGGAGGTGTTTGATTAGGAAAAATATAAGTAAGGCCTTAGTCAATGTCTTTTAGTTAGTAAGCTTCCTTAATAGTAAAGGCTTGTTCTCTAGCAACTTAACTTCTAATCACTTTACAATGATATCTTCAAACTTTTAGAATAGTTGATAAGGAGAATTTTAGGATTAAAAATCATCTTACAAAATTAGAAGGATATAAGGAAGTAGTGAAGAAAGGAATAGATCAATATGTTCAAGGTTTTGAATATTGTTAATGTATGAGGAAGCATATAATTATTAAAAAGGAATTGAAACTTATAAATTAGAATAGTATCTACAGCAATAATATTATAGTTCAAAATATAAGAACAAAACTTCTTTAAGAGAAAAATGAGTTATATAATAATCTTATAGATGTGGTGAAAAGACTCATGAAAGTAAGCTCTTTGTAATTATTTTTAAAATTTGAAGGCACATAATCCATTATTGAAACAAAGATCAAAGCTTCAATGGATTAAAGAAATGGATAGGAGTTCAAATTTTTCTTACAGTTCAATCATCTATATAAGAAATACAAACATTATTACATTATAAACAATAGTATATGGAGGATCAATGCAATGCTATTAAGAAATATTAAATGAAGTCAAAATGGATTCTCGGAGCACTCTAAGCTCTCTCACCAATAATTCTCTTTTGTGTATGTAATGAGTTCTTTCATTCGTTATTTAGTTATAAGAGAGCATGTTTAATTCATCATTAAGCTATCCAACTTAGATGAGATTAAGAATGCACTTTATTCCTTAGACCTGAATAAGGCTCCTTGAACATATATCTTTAATGATTTTTACTTCCAAAATTCTTATAACTTAGTTAAAAATCAACTCTTTAAGGCCATATTAGAGTTCTTTTAAAATTAAAAAAAATATGTTGAAAGAGCTTAACAAAATACTTATCAACTTAGTACTCAAGATTCCTAATCCTTCTTTATGGAATGATTATAGGCTAATCCTTGCTAAAGTTCCTATTTTTACTCCTTGCTAAAGTGACTTCATCTAAGGTATGAAATTGGACATAACACCTTCTTAGCATAAGAGTTATTCAAAAATTACCACAAAAAAATTAAACCCAAAAATTTTATAATGAAGATTGACTTTCATAAAGTTTGAGATTCTATTAATTGGAGTTTTATTCTTTACACACTAAAAGCATTTGGTTTTCCCAAGCAATTTGTCAAGTGGATCAAAACATCTTATAGCATACTAGTCAATATAGAGCCTGCTAAGTTGATCAAAAAGGTTAGAGTTTTGAGAAAAGGTCATACATTATTTCCATATCTTTTCACTTTTTATATCAAAATAATAACAAAATTGACAAGTCATAATATCAAGTAAAAAAAAAGGAACTTCGTGTATCATAAAAAGTGTAATGCCTTAAAAATATTTAACTTATCTTTTGTAGATGATCTAGTTCAACTTTGTGGAGCTTAATCAAACTCATCATACTCGTATTAACTATTTAAAATTATTTACCGATATGTTTGGTTTATCTATAAGCATATATAAGAGCCATCTAATGCTATTAGTAGGGGCTGCTCATCATCATGGTTGGTTCTCCTTAATTATAAACTAATGACCGTCTTATTAAGCATTTAGGCTTACCAATAAATACAAAGAGACTAACATTCAAGAATTCGTCAGCCTCTATTTGATTCGACACACAGGAGAATAATCTATTAGAATAGTAGTTTTCTTTCATTTGCTAGTAGGTTGGAACTTATCAAGTTTCTTCTCAATTATATGTAAGTTTATTTATTTTCATTTTTAATGATTCCTAAGAACCTTACAAAATCTATAGAGAAACTCTTAAGGAATTTTTTTGGTTTAGTAAGGATTCTAATTATTTAGGAGTTAAAGTTAAGTGGTTTAAGCTATGTTTTATCCCCATCAAAATAATGAACAAGGTATTAATAGCTTGGAAAATTTAGAGAATCTTTAAGGATAAAAAGTTCCTTTGGGTCAAATAGATTTATATTCATATTTTAAAAGTGAAAGTTTATGCAAATTAAAGAAAAAATATGCCACTTTTAGACTATAAATCTGCTCAGAAAATTAAGGTACACAATATAAGAGAACTAAAAAAATGAGATTGATAACGAGGTCTTTACACAATTTTGATATGATAATTAGAGTGAGTTAGGTCCTCTCCACAAGTCTATGATATATATTGGAAGATCAAGAAATGGTTAAGTAAATAGTCCAAGGGAATGGTTAGTCTTGTATTTTTAAGAGCTTCACCAAAATCATAAAAAGCTTACCAAACTATAAACCAAACTCAATTAGGGAGGATTGTATTGAATAGATGAGACATCCGTCAAAGGAAGTAATTGATAAATATTTCCAAAGGATACTTAGATATTCAATAACACAAGGTATCATAATACAAATTGATATAGTTTGAAAAGCTACATTTATTTTATGATTAGCTATTAAGAACATATTGGCAAGGCTAAAAGATGAAACAAAGGATCTAAATCTCAATTACCAGTTTTATAACCAACGGTTAGAAAGTGTTAATCATATCTTCTTTAACTGTAACTATAAAGGTATTTTATGGAATCAACATTAAAGCTTATGCAATGTTTATTAGCAGTATAATGAGTGGAAGAAAGTTATGGATTAGGCAAGAGAACACCAATAGATGTGTTCTACTGAATTTTCTATAATAAGATAGATTTTAATTACTTGATTTATGTAGTTTGTGTTGGAAGCTTGATGAGCTCCAAATAAACTCTACAAAATTTTTCCTCTTTTTTGAAAGATCTACAACTCTATTTATTCTTCCTCACGTTGCACACACTTTTTATGTAATCTGCTACTACACTCTCTTTATTCACCTTACTTCAAGTACAAAATGGACTAGCCTTTATTTAAAGGCATGCTTAAGCCGACATTGGGAGGGGGAGCAATAAATGAAGGGACATGTGTTTTAAACATAAAAGTTGACAAATAAAACTTTGCGAGTCCTACAACTCTTAACTATTAAGCAACTACAATTCTTAGCTATTTATGTTAACAAATAAAACTTTGCTACTCCTACAACTCTTAGCTATTAAGCAACCATTTGGAGCCACACACGTTGATTTCCAAATGTCCAAAAGAGAGTTTGCATTCTAACACTCCCCCTCAAACTTGTCTTCACATACCAAGTTTTTTTCGTAATCTGCGAAATACTTCATTGTTCAATGGTTTTGTAAAAATATATGTCAGTTGATCTTCTATTCTACAAAATACCAATTCCACAATTTTGCTTTTGACCTGCTCCTGAATAAAATGACATTTTATATGTTTGCTTCGACTGTGTGCCACTGGATTTTTTCCAAGTGATATGACAGACAAGTAGTCAATATATATTCTTGTCGGGCCTTCTTGCGCGTGATCTAACTCACTTAAAATATATCTAAACCACATTACTTGACATGAACTTGTTGCAGCTAAATACTCAGCCTCACATGTTGAAAGGGCAACCGTTTGTTGCTTCTTTGATGACCATGAAATTACTAGTGACCCAATATGAAAGGCATAACTAGAAGTACTTTTTCTATCATCCACATCTCCACCAAAATCACTATTTGAATAACCAATTAAGTTCAAATTTTGAGAATGTGTATAGGATAAACCTTGTTTAATTGTACCTTTAATATATTTCAAAATTCTTTTTATTGCGTCAAATTGATCTTGTTTAGGCTTCTCCATATAGCTACTGACTAACCACATATATAATATATGGTTTTGTGTAGGTCAAATACCTCAAACTTCCAACCAAACTCTTGAATAACGTTGGGTCTATAGATTTTCTGTCTGAATCACTTCTTAACTTTATGCTTGCTTCGACAGGTGTGGCTATTGGATTGCAATCTTTCATTTTGAACCTCTTTAAGACTTCATCTACATACTTCACTTGAGAAATGAAAATTCCTTCTCCTTTTTTTTTCACTTCGACTCCAAGGAAGTAGGACATTTCACCTATATCAGTCATCTCAAAGTCTTTGGTCATGGCTTTCTTGAAATCATCAAACATAACTGGATTATTTCCTGTGAAAATAATGTCGTCCACATATAAACACACGATCATGATATCTCCTTGTTTATTTTTCTTCGTATACAACACATGCTCATACAGGCTTTTCACAAATCTGTTCATTTGAAAGTACTCATTTATTCTTGTATTCCAAGCCCTCGGAGCTTGCTTCAATCTATAAAGAGCTTTGTTCATTTTGTAGACTTTGTCTTCCTGACCTTTTTTGTCATATCCAGGTGGTTTTTCAATATAAACTTCTTCTAAGTAGCTATTCAGAAAAGTGGACTTCACATCCATCTGTTAAATCTTCCATTTGTTTTGTGTTGCAAGTGCTATAAGAAGTCTGATTGTATCAATTCTTGCAACTGGAGCAAATACTTCTTCATAGTCAATTCCATATTTCTGTTTATAATCTTTCGCAACTAACCTTGCCTTATATTTTTCCACCTTTCTTTCTTAATCGGTTTTTGTCTTATATACCCACTTGACTCCAATTGGTTTATGTCCTTTTGGAAGACTGGTCAATTCCCATGTATCATTTCTTTGAATGGAACTAATTTCTTCATTCATTGCTTTTTCCTACTTTTTGTCTCCAGTAGCTTCTTCGTATGTCACCGGATCACATGCAACCATTAGACAAAATAATGAATAGTCAAATGATTTCATTCATTCAGTGTTATCATAAAGATCACTAAGATTTCTTGTTTTAATTGGTGCTCCCTCTGAATTATTGCTGCTGCTACTATTTGGCATTGACGATGTTGATGTACGTGTTATTGGTGGACTTTATGGAGGAGAATGATTATCTTGTTGTTCTTATAAATCTAGGTCATCGTCATCTCTATCATCAAAAAACATTACTTGAATGTTCTTGTTTTCTTTACTCCATCTCCAGTACTCTGCTTCGTCGAACTCAACATCTCCTGAGATGATCACCTTTTTAGTTAAGGGGTTATACAATTTATATGTTTTACTCCTGTTGTCGTAGCTAATGAAAATGCATTTCTCCCCTTTATCGTCCAATTTCTTTCTTTTTTGGTCAAGAATATGGGCATATGCAATGCACCCAAAAATCTTGAGATGTCCAGCACCTGGTTTGCTTCCACTTCATGCTTCATTAGGTGTCATAAATTTGACGCTTTTTGTTAGACACCGATTCAGTAAATAGACTACACATACAACAACTTCAGCCCACAAATTCGTTAGTAAATGCTTTTCTTTTAACATGCTCCTTGCCATATTAAGAATTGTACGATTCTTTCTTTTAGTTACACCATTTTGTTGTAGCGTATATCTTGCTGTCAGCTGATGAATGACTCCATGCTTCTTACAATAATTCTCAAACAATTTTGAGGTGTACTCACCTCCTCTATTGGATCTGAGTATCTTTAGATACTATCCACTTTGTTTTTTGACCATCGCTTTGAACTCTTTGAGCTTATCAAAAGCCTCTGATTTTTCTTTCAAAATATACACCAAACATTTTCTATTAAAATCATCAATAAAAGTTAAATAGTACCTATTTCCTCCAGATGATGGCACGCCAAATGGACCAGCAATATCTGTGTGGACAATCTCTAGCGGCCTTCTGGCTCTCCATGATTTTCCAGTTTCAAACTATTGTCTGTGTTGCCTTCCTTTGATGCAGGCTTCACACAACTGCTTTAGTTGATCAACTTCTAGTAATCCATTCACCATTTTTGACTTTGATAATAATTTTAGTTTGGCAAAACTGAGATGACCAAACCTCAAATGCCACAACCAAGATTCATCTTCGATGACTGACTTCATGCAATTTATCAGTTCATTTTGTATGTCAAGTGTGAAAAGACGATTCTTCATCATCATTATTCTTACTATCAATTCTCCCTTTTGGTTCCAGATGGTGAGATATCCATTTTTCAATAATATAACATATTTCTTTATAACAGTTGACCGAGGCTGATGATGTTGCTTTTCAAAGTAGGCACATAATAGATATCAGTAATATATGTCTTTTCTCCACTTTTCAAGGTAATTAAAATTTTACCTTTGCCTTTGATCGAAATTTTTGTTGAATTACTTATTGTAATTTCACCACAAACTGTCTCATCCATGTTTGTGAACAACTCTTTCTGACCACACATATGGTTGCTAGCACTAGTGTCCAAATACCAAACATTATTATTGCTTTACTCATTGACTGATAAAGAGAGAAGCATAACATTATTATCTTTCTTATCTTCTTTTGCTACAAAATGACTTCTTTTTTGTACCTTAGGATTCGATCTGCATTCATAACTAAAATGACCATATTTGTTGCAATTATAACACTATACTTGAGATTTGTCTCTTAATTATTGAAATTTGCCTCGTCCTCTGTCTCTATAACCTCTTCCACGACCATATGTCAAATTTCCTTCATTTGAATTTTCTATTTCAAAAAATTGTCTGCCACGTCCATGTCCATGTCCACCTCGATTGCTCCAACGACCACGTCCCATTTGGTAGCCACCTTGACTTCCTTTGTCCTGTCTTTGGATACTGCTTACTTGATTTTCACCGACTGATAATTTTCTTTGCAAAATTTCTCCAAATCGCCAGTATTATCATTCCGGTTCATTCTTTGTTCATGTGCTTGGAGAGAAGCAATGAGTTCATCAATCGAAAGTTCTAACAAATCTTTCGATTATTTAATTGCGACGACAATGTGATCAAATTTGTGTGTAAGCGAATGCAAAAGCTTTTCCATTACACGAACATCGTCTAGAGTTTCACCGTTTCTTTTCATTTCATTAGCTACCGTTTTCAAACGAGTGACATAATCACCAATATTTTCTGAACTTTGCATTTTTAGCATCTTGAACTTAGCTCTGAGTGATTGAAGACGTACCTTTTTAGCTTTTTCAACTCCTTTGAAAGATTTTTGCAGAATCTCCCATGTTTCTTTTAAAGTTGTTGCGTCTGAAATTTTCTCGAACGTGGGTTGATCAACACCTTGAAAGATAAAGAACAACGCCTTCTTGTCTTTTTTCCAATTTTCTTTCAATGTCTTTTTCTCAGCATCTGGTAAGGCTGCTTTGGCAGCTGCATCTACGGGCTCAGCATATTCATCATCGATAATATCCCATAAATCATAAGAACCAAGCATCACTCTCATCTAGATGCTCCAATTCCCATAATTTGTCTTTGTCAATTTTGGAACTTGAGGTTGGATCAAGTTGGCCGTTGCTTCATTAATTCACGAACAAACAAACCTTGCTCTGATACTGTTGGATCCTGTTTTCGAAACCCAAACATTCGAAGACAAAAGAAAGCCTGTCGACCCATAAGGATGGCGTGCCCACAATAGCCAAACACCAATATCACAATTTTTTAGAAATCACAAGCAAAACTCAATCATGTATCATTAAGGAATACAAACAGAGTTTATAGAAGCTTATACAAAATACAAAAATACAAAAGTTACATATGATACAATTGAATGCTTATGCTTGATATGATTCTAAACTACAAAAATTCCTGAACTAACTTCATTACAAAAGTTTCTATCTATCTTGAAGTCCTGATGTCTTGTAAGGATCGCTAATCTTCTCTTTCTGCATCTGAGGAGGGAATCGTAGGGTGAGCTACACAGCTTAGTGGCTAATATATTTATAGCCATTGGCAACGAGCCACACAATCAAACATACATATACTTCATATATGTCTACATCTCATTGGGCTGGCAATTTCAATCATTCACTATTGAAATTCACCATTCATAGTTCAACATATCATCACATAGAACATGTCAAGTGTAATTAATCATCAAAACATAACACGCA
>JANSVA010000217.1:34553302-34564645 GCA_025504915.1 Erythroxylum reticulatum | reverse complement strand
ACTTCTTCTTCCAATTATATCCTTAATGAGTGAGAAATGTCCCATTTGCCCTTCCATTTTTGCCTTATGTCTTTTTACGCTTAAATGTCTTGCCAACGATATCCTTGAACATTCTGACATAACTCTTTATTCTAGAAAAATGTTCTCTATTGTCTTAAGTTTCTAAGGATACCAAAATCAATCCATTTGGTTTAGAACTCCAAAAGTATTAGCCCAAACATTTTTGGACTGTTCTTATATTGGAACAGTACACTATACTTAAATTCCTCCCATTCTTACTCTTCCAACCGATACCCTTACTTCCATTTAATCCATCTTTCTCAAATCAATACTAAATGCTATCAAATTCTATGGAGGTACAAAATGTGTTAAGAAACTATTGGTTTAAGAATCATTTTATTTGGAGGTCGGATAACAAAGTTATGACCGAAAGAATCAAACAAGGTTTTATCCTAAAACATATTGAACTTATCTTGGGACAAAGGCCATAACTCTCTCTACAAATGTCAAATCAAAGTGTTCTTTAGATTATCTGAAAGAGGGCTTCAAGATCTACAACTTTCATGAGACCTTGAAGACAAATTCAATCGTCTGAAGGATCTAAAAATGGATCAGACGATAGGATTAGATGAAACCAATCAAAAAGCAGACGAATTGAAAAAGCAGACAAAGCGAAGCAGACGAAGCAAAGCAGACGAAGCAAAGAAGATGAAACAAAGCAGACGAAGCAAAGCAGGCGAAGCAAAGTAGATGAAACAAAGCAGACGAAGCAAAGCAGACAAAACAAAGCAGACGAAGCAAAGCAGATGAAGCAAAGCAAATGAAACAAAGCAGACAAATCGAAAAGTAGACGAAACAAAGCAGATGAAGCAAAGCAGACGAAACAAAGCAGACAAAGCGAAGAAGACAAAACAAAGCAGACGAAGCAAAGTAGACGAAGCAGAAAGCAGAAGAAATAAGAAGACAGACAAATCAAAAAATAGACGAAGAAAAAAGCAGATGAAGCAAAGAGCAGACAAAACAAAAGACAGACGAAGCAAGAAGGGTAAAAGAAACCCAAGTCAACTTAATATGAAGCAAAGTCAACTTAAGATGATGCAACTCTTAAGACGAAGCGGGGTCAACTTAAGACGAAGCAAAGTCAACTTAAGACGATGCAACTCTTAAGACAAAGTGGGGTCAACTTAAGATGAAGCAAAGTCAACTTAAGACGATGCAACTCTTAAGACGAAGCAAGGTCAACTTAAAAAGAAGGAAAGTCAACTTAAGACGATGCAACTCTTAAGACAAATGACGTTATCACAGACGATATGATGTCATCACAAACGATACGTCTTTAGAGATAATACATCATTGCAGACGATGCATCTCTTAAGACAAATGACGTCATCACAGACGATACATCTTTATACTCCTAAGCATTTCTCTTTATAAGGACTATAACTTTCAATCCAGAGGTCTTAAAATTCCATACTATATACCATTGGAAAGTTAAAAGAGAGACCTACAACTTTCTAAAGTTAAAATAGAGACCTACAACTTTCCAAATCAACTACCACTTTTTTGTTTCCAAGTCTTTCCTTAACACAACTCATACCAAGATCATCTTTTCTACTTCATTTACTCCTCATCCTCATCTCAATATCATCCATAAAGAAATTATAGTCTATGATTAATCATGAACACCAATAACAGAACATTCATATATATACGTATTCTTCATCACTTACTACACCAATTCAACTTCACTTTCACCCTAATTCTTCTCATTTCATAGTCTCTCATCTATAAAAAAACACTAAATCAAAACATGAATATATCCACATTTTTCATTTACTACTTCAAATCTTCTAAGAAAAATTTTGGGGTCCAACAGATACCACTTGTTGGAAGCTTGATGAGGTCTAAATAAACTCTACAAAATTTTTCCTCTTTTCTTGCAAGAGCTACAACTCTATTTTTTCTTCCTCACGTTGCACACACTTTTTATGTAATATGCTACTGCACTCTCTTTATTCACCTTACTTCAAGTACAAAATGGACTAGCCTTTATTTAAAGGCATGCTTAAGCTGACATTGGGAGGGGGAGCAATAAATGAAGGGACATGTGTTTTAAACATAAAAGTTGACAAATAAAACTTGGCTACTCCTACAACTCTTAACTATTAAGCATCTATAACTCTTAGCTATTTATGTTGACAAATAAAACTTTGCTATTCCTACAACTCTTAGCTATTAAGCAACCATTTGGAGCCACACACGTTGATTTCCAAATGTCCAAAGGAGAGTTTGCATTCTAACAGTTTGGCGAGAGAGAAATACAAGAATCTTTAAAGGTTCTAAGCTAAATATTCAGGCTTTAACATCGAATGCTAGAAGATGGATAAGAGAAATAATTATAATAAGGCTCCATAATGTTCATATGAACATAAAAATGGCAATTAGATGGAACTTACCTTAATGACATTAAACATAGATTTTGTGGAGACAATTTAGAGCTACATTAAGGGTCAGGAAGTTATTGCTCCAACCGAACTAATCTCTTTATCTTCAGGTTAGAAACTATAGAGTGGTTTAACATGGATTTCAATATCTCCTTCCTACATCTAAAATTTGTAATATAATAGACAGCATCCCCTACAGCTTGTGCAAAATTAAGGAAACAATAATATTTAGGGCAAAACCTATTTAGGACTAAAGCCTGGTTTAGAATTATAAGTAATTAGACTAAAAATCGTCACTCCAAATACTAACTTGTTTAGTTATGAACATATTCTAATTTTATACCAATAGACTAAGATTCTACAAATGCCTTGTGTAAAGATAATATTTGAGTTAATTGAATTGTACATTTGATCTTGGGTATAACTTTGTATCCCCATTTGGAGCCACTTATTAATTAATATTCAAATTTAAAAAAAAATTATTAATATGAGAATATTCTTTAATTTAACTACTTTTTATTCTTTTAGGAGTGTAAATGTTCTTAATTATATATATATATCATAATTAATCATCTATACTATCCTATTTAAGCATATAATAGAGTTATCTCGTTTTAATTATATCATTTATTTTAATTTAGAATTCAATACAAAATTAAGATGTAATTTAATTAATCATCATAAATTTTTAATATAGTTTGATACTATGCAAGGGTGCCGTATGTCATAATTTTATATAATAAATTCCTTTATATATTAGAATTATTCGAAAGGGCACGAGTTCTATAAATTAATATTTATATTTATAGATTAGGTTTACTAAAATTAGCAAACTATTTACAGTTTATATAATGGATTATAACTTAAAAACTTTTTAAAATATTGTTAATATAATACTACTATTTTTAGTTTCATTAATTTTTTTACTTTTGAGATGCATGTTATCAAATTGTAATCTAATCGTACTCGTTTACAGGCCAACTCCTTCAAAGCCCAGCTGACTAACTGCCATCCCTAACTCATTATTTAATAACTTTTCCTTACCAGTGTATTTAGACATATAATAGTGTGTGTGTATATATGTACACGCACACAAAAATGACTTCTTATTAGCTAATTTAACATAACCAACAAATGCCACTTCGCGAATTTGTTTGCCCTACAAAACGGGACAGCCATGGTTAGTACAGAACAACTTTTATGACTTGGTTGACAATATTTGGCTCAATCACTTGTCCTCTCTCCTCGAGGGTATTAGTCTGGATTGAATTTTATGTAGGGAAAATAAAGGTGTCAAGTAAATGCAGACAAGAAGTCGACAACATATTATGACGTTGAGGTCGATTGAGCATGAAATTGTATTGTATTCAAAAATTGTATCTTATGTAACAATCTATATCTTTCAACTCAATCTGAATGCATTTGTATCAGTCCCTTTTTTTTTTCAGTCAGTCATGCCAAAATTAAAAAAAAACAACTTATTAAAGAATCTTGATTGGTCACAAGTTGTGCAACTTAAATTGCATGATTTTGACCCCACAGCGGAGAAAACACAGTCCCTTCAAATTATTACTTTAAATTCCATGAATTTGACGACTAAAAGAAATTTACAAGTTGTGCATTATAAAAACCTAAATTTAAGCGGAGATAATAACATTATAAGGTCTAAATTCCATGATGTTGCTCTGGTTGAAGCATGCAGATTGCTTAACGGTGGTGGCCTCCTGGACCCTGTATGTACGGTGGTCTAGTTGCTTTCATTTGTCTTATGTTGAACCATCGGTAACCATCCACGATTTGCACCTATAATCAGTTTTAGGAGACCATTTATACGTTATTTGATTACTGGTCCTCATAGAGTTGTCGATAGCAGCATTAATTCTTCTTAATTACATGCACCATCTCCGTGGCAGATCAACCGGATGGTCTTAACTTGTATCCATTCAATCTCAACTTGAATATTCTAATAATTTTGTGAAGGAAACTTGGTCCCTATTTAAGTACCGTCAATATCAACAAGAAGATGAGGAAAGCATGACTCTCATGTAACCATACACCCGCAGACAAGATTTTGTCCTTTGACATATGTTATTTCACCAAATTTTGCATCGTTTGTCATCATCAGGCCCGCCCCTGGGCAAGAGTAGGCTGGGCATCTGCCCATGATCCAACTTAATGAAAAATAAAACAGATAATAAAAAAAGTCATATTTTATTTCATTTTGTTCTTTATAAAAATTTTGATCTTTATAAAAAGCAACAAAAGGACTTTTATTTTATTTTTTGTTTTTTATAAGTACTCACTCTTAATTATCATAAAGGAAAAAAAAGATAAAATAAGAACCTTTTTTATTTACCCAAGACCTATAAAACGTCAAGACCGACCTGGTTATCCTCAAAAGAAATTAGGATTAGGTGTCTTGGAAAATAGGGAAAAAACTCATTTTTCTTTTTTTATAACCGTTTCGAATATGGTGGAATCAATTTTTATGTTAATCCAAACAGATTAAAAAAAATTATATTTAATATATATTTCTACGTCTCCTTTCGTTCAAATATATAAGTTGTTTAAGAACTTATTCAATTAATCATTAAACTAAATACTTGGAGTAATAATTGATATTATGTTAAACTATTCTACAATTGGATTAACACCTTTCCAGTATTAACGATCCAATTTGCGGTAAAACGATCATGAAAAAAGAAAATGTTTGATTGTATATGTTCCTCGCCCTAAAAAAAATTGAGATTAGGGGAGAGAACATTTTATGAGTTGAAGGTAATATATCAATACACAACACTTAATTAATGTAAAGATTTTTTTAGAATAAGGAAATCACATTAGATAGATCTCTACCTTTTTTATAAATTAAATCTTTTAATATTTAGAAAATGATTATTTTCTTTTTCTTTTCCTTTTTTACCTATCATCTTTGACTGACTGGATATTTACTATAGGAAGCAGGAGGTAGTCCCTTTACACAAAGATTACGATAAGAACACTTTTTTTACATGTCATTCTCCGATCCAGCAATAAATGATTCAACAACTATTTTTTGTACACTTTTATCAATCTTAGTTCCTTAATGTGTGATAATTTAAATTCTACTAATTTATATTGAATCAGAGATGGGGCACAAATTTTAGAATTTCGTAAATCATTCCTTGCTAGGAAAGTTCCAGCAATAGATAGAAACAGTTGACCCCATTAAATCTCAAGTGATCAACATATATATATGACTACTTCTGACCCTGTCTGCCTCGTGCATATGAATCCAGCCAATTTGGTCTGGCTAAGATGAAGTTTGGAGGATACTCGGAGCAACCCTTTTGGTATGGTTTTGCTTCATAGTAAAAATACCGTAAGGTATACACATTATCGTGTATTCCAAAAGAAGGTTTCGGTTTGAGGGATTGTTGAAAGCAACAGAATTGTATTTGTGCATAAAGACAAGAATATCAAGAGGTCGATGGACCCAATTGGCTATTAAAAACTAGGTAAATAATGGAAGACAGAAAGGTATCAACTGTTCGGCAAAGGAAGTTAAGTAATATATATACTTTCTATTGTCAACGAGGAAGATAAAGAGAATAAATAGACAAAAAACAAACAAAGAAATTGTAAATAAACAGGACCACAATTTTGGTTTTATTATGCCTTTCTTTTCCCCTAGGAGTGTCCACTTGACGAGGACGCCTGAGTTTTCTTTTCTGGGTATCATCCATTCGTTGTTTGAGCAATTGTCCTTGTTGCAATTCGCACTTGCAGTGAATGAAACTTTCACAAATTATGTCCCTTTCTGGTCAGGATTAGAAACCTCCTTTATTTCTATGACAGAACTACAACAAAGTAATCTGGACCTGGAAATCCCAGTTAGTGTTTTTACATTTAATTTGATATGTGGCACTTGGAATTCTGTTGTCAGATGTCTCGTACTTGACATTTTTCTTCAATTATCTTGCTTGTCTTCATTAAACTTGTAATTTTCTTTTCCTCGTATTAAATTTTGTATAGGTTTAAAATCTAATTGTGATCATACCAAAATAAGCAACTAGCTTGTAAGCATCGATGAGTTATTCCATAGAAAACTTAGAATACTTGGGAGGACCATTTCTAGGGCGCATCGTAACGAGATTCTTGGAAAGAGATTTTTGTTAAGTATCCATTAGGTTGATGATTTGACGTGACTGGTAAATTTTTTTAAATTCCAACCTCCACCACGCAGCTAGCCACTTATGAAAATTCTCCAAAATTATGTCAACATGTAGAGTTACAGGTAACAAAGACTCTTAGTGCCATATAATAAGCAGTTTGTGCTTTCATTTTCTCATCTTAGTGGAGTTTGGATAATTGAATGCACTATGCGTTTATAAGTGTACTCATATAAAACAATTAATTTGGGGAATGATAGATTTATATTATATGCTGAATACAAGGGTTATTCAGGCGTTGTAATCTTCTTGTGACCAAAGTGCAAAAACATTGACGAACCACAATAAAGGAATCGCTAAGTGTCGAAATAATTATATGGATAAGACTTTTAGACTAATCTACAATCATTTTTGATTATATCGCTCGTTCAATCCTACGATAAAATTGTAATTTAATAATCATCGACAGTTAGATCAACTCTTATTCTTCTTCTTCTCATATATATACATATAGACATCAAGAGATACAGTCTTCATTAAGAATTATTATATATACATAGAGTTTAATTTAATGGGCCTACTAATAAAATCAACCATAGACATTTTTAAATGAAATTTCGCAACCATACAACTCGTGAAGTGTCTCCAAAACATGCAAAAATTTCTTGTGCATTGTGAAACAAGGTTACAATTTTGTATTTAATATTTATCCAAAATAATATACACCGACTAACATGAACTGATAACTAGATCAGGTGAACTTCCTTGCAGCTGAATACATAATAAAATATGAATATATATACGTGCTTATTAGATACATATCCTTAGTTCTTTTAAGATATCATTTGATAATATTATATTGGTTAATAAATTGAATATATATCTATCCAAAAGTTCAATTTTGAATTCAACATCTAGTATTTGCATACTTATCTATATATCAGGCTATTTACAAGACTAAAATAAATAGTATTTTTTATAATTTCTCTCTTGATATTATTCTTTGATAATTGTACCTAAGATAATCTTTACACATGAACGATTGATATTGTATAAGGTTTACATGCATCTATATTAGACCTTTTTAATACATACACAATGTATGCTTTTTGTGAGAGATCAAGCAAGTTTTGAGATCTATCTTTATAAATTTAAATGTCATATGCTTCACTAACATATTTTATATCAAATTTGTTGGGCATTAGTTGCTTTAGTTCGTGCAAATATACCTAAGTCATTTGATACAAATAAAACAATATCTTATATACAAAATCAAGAAGAAGAATTTTCTCTCTTTTACCTTGTGATTCATGCATCTTTTCAACATCTTTTTTGTGAAGTCAAATGAGCTTACCACTTCATAAAACTCAAGGTATTACTGAAATTTTTATTGTTTTACTCCATAAATAGATCTTTGTCACTCAAAAAAGAATATGCCCAATGTTACCATTCTTAAAGCTATTTTTACAACTGCCAGAATTTTTTCGCACAAGGAGGATGAGAAATACCAGTTAGCAGATAGGAGTATTAATTGGATCAGAGCAGCCGTTATTGCTAAGACTGTCTAGCATACTCTTTCACTGGACATGAAAAATAGATGGCACTTATAAGTTGACGTCAATATCAACCTGATTCCTGTTTTGTACAGTTTTCAATAACTGTTTCTGTAACTAATTATACGTTAACTACCTAGTATTCATTGTAATGTTGTATTAGTTTCACTATAGTTAATGCAATTCATTAATTTTTTTTAAAAAAAATCAAATGACATTTATCATCTTCCTTAAATCCTTTACGTTGTTTGTTTCATCTATACTTTTATCGTAACAATATTCATTAAGAAAATTAATTTTGACATCTATTTGAAGCAGCTGTATGTCATGAAGTATTGATTCCAGAGAAAATGAAATATTAAAATCTATTTCTTTAGTTTAAGTGAACTATTTACAAACTAATCGTAACTTGTATCAGTAGTGCATAAGGGGTAAATTATATTTGTATTAGCATTAAAATTTTTGAACAAATTGAGCACAATGCTTTTAATTTCATATGCCTTTCAATTTGAAATCTCTATAAAAAAATTATATTTTTAATTATGTCATTATATAAATCTTAAAACAGAAAATCATGTATATATGAACTTTTATGATTATGTTTATCAATATAAGATATTAAAGAACTTGTTTTGTTGTTATCCATATTTGGATTGAAAATATTGGTGCCTATTTTTTGAAAAAGAAAAAGATAGGCAAAATGCTTTATGTCCCTGTTAAGAAAACATAATTACTTTCAATAGGTCAAACTTTCGTCATTCTACTATATATATACACTAACACAGACAAGAGATCTTACCTATTATTCTATTTTTTAATGAAATTTGTATTAAAATCCTTATAATAATTATTATTTCACACTTAACTAACACCTTGAATTTAATCATAGGTCAAATTTTGTTTAACAATTCAATTTTTTTACAAGATTATTACTTTTTTTTAATATTCTTAAGCCTATCACTTACCTCATAGAATATCCCTTTTTTATCATACAACATTTTTTTATAGTATTTTGCTATAATTTTATTTATTTCTATTAAAAATAATATAAATTTTAAATTCTAATATGATGTCTTTTTAAAGTTATAAATGGACAAAAAAATTAACATATATGAAGTAGAAAGTTATGTGACAAATAAAACTACATATGCAAATAATAATTTTTAAAACATGATGATTTAAATTAAAAAAAAGGTCAACCTACAACTCGTCCAGTGTAATTAATCATTTTATAATAAGGAAAATTTTTAATATTCTCCATTTTGGAAACTATTAGTTGCTACTAATTTAATGAAAATAAAAAAGAAGTATTTGTCCAAGAAAAAATTAAGAGACTTGAGCAATACTTATATAAAATAACTGGTCCGAAAATAATTCAATAGCCTATATTAAACTTTATAATGTCTTTGATATTCGATACTACATAATAGACTCTTATAACGTAATGTGACATACATCTAGTAAAACTACATATATTTATGAACCTTACTAATAAGAGTGAAAACGAAAGTTGTGCCAAGTAATATGGTACCTTTTAGGATTAAACTTGTAGTGTATCTTATTTGCATGTCAATTTCTCTTAACTTACTGATAAACTGCAATGGATAATTTTTTAATCAAATATTCCCTATACTTCCCTAAAGATGCCTTTAGATATGTGAAGATATCTTTATCATTAACATGGGATGTATAAATAAAGTCATAATTAATTTATGGATAATGTCCTTTTGCTTAAGAATGAAAGTTACTTTAAGACTTTGATTTATATGCTCTAGTACTAAAGCACTCAAAAATACCCGTTTTACACACATATCTCTAGAAAATGCTAGGACAATCCTTAGTTAAATAAAGGATAAACATATGTTCAATCCTAATATACTCTACTAAAACACCCTTTTGAATGAGCTCTTGATCAAATATTTAAATCTCTAAATACATAGACCTCATTATATTCTTATTATTATGACTGAAATGTATCACTGAAAAAATATTACAATACAGTTGAACATACCTACTATAGAATTAGACAATTCTAATGAGATTCTACAACTATATATGTTAGATATGAGAATCAACCATATAAATGTCTATCACAATAAAAAACAAAAATGCAAAATTTTGTCTCGCACTTGCTACCATAGTTGTTGAGATTTGGGCTCTTCTAAGCTTTTAGCAAATTCAATCAGATGGTGTGAGCAAAGAAAAATGTCAAGCCTAGGGACCCAATACTGGATCCTAATTTTTATACTCCCTATTGTCTTTCATCAAAACAACAGAAGGAGATGGTTAGAAGTGGACAAACATGAGGTTTCAAAAAGAAAATCATCAAATACAGCCCATTACAATGGGGAAACTACTGGTTAACCACCCACGGACAACATTTTGCCACTTGGGTCATATATTTTATTTAAAATTTACGAAACCTCTACTCAATTAAAGGAACTAAATGCATGAATCATGGCAATAAGTCCTCTAAATGTGAGTATTATCTTCCATTTATCACAATGCATCCTATTTCTTATCCCACTTTAACCGGATGAATAAACCTTTATGTTTATTCTAGGTACGTAATAATTTTTATTCTCAAAATAAAACATGTGTACACCAGAATGAGAAAATAAAAATAATAATAAAAGTTTTGTGAAATTAAATATAATAAATCACATAATAGTCACATTCTAACAATATGATCCTTAAAACTCTTTGATGGCATTCCTTTTATTAAAGGATCAACAATCATCAATTTCGTGATAATGTTTTCAATGACCACTTTGTTCTCTTTGACACATTCCCTATTGGTCAAATACTTTATGTCAATGTGCTTACTTTGAATACCACTCCTGTTGTTTTTGGCCAAGAAAATTGTAGCTAAATTGTCACAGTACATTCTTAATGTCTTAGAAATGGAATCCACAATTCTATTCCCATACTTGAAACTCTTCAACCATACAACACGTGAGGTAGCCTCAAATCAAGAAATGAACTTAACCACTATGGTAGAAGTAGCAGTCAAAGTCTACTTTGAACTCCTTCAGGTGTAGCGCCCCCTTACCGCAGGGTACACACCGGGACGCCCACAAGTCATTCCGGTACATATCCTACGATAAGGGCGAGCTATGAACGATCACTATTTCACTTCACATGGCATCATAATAAAACATCAATATAAAAATCACTACTTTTTGAAAACATAAT
>JANSVA010000217.1:34490181-34541667 GCA_025504915.1 Erythroxylum reticulatum | reverse complement strand
TTGGGTTGTCGCCGTGGAGCTCGTGCGTCTCCAGCGTCATCTTCTGTGGCCAGTAAACTGAAGGTATTGTCCTCTTATCCCTCTTCTCGTCTTCTCTATCCGATAATGTATATGGTGTGCGTGGTTGAATTATTTGGTTGATATGGAGTTGGTATTTTGTTTTGGTTGTTAATTACTGATTGTTAATGCTGGGCTGTGTATTTGTTGGAGAATGATGGGAAAAAATTGAGAATTTGTCTTGAATTAGGGATAAATTAGTTAATACATACCAAGTGTTTGATAAAATTCAGTCCATTGAAAAGAAATTGATTTCAAGTAATTTCAATGTTTTTTCTTATATTTTTTCTTAGAATTGTATTCAATTCTTGAATAATATCATCCTAAGGGCAAATTGGTATAATTATTTGAAAAAAATCAAAACTAAATAAAATAAAATAATTTAGCATTGAAATAAAATAAAATACTTAAAAACATATATGAATCTTTCAAACACATCAATTTAGATATTTATATGTAATTACTAGTATTTTATTGTTCCAATTTCTTTATTCTTTAATAAAAAATGTTAGTATGGTTTGTATTCACTATCCCATAAATATGTAGTAATTAAATTTTTAGAAGACAACCATAAAATTATTACAAATTTGCTCTTAATTTATATTGAAGTGTCAACACTCAAATATTTGTTTATCAAATTCTAAAAGCACAATTGAGTTTAAACCAATAATGTGATTCTATGAATGTGTTTAATTTAGTCTAAATTTTAAATAAAAAATTATGTTATTAAATTGGATTTTGTTATAGTGGGTTGTTAAATTTTGTTATACGTGCTATTTATAAAACAAATGAAAATTTAATTACTTTGTATAGTATGACAACAAATTCACATGAAGAAGTATAAATGTCATAAATGGGCTTTGGGAGATCAACAATAAGTTAAAGAATCAATAAGACCGTTTATTATTATGGACATTGTTAATTTGTTGTTAGGTGATTTTTATTATTGCTATGGGTGTTAGTAATTTACTTATAAAAAATATATATGTGCACCAAAATTGAGACTATGATGTTTGTCTATGTTTGAGAAACTTTAGACTTCATAGCGCTTTGTGGTAAATTTATCATGATACATTTTAGATAGTGTTATATTCAAATATCTATCATTTTAATAAATTGATATTATTTTTTATTTTGTCAACTTATTCTTTTTGTTTTAGAATGCTAAATTGCTTTCATGCAATAAAGACTTCTATAATCAAATAATTCTGACACAACTTATATAAAAACCATATCTGAAATTTGAATTTATCTTAGGATGATTTTATGATTCAAAGAGCATAAAATACACAAAAAAAGATTCATGTACAACATATATCTTTCAATAAACATTTAAAAAACCATTTCTACGTCAATTGATTTTTAATTCTAACTATAACCTATATGATTGGAAATATGTTGATATTTGCATCTAAACTAATAACTAATAGAAATTTCCCTCTATGCTTGCATTTTAAGTGACAACCATCAATGCATATTACAAACCTACAAATAGCTAATAAACCCTTCATATAAACATTTAAGCATATGTACTTGGAACCAAAAATACCTCTTAGATACTTGATTATAAAAAAAACTAATCAGGTTTTACTTTATTGTAGTTAATCTATAGCTCCTCAATTTCTCAGTGAGCTTCCCTTTGTCTCCCATTAATATCTCTAATGCAAAGTTCTTTGCACTATATGTCTTTTTGTATGTAATATTAATATTAAAGTTCTTTAAAGTGCACTTTTAAGCCCAATAATATCTCATATAAGGCAGTCTCTAAAATATGGGAGGTATTTTCTTACAATCTAAAACATCTTACATTTTCCATTTTGGTATTCTCAACCATACTCATGGTTGGAATCAAATGTCTTGATTTGAAATGTAGTTCCATGTTATATTGAAGAAACATGTATTGTCCACTCATAACCCTTTTTTATTTCTCATTCTTGATATAATCATAATAATAACCCTTCTTAACAATATACTATTTTAGAGTTTTTCTAAATGCATTAACTAAATCAAATAGAATACTAATCTTTAAATCACGTCACCTTATCATATCATTTTGTATTCGCCTTTTCTCCCTTTTTTGTTTGAACTATCATTTATAATCTTAAGCTTATCATAATCTTCATATGTTGAATCTATTTACAAATCTAGAATATTATTTCTTAAGACATCTTATGCATTACAATAAAAAAAGCATAGTTTTCTTTTGTAAGCTCTTCACCAACCACCTATCTTCCATAACTATCTCATCATATATATCCTATAATCAAATGAACTAAAATCATCAAAGTCACTAACTTCTTCTTTGCCACCCTCATATGTTGGATCATCAAATTCATTATTATTTGCACTAATTTTCATAGGTTGTTTACCCTCTGAAGAAGCAAACTATTGCCTCTTTACAACATCACAATCACTTTGTTCACCTTCTCCAACAATGTACAAAACTTGTCCATATACTCAAAAAATTGCCTATTCACCCTCTATAACCTCATAATTAACTTTTTCACCTACTTCACAACATCCTTTGTTATGTATCAACAAGGGATATTTAACACTATCCAAAAATACCCTCATAATCTCATAGTCTTTCTTTTCAATTAAATTAATCATATTAATGGTATGAACCTCACTTTTAGGTCTCTTATGTCATCTTTAAAATACTCTTAAGAAAATTTATAACTAAAAACTCAAACCTTTTTATAATTCAAGTCTCCTATTGTGTATATAAACTGAATCATTGTGAAATAATTCAGCTCTACTCCAAAATTATACATTTTTTCTCTGCCATGGTATATGGTAGGGGTAAATTTAAAGGTCCTATTATGTCAAAACTAAAATTTAATTCTGGTGTTTGTGAAACAAGAAAGACAAACAAAAAGATATAAATATGTTGTCAAGTATTTAATAGACAAACAAAAAGATATAAATAAGTTGTGAAGTGTTTAATTAAATCTCTAGCCAATCTTAAACAAATATGATTTCAAACTTAAATCATGTTCTTTGATCATTATATGCAAGAAGGGACATCATCAAAATAAGTTATAACTGTAGAGAATTGAGAATATCTTGATATATTGACTATAATTTAGAGTGTATGGGTTACAAATTGGTATACTTGAATTGTAAATTGGATTATTATAGATTTTACGATGTAAATTTGGACTGAATTGAGAATAGAAATATAGTTTGGAGACCTAATTTGAGTTGTGGTTACTAGTCAATATAGAAGTGTAATTTTATTGCAGGATTGACCCTTATTTCAAAAGGGGGATGTCCATTTGATAGGGGAAACTTTGCCAAATTATCAATTAGGTCCTCATAAAATATGGCATCACCGTTTTAAAATTAAAAAAGAGCTCCTTAGTATTAACTGATGATCTTATTGTCGAACATGACTTATAATTATGCCAATTATTGAGGATAACACCTGATGGTTGAATTATTTAAGTATAGCTAATAACCTTGATTGATATAATATTTCATGAAATTTATTTTAATATATCCCGCTTTCTAAAATGTTAATGAAATTGTTCATAGATGTAGGAACTCATTTGTTGCCAGTATTTATATTTTGAAGGAGAGTGAAGAAAAGGTTTAGCAGGTATCCAAAATACATTCATTTTCTTATATGGTATAACAATGTCAACAATGAATTTTCACACATTTTTTATGACATTTGTATTAGTTTCTATATTTTTCATTCTAGTTCTGTCATTATCATCTTCCTTCACACACTTTAGGAAGATCGTTCTGTGTGTCGGTTGAGGTAAGTGATTTTGTTTTTTACTACATTTTTGTGAACTTAGTTTAATTTGGGTATTTGTTTGTAGTTTGAACTTCGGTTTATCATTGAATTAATATAGGATGAGTTTGACATATATTATAGTTCTGCATGCCCTTAATATGTCAATCTGTTATTTCATTTATTCTTATTCTAGCATGATTAGCTTCTCGTAATGACTTTTCATGTGCGAATATTTACACACATCTTTTTAAAACTACATATGTGTTAAAACAATTTATTAAAATAAGTATTCATATTTTTATGAATAATTATTATATTTGGCACTAGTACATATTTAATATAAGACTTTTAATATTAATAATCATCTAACATATATGATTAAAAACATATATGTTCCATCTTCATGATAGGTTCATTTTTTAGATTTTAACCCATAAATCTTAACCCATAACCCGTGATGATTGATCCTGTAAGGCTTATCGATGAAAATACGAGGACCTTAGAAGTCACAACAAGAACTTTTTGTCTTGATTCACAAGTTTTATCAAATTTTTAAGTAATATTTGGCAAACATGAATGATACTAACTCATGATTCACTGTTTTAAATTAACAGTTTTGCAGAAATAAATTACGTTGATAGATCTTGGACGTATAGACAATTAACACCTGATGGTTACATTAATCCTGAATTTTTTGTCAGAGTTGAAGCTTTTATTTATTATGCATATTCTCAACCTGCATATATGGATGGGCCAAAGATCAGATGCCTATGTAAAAAGTGAAAAACATAAATTTTTCCTTCCTATTGATGAATTTAATGGGCATTTGTTGAGAAAAGGGTTTGTCCCCAATTATTTTGAGTGGACACGACATAGGGAACCCAACAGTTGTAGCACCTCAAGGGGTAATCAAGCAGAATCGCCTGTCAACTTCAATGAGTTTGAAGGGGGGATTCCATTAAGAACAAATTATATGGATGGATCTGAAAATCGGTACATACAAATGGTTTATGATGCAAGCAGTATTATCTTTGAGGAAAATATGGAAAATCTTGAAGAAGAAACTAATCTACATGCAAAACAGTTTTTTGACTTACTACATTTAGTATACCAAGAGTTATGGCCAATTTGTGAGACAAGATCCAATTGTCTTCAATTTCTCGAATATTCAACATAAAGTCTAAAGGGCATATTTCGAACTGTAGTTTTGATAAATTCTTGATTGGTATAATGAATCATTGCCTCCTAATCATATAATGGTTAATAGTTTTTATAATATGAAGAAACTTATTAGGGGACTTGGTTTGCCTGTTAAGAAGATTGATTGTTGCAAATTAGGATGTACGTTGTATTTGGGAGATGATGTGGAATTACAATAGCGTAAATTTTTTAGTCAACTAAGGTTCAAGCCTAGAAAGCATTCAATGAAACATAAATTAGTACCCTGGTAGCAGATGTACTATTTCTCATTAACTCCGAGACTTCAAAGATTATATGCTTCTGATGTTACTGCATCGCACATGAGATGGCGTAATGAACAAGATCAGGAAGACAGAATTATGAGTCCTCCTTCAGATGCAATGGCATGGAAACATTTCAATGACACCCATCTTGAGTTTGCAGCTAAAAGTTGAAATGTAAGGTTGGGATTGTCAACAGATGGATTCCAACATTTTGGTCAATCTAGCCAGCAATATTCATCATGGCCAATCATAATAACTCCTTATAATTTTCCTCTATGGATGTGTATGAAAGACGCATATATGTTCTTGACAATGATTGTGTCAGGCCCTTCAAATCCGAAGCATAAAATTAATGTTTTTTACAACCATTGATATCAAAAGTGCAGCATTTTTGGGAAGATGGCGTTCAGACATATGATATGTCTCTGAAACAGAATTTTGTGTTGAGAGCAGCATTGATGTAGACCATTAGTGATTTTCTAGTATGTGCCATATTGTCTAGATGGAGCACAGTAGGAAAACTGGCTTGTCCTTATTGTGGCAACAATTATGATGCCTTTTATCTTCCAAACGGGGGAAAGGTGTGTTGGTTTGACAATCACAAGAAATTTCTTCCTCCAAATCATCCATTTAGACTCAATAAACAAAAGTTCATTAAGAATAAGATGATAAAAACACCTCCTCCCCCTTACAAAGCTAGTGAAGAGATTTTGCAGGAGGTTGAAGAATTAGGCTTACTGAAAGTTACAGAATTTGAAGCTGATGAAGTTAATACAAGTATTAGTAAAAACTTTAGTTAGAGAAAATGAAGCATCTTCTGGGATTTGCCATATTGGAAAACTAATTTGATATGTCATATTCTAAATGTGATGCATATTGAAAAAAATTTGACGATTTGTTCAATACCATAATGAACATTGAAGGGAGGACAAAAGACAAAGCAAAATCACGAACATATTTGCAACTTTTTTGTAGAAGGAATGAGTTACATAAGGATCTTCACACCAGTAAATATTCAAAAGCATGTTATATTTTGGACAAAAAGACAAAAGAAAATATTGTGTGAATGGTTGAGAAGTCTAAAGTTTCCCAATGTTTAAGTTTCAAACTTGGCAAGGTGTGTGGACACGAGGAAGTACAAATTATTTGGGTTGAAAAGTCATGATTGTCATGTGTTTATGCAAAGGCTAATTCCAATCGCATTTCAAGAGTTGCTATAGAATAAGGTTTGGGAAGTGATAACAAAAATTAGTTTGTTTTTCAAAAGTTTAACATCATCCGAGATAAAGTTCACTAAAATGGAAATACTAGAAAGGGAGATTGCAGTTATTTTGTGCAAGTTAGAAGGAATTCTTCCTCCAAGCTTCTTTGATTGTATGGAGCATTTACCTATGCATTTAGCACACGGGGCAACTAGCTAGTCCAGTTCAATATCGATGGATGTATCTGTTTAAGAGGTAATTCAAATTTAATTATTGTTATTTAAGTAATAATATGTTTTAACTATTAAATTGTAATAACCATATTTTCTAATATAGGTGTTTGCATTACATGAAGAAAAATGTCAAAAACAAGGCTAGAGTTGAAGGTACCATATGTAATGCTTATTTAGTGGAGCAAGTTAGTACATTTTGTGGACATTATTTTAAGCCACGTGTTCACACAAAAGAAAGAAAAGTTCCTCTTAATGATGATAGGGTAGGAACGAGTGATGCTAATAGTAATTTATCCATTTTCATATATCCTAGGTGAGCATATAGATGTACAACAAGAAGAATATTAACAGAGCAAGAAATTAAGGCTACCTATGGTTACATTTTATTGAACTGTCAAAAGGTTCAACCTTTCGTGCAGTAAGTTGAACATGATTATATTGGTTTTCAAATTTTGTCTTGTTCATAACTAAAATACATAATAATGTACTTAAATTATATGAGGCATTGTTATGCGTGATCATGCTAGATAGCATATAGGATGAAGTAAATAATGAGGTTGGAAAATACTTTGCACGATGGTTCAAGAGAAATGTAAGTTTCCACTTACAAATATTCTCATAATTTAATTATAAGATTTAAGTGTTGAAATAACATTATACTCATTGAGATGATAATTTCTTTTTATGTGGGCCTTAGAAAATCCAATAGAGAACAAGTTCATTTGTGATCTTGTTAAGAGACCTCTACGAATTGTTAAATCATATCTGGTGTATTTCATTAATAGATACAAATATCATACAAAATATCATGGTCATAGCATGCAACAATAAATAGTGGAGTTTCCATATAGGGAGAATTGATGGATTACTATAGTAAAATTATTGAGATACTTAAAGTTGAGTACTTTGCATTGCTAATCAAATGAACTGTGATATTTAAGTGTGATTGGGTTGACAAGACTCCAAACGTTGGAACAAAAGTGCACAGCTGATACAATCTTGTTGAAATCAACAATTGAAGAAGATTGAGACAATTTGAACCTTTCGTGTTGGCTATGCAAGCGAAACAGGTGTGTTATGTCCCTTTTCCCAGCTTTCAATGAGATAAGTCAAATTGGTTGGCGGTTTGTAAAGTTAAAAGTAGAGGTCTTTTTCAATCACATAGAAAAGGAGAAATGAGAATTGAAAGTGAAGCGTTTCAAGAAGATGCTTATTTTATAAATGCATATGTCACATATAATGATAATGAACCGTTGAACGATCCATCTAACGAATATGTTGAAATTTCATCTAAAGAGTAGGACGAGGGTCAGAGATCTGAAGAGGAGCCAGATTTTAATTCTTATTCTTTAGAAAATGAAGATGATTGTAATTTACAATTAAGTGATGATAATGATTATTTTGTTTTTGTATTGGAATCTTTTATTCGACAAAGAATATCATTTCAAATTTTTCAATATATTATGTCAAATATTTATTTCAAATTCTTAATCAAGGAATGTCGACATGGCATCTAGTTCTGGATGGTAGTAATTCATTCCATTGGGAGGAATGTGACAAAATTGTCCTTGCCGAAGGAATAAACAATGCAGCAACAATCTCCATTTCTTTAAGTAATGATCATTTTCCTTCCATGGCCGATCTTTTGCTTCAAGGTGTATAGTATCATCTGAATAACGTCACTTTTCTTATTATGTACATCTCATTTCTATTTATGAAGATATTATATATATTCATATTTGATGGTATATACTACATGTTATTTTAAGCTTGTTTGAATCTCGAGACGACATGTATGCCGAAGGAAGCGGGAACAATGACATAACTGTTGATAAAGGATTAGGGAATTCAGTTGATGTGGAAATGTTGACAATTCCACAAAGCTCAACTAGACATTCACGTACGTATGTGTTATCAAGATAGGTTCATTTAACGAGTATCAAACCTGACAATATGTAAGTTACATACTAATTGTGTTGTAGGTAAACCGTTTTGCACCGTTTCATTTACAAGTTTCGCAATAGCAGAAACGTTGTTACAAGAAGGTATTCAAAACCTTACTCGTGAGGGAAGAACTTTCATTGTTTCCATTGGTGCGTTCGAACATGCTAGGAACCTTCTTAGGAATCCAGCCATCGAAGAGTCATTTACCTTTACTGACTCTCATATCACTTGGAATCCAAGAAAATAATTATATCATTGTGATTTATCTCTGCAATACACTAGACTCAGCTTTAAACAAATTATATTATTGTTCTATTACTGTCACAATTATTCTAATTATTGAATTCAAAGTTTGTACTTCAATATGAAATTCAACAAATCGCCTTATTTCCTTTTACATATATTGTGTAAAATATTGCATTCAAATTCAAATTCTTATATTTCTACAAATTTCAATAAAAAAAGAATTTCATGCAGAATTATGGGACCAAAAAGACAATATGATGTGATGCGATCCAAGCTCACCATCCACCACGTATACATCATCCACTACCCCTATAGCGGATGAAACAGACGATCGCTAGCCTGGAACTGAGGGATATGATGGAAGAAAGTATGTAAAAATAGTCAATAATCTGTAAGTGAAATCGCATGAAACACTAAGTTATAGGTTTAAATTTTTGCAAATTGTATAAAATTATTTTTTCTTATATTAGGTTGATTCCATCTAGACCATATTCCAGACATATGACATGTACATTTAAGGAGAAGATTGATCTTAAGGGTTATGTATGGAAGAAGATCTCTTAGGCTAAAAAGACATTTTACTTTCAAGAGTTTGAGGTACAATATGCAAATAATGATCTTTTTTCATTTATTTGTATACATTAATTACATAAGTATTATTATATTATAAGTTATCGAATTTCTTCCTTTTAATTTCAGAAACAATTTTACTAGAACTCTGCTATCGATGGGATCATACATAGTGTGTGGGAGAAGCAAGCTCGTACAAGTTATCGCAACTTTATTGGTTTTGCATACTTAAGCTAAAAAGCATGATGGTGTGAAATTCATCAACAGCTGATGAAAACAACTGAATATATGTGAAATTTATGATGTAATATTCATTCGTAATAATTATCACTTACTAATATAAGCATTGCCTTCTAATAGGACCAAATACAAGAAACAATTCAGCAACAATCTCAGGGAGAACAAGCTGTTGATGAGAGTCAAGCATATTTTGATGTAATAGGTTGTAGGGACGATCGTGGAAGGATCTTCGGGCTAGACTTATTTACGAACACATGATATTCGGACTCCTCGACATCCAGTACAGCACCATCAACTAGACGGCTGACAATGGAGCATATCTATCAACTTGAGAGCATAGTGTAGATATTGACAAGTGAGTTGCAACAGACAATGGAGTACATGACTAAGCTCCAAAATGACATGAAGCAGTTGAAGGGGAGGGCTAACGACTCATACCATCCATGCTCACTAGGACAATAGGATTATTGTAGTCATTTGGTTTGAATTTATGTACAATTTAATGTTTTTATTATCAATGAAGAAAATTTTAACTTTATATGATCAATTAATTTTCTATTTAAACAAATTAAATATATAAAAAAATCAAAAATTATGCACATAAATTTATAGTTGTTGAAATTTTCCATTAATAATAAGAAATGAAATAAAATTTAATGTCGGAATTTTAAAAAAGAAAATTTTATACCTTTATTGTAGAGTCATTACCGATGGTTTATGATACATCGTCGCAAAATATTTATGATACTTATCGATGGAATTTTAGTTTCCATCGGTAAATTGAAGTAAATTTACGTACGGATGGTAAAGAAACTGTCAGAAAAATGCAAACATTCACCTTAGACTCACCGACATAATTTTAATTTTTCATCGATATAATGACTCATATTTACCGACTGTTTGTGATAAACCTTCAGAACATTTTTACATTTTTACAGTAGATTCACCAACGGATTGACATAACCATCTGTATATATACCGACAGTATCAATTTTTTCCATCGGTAAATAACTAATGAAAAACACTTTCCGTCAGTCTTTTTACCAACGCATAAGAATCTCCGTCGACAAACTTACCGAAAACTTATTTCACGACGTATTCGTCGGTCGGTGAAAACTATCGGTAATTTTAATTACCAACGGTTTGTTAACATTTTCAGTCGGTAAACCTCCTTTTTCTTGTAGTGATTATATATCCAACTATTGCATCCTTAAGACCTATGTAAATGATAATATGTTGGTGTCTCCATTTGTAATAGCCCAGATCACCTGCTCACAGATATTGTCCACTTTGGACCTTAGCCTAGCCAAGCCCTCACGATTTTGCTTTTCCCGAGGCCTTCACAGGAGGTCAACCATCCTGGAACTACTCTCGCCCAAGCACATTTAACCTGGGAGTTCTGATGGGATCCGATGCATTACGCCATAGAAAACGTGTCTGTAAGGGAGAGGTATCCGTACACTTATAAGGTGTACTTCGTTCCCCTCTCCAACCGATGTGGGATCTCACACTGTCCACCCCCTTAGGGCCCAGCCCTTTTTTGGGGTCCAATCTAGCTGGCACAACGGTTCGGGTACTAGCTCTGATACCACCTGTAACAGCCCAAATCACCCGCTCACAGATTGTCCGCTTTGGGCCTTGGCCGAGCCAAGCCCTCACAGTTTTGCTTTTCCCGAGGCCTTCCCAGGAGGTCACCCATCCTGGAACTACTCTCACCCAAGAACATTTAACCTCAGAGTTCTGATGGGATCCGGTGCATTACGCCATAGAAAACGCGTCTGTAAGGGATAGATATCCGTACCCTTATATGGCGTACTATACCTACTTACTTCATTGTTGGTTTATTACACAATCCTCAGGTGATTGTCTATATAATATCAATCATAAGATTTCACTATTAGTAGATTCTTTGGGGTGCGGTGATCTAAATTTATGGATTGTTGCGTGATAGATGTATCAAGATTTAAACGTCATAAAAAAATAGTTGTTGGGTAGAAATATCGAAAGTAAATTACAATTAATGATCTTTTAAATGTTGTTAATATACTCTCATTTTTCCATTTAAACCATCTTTTCCTTTATGATATTTATATAATGTGCTTTTGAACTTCATGTTGCCTTTCAATTAGGAGTTTCCAAAGTAGCACCAAACTCCTCTAACATATTCCGCAGACAAACGAAAGAGTGCTCTCAAAGGTGTGATTTCAGATGAATTTTTTAATTAATATTACTATTTACATTTTATGACTTAATATATTTATGCCTTAATGTTTTTAAAAACAAAATATATTTAATTGTGTATACCACATTTAATTTTCAATTATGATGTCGACTCCTCTTTAAACTTATTTTTAAATAAAAATAAATATATGAGATAGTAACAAAGTTGCTTAGAATATATCAATATGAATCACTTAGATAATATAGAAGATCTATTTATATAATAGATTGGCATAGAATATTTGATAAATTGCTAACTCTTCATATCAATTATTTGTCTTTCATATCACATTTTTAGTTATCTATAGACATTTTTCATCACTCAATATATACTGTAAACGGGTAATGTTATGCTTTGTCAAGAACGAAATTATTACAAAATGGAAATTGTCAATTCCGATGTATGGAATGGCACAACAATTGTAGTTGTTCAATAAAAGTTGAGTCCTTTGGAATTTGATTTCATTATTATTATAATAATAATTAAAAATGTGTTAGAAAAGATTACATATGAATTCTTTTTAAAATTAGTGAGGAATCTCAAATTCTAATTTGTGCCAATTTAGTGTGAGAAACAATAAGTTAAACTAAAATTAATGTCTTCTTTTTCAATCTTAAACTCTAAGTACAAATGTGCCAAACATAATCTTAACAGGAACTAGTTATTCAATAAAAATTAGCGTTTATCTAAAATAAGAAATCACCTATTTAAATTCATAAGTCCCCTAATTTTAGTTTTGAATAATTAGATCTTTTATTAATTCACTGATAAAGTTTAAGAAACATTTTATTATTTAATTGCCTTTAATAACTTACATATTTAGGAAATAAATAATTGATAAAATGTTAAAGTTAGAAGAATTAACTTTATTTTCATATAAATTGTAAGGACTAATTAAAGCATTATTCTGACAAAGAACTTAAAACTTTTGTTAATTTATTAAGAAATACGTTCTTGTTTAAATTTCAAAATGGTAATTATTGACCTTTAAAAAATATCATTTTATATAGTGATTACAAAAAATACCCCTTTAATTAATATACTATTACTCAAGAATAAAACACCAAAATAGTTTACTCCAATATAAATACAATGTAGATTCTCAAGACATATAAGTTGACAAATTACGGATAGGTTTTTAGAACATCGAAATCTTTATAGGGAAGTCTTTGGAATCAATGGGAATTTTAAACAAATATAAGATTCATATAACACTTATCTAGGAAACATGGTGAACAAGGGCTAAAGGAAAGAGATTAATGAGTTCAAATATTAGTATTCAAGGAGTTTGAGATGACATAATGAGGTAGGTATTTTAGATGTCAAGGAACTCATACATCTTTTTATGGAGGTAAAAAGGACTAATGATAGTATTATGTCCTTAAATATTGTAGTGAAAGGTGTTGTTTTCCATGTGGTACGCACTTATGCACCTCAAGTAGGGTTGTACGAACGACTTAAGTGTCAATTCTAGGGGGAGCTAGACGAGGTGATTTAGTAGATCTCCCCTGGCAAGATAGTTATTCTAAGATGAGAACCAAGTTGACCTAAGCAAAGCTCCAATAGATCCATCGAGCATTCAAGGAGGCCCAATTATAAGAGCTAGAGTCAAGGAAGATAAAGGAAGTTATAAATGGGCTAACTAAAGGGATAAGCTCTAATTAGCTTGGAAATAACTCAAGGCCTAATAATTTGATCCAAGTTGAGCAAAAAACCTATAATGAGTGTCTAAGTTTTTCCAATCTATTCCAAGCATTCCAAGTCATGTTCAATCTGACCAAGAAAGAACCCCAGAAGCCTCAAGAATTATAAAAGAACATAAAGAATCCAAAATGGGAGCGACCATCTTACCAAATTGGGATTAGAGCAAGGAAGATTAAGAAGGGAGCATTTGAAGTTCCAACTATTCTAGCAACTTCCAAACTAGTCCATCCCAAGTTCTTTCTTCTTCTTTTGTTTATTTTCTTTAAGCTTGATGAATGAACTAAGTTTGAGGATGCTCTACTTGTTAATTATGTTTTAATTTCATATTAGGATTTTTTTCTTGACTTATTTTAGGCTTGAACACTTTTGATTTCAATTAGGTGTTGTGATATTTGTGTTTACTTATACTTTAAAAATAAATCAAGAGAGTTAGTCAAAAGTAATCTAATTAGGCTGAGTAGTGAGAGTTAACAACCTAATGAGTCATATAAATATCAAATTGACAATCATACAAAGAGAGAACTTGTGTGAGAACTCAATTATCTGATAGATTGCTTAAGAGTTAGTTGAAAACATTAAGCCATTTTTGTTAATCTAGAAATTGTAAATTTTGAATTTCATAATCAGTTAAGGACTATTAATTGAGGTTAAATGATTAGGACTTGAGAGAGAACAATCAACGTTTTGAAAATCTAAGATCGACACCAAATTAAGTCAAAAGTGGTTAAGGGAGCAAAATGACCATAGAACAAATCTTAGACTTTCATACTTGATCATCCTTGTTTTATTATGACAACTCAATTTTTAAGTGGTTAAGTTCTCAATTTCATTTGATTTTTTAATTTTCTTATCATTCACTTTCATTTAATCATTTTTCACAACCTTAGACAAAGTTAGATTCATTTAGTTTTAGCTAATTCCTTGTAGGATCGATACCTCAATTACTACAAATTTACAATCTGTATACTTGCAATTATTGAGGGTTTTATATTAGGTCAAAATTGTTTAATAAATTTTTGCCATCGTTGCCCAAGATGCTAGTGATGTAGAGTACCCTATAGAGGGAGAAGCATTGGTTATTAGGCGTGCATTAAGTACACAAGTGAAGGAAAATAATGATAAGCAGCGTGGCAATATCTTCCATACAAGATGCCACATCAAAGACAAGGTATATAGCATAATCATTGATGGTGGTAGTTGCACAAATGCAACTAATACAACCTTAGTGGAGAAGTTGAGTTTACCTACTACAAAGAACCTATATAAACTTCAATGGTTTTATGATTATGGGGAGCTTAAGGTAAAGAAGCAAGTGCTAGTTTCATTCTCAATTGGAAGGTATAAAGATGAGGTTTTATATGATGTACTACCTATGCATACTGGACACATTCTTTTAGTTAGACATGGCAAGATGATAGGCATGCAACGCATGATGGATTCTAGAACATATATTCTTTTGTAATGAATTAGAAACCAATCATTCGTGTACCATTAACCCGTAGACAAGTGTATGAAGATCCAATGAGAGTTAAAAAGGAGAGTGACACAATAAGAAAGAGTTAAATTAAGAGTAGTAAAAAGAAAAATAAGAGTGAAAAGAAAGGAGTGGTTGAACTGGAGGGGAGAGAAAAAGAAGTAACTTTAAGTGGGGAGTAAAAAGGAGAAGATCAATAGTGTAGTAAAGGAAAAACTAGGAAGCATGCAAGCTTTTATACAAAAGAGTGTGATTTCAAGAGTGCTATGTTTTCAAATAAGTAAATGATTATGTTGTTGTACAAAGTGGCTTATTTTATTACTAGTGAATTTAACATTTCTTTCCTTAATGTCATTTTTTCTTTATTGTAGGAATTTGAGGTGTGTTTTCTAAAGATGTTCCTTATGGATTGGCAGCTATTAGGGGAATAGGACATCAAATTGATCTTATTCCCAATGCTTTAATTCCAAACTAACTAGCTTATAGAACCAATCCCAAGGAGACAAAGGAGCCTCAAAAGCAAGTTAAGGAGTTGACGGCAAAAGGGCATGTTAGGGAGAGCATGAGTCTATGTGCATTGCCAGTGCTTCTTGTGCCTAAAAATGATAGATCATGGAGGATATGTATTGATTATAGAGCTATAAACAACATAACAGTAAAGTATAAACATCCTATCCTAGGTTTGATGATATGCTATATGAATTACATGGATCATGTGTTTTAAGTAAGATTGGTTTAAAAAGTGGTTATTATTAAATTAGGATGTAAGAAGGTGATGAATGGAAAACTACCTTTAAGACTAAGTATGGTTTATATGAATGGCTTGTAATGCTATTTGGTTTTACTAATGCAGTAAGTACTTTTATGAGGTTAATGAATTATTTGATGTGTAAATTCATAAGCAAATTTGTTATGGTCTATTTTGATGATATATTAATTTATAGTTAGATCATGGATAAGCATTTTGAGCATTTAAGATTTGTTTTAAATGTTTTAAGAAAAGAGAATTTTTATGTCAATATTAAAAAGTGTTTTTGTGGGGCATGGATGGGATTTTTTTTCCTTGGTTTTGTAAGTGGGGCAAGTGTTGAGGTTTATGAAGAAAAGGTAAAGCCTATTTAAGAATAGCCAATACCTAATTGTGTCACAAAGGTAAGAAGTTTCCATAGGTTGGCTAGCTTTTATAGGCATTTTGTTAAAGATTTTAGCAGTATTGCAGCACCACTCACTAAAATTATAAAGAAAACTTTTGGTTTTAAGTGTGGTAATGATCAAAAGTATGCATTCAATTTGATTAAAGATAGTTTATGCTCAGCACCTTGTTTAGCATTGCCTAACTTTTAAAAAACTTTAAGATTAAGTGTGATGCCTTAAAAATAGATATTGGAGTTGTTTTGATGCAAGGGAAGCATCCAATTGGCCAATGTAGTGAAAAACTCAATAAGGAAATTTTGGATTACCTGACTTATGACAAGGAGCTATATGCTTTTGTGAGGGCATTGCAAACTTGGCAACACTACCTTTTTCTTAAGGAATTTGTGATATATATAGATCATGAATCATGAAACATCTCAAGGGACAAGGTGAGTTGAATAAAAGACATCCCAAAAGGATGGAGTTCATTAAAACATTCCTCTATGTCATCAAGTACAAGCAAGGTAAGGAGAACATTTTGGCTAATGCATTGTCAAGGTGGTATGCTTTACTCTCTAAACTTGATGCAAAGTTACTTAGTTTTAAGTACATGAAAGAATTATATGCGAATGACCATGACTTTTCTATTATATTTAGGGCATGTAATAATGGAGCACTTGGTAAGTTCTATAAGCAAAATGGTTTCTTATTTGGAGAAAGTAAGTTGTGCATTCCTCAAATTCCTTTGAGGGAATTATTAGTAATGAAGGCACATCATGAGGGTCTAATGGGGCATTTTGGGATTAGAAAAATCTTAGATGTTTTGAGTGATCACTTATTTTGGACATATATGAAAAAGGATGTAGAGAGACTTTGTGGTTGCTTGTAAACAAACTAAGTCTATAAGCATGATGGTTTCTTATTTAGAGAAAGTAAGTTGTGCATTCCTCAAATTTCTTTAAGGGAATTATTAGTGATGGAGGCACATCATGGGGATTTAATGGTGCATTTTGGGACTAGAAAAACCTTAAATGTTTTCAATGATCACTTATTTTGTCCATATGTGAAAAAGGATGTAGAGAGACTTTGTGGTTGCTTCTAAACAAACTAAGTCTAAAGTTATGTTTCATAGTTCGTATGCTCTTATACCTTACATAGCAAGCCTTGGGTTGATATTTCAATGAATTTTATTTTAGGTTTACTAGGTCAAAATGGGGAAAGGATTCTGTTTTTGTTATTGTTGACAGGTTCCTAAAAATGGCTCATTTTATTCCATGTCATAAAATTGATGATGCAACACATGTAGCTAATTTGTTCTTTAAAGAGATTGTGCATTGACATGGCATTCCAAGGAGTATTGTTAGTGACAGAGATGTGAATTTCTTAAGTTACTGTTAAAAGAATTTAAGTGCAAAGTCGTGAATTAAGTTATTCTTTTCAATGACTTGTCATACCTAAACCGATGGTTACACTGAAGTAGTTAATAGGACCTTATCTACCTTATTATGTGCAATTATATAAAAGAACTTGAAGAATTGGAAAACACCTATATCAAATTTGCATACAATAGGAGTGTCTATTCGACAACAAACTACTCTCTTTTTGAAGTTATATATGGGCTTAATCTATTAATGTCATTGGATTTAATGCCACTACCAATTGAGGAAAGGGTTTTTTTGGATGGAAAGAGGAAGGTAGATTCGATGAAGTTATTGCAAAATAAAGTAAGGTTGAATATTGAGAAGAGGACTAAGCAATATGAAACTTAATATAGCAAAGGACGAAAGAAAGTGATATTTGAACTTGGTGATTAGGTTTAGTTTCATTTATGCAAGGAAATATTTCCACAATGAAGAAAATGAAAATTTCATTTTAGAGGAGATGGTCCATTTCAAGTGCTTGCAAAGATTAATGATAATGCCTACAATTTGGATCTTCTAAGCAAATATGGTAATGTAAGTATTAATTTTAATGTTGTTGATTTATCTCTCTTTAAGGCATGTGATGATTCAAGGAAGAATCCTTTTAGAGAGATAGGGAATGATAAGAAACAAGCTAGCCTAAGTAAAGCTCCAAAGGATCCATTGATCATTCAAGGAGGCCCAATTACAAGAGCTAGAGCCAAGAAGATAAAGGAAGCTATAAATGGACTAATTGAAGGGATATGAACTAGACAAGCTCTAATTAGCTTGGAGAGAACTCAAGGCCTAATTAATCTAATCCAAGTTAAGTCAGGAAGTTCAATGAATGTCAAAGTTATTACAATATGTTCCAAGCATTCCAAAACATGTTCAAACTGAAGAAGATTTGTGGGAGACATTAAAAATCGTGTGTAAGTTGTCCTAATAAATTAGGAGTGATAGGCATCAAATAGTGTGTTTTATGGGTAAAAATGTTTTCAAGTTATCTCAACAAATTAGAAGTGATTTTAGGCATCAAATAATGTTTTTTTCCTTTTATTTCTAGTATAGACCAACTTTTAGCATTGTGTTCACACTATGATTAGCTTAAATCATAGGTTTCATACTATGATTAGCTTAAATCATGGGGTGTTTTTATTATTGTCAAATTATTCAGTTAGGGTCTTTTCTTACCTTAATTAGCTCAAAATTAAAGCTTGTATAAAGGCAACCATTATATTGTTTAAAACACTTTAAAAAATTCAGAAATCATTTGAGTGACACTATTTTATCTTTGTTCCTTTGGTAACTTATAAACTTTATCAAGATTATTATCTTGTGGCATTCAAAACCTATCCTATACCTTTGGTTCTTGTCTTTTATAGATATTGGGTCAAGGTTTATCTATCTTACACTATAAGAAAATAGGTGTTTATCGACAGAAATTACCGACAGAATGTAAAGGTTTTTTCTTGGTAAACGAATTTGCCAATGGAAATTACCGACTACACAAGTTATTAGAGAAACGGTTCTCGATAATGACAGAATAGAAATATTCCTTCAATAATTTACTGATGAACATTTTTTTTATCGCTACATATAGAGATGGAATTTTTAATTCCGTTTGTAAATATTACCGACAGACAAGTTTTGAAAATCTATCAGAACATTTAATGACAGTATGTTGTTTCTCATCGGTAGATTTAGTGATAGATTTTGTATATGCTTCGGTAAATTTAGTGACGGATAAGATGTTTAAGTTCTATCAGAAAATTTAACGACGGTAAGTTTTCCGTTGGTAAATTATTTACCGATAGATATTATAATTCTGTCAGTAAATGCATCGATATTGTTTTTTATTTTTCATACATTTAAATTGTAAATTTAATTTTGATTGGTAATCTTATGATTGATATTTAATTTCTACAGTTATCTTGTGATAATATATTGAATTTTCTACATTTAATTTATCTAAATATTAAGTTGAATGATAATATCAAGTAAAATTTATCTTAAGTGATAATAAAAAAAAGTTATCTACAACAATAAATACGTAATTCATACAAAATGACTTGAGAGTAGCAAAACTAAACTGTGCAGTTGGTGAAGGCGGATGATTTGACTGCTGCAATGAGGTGCTGCCCCTCCCCGTCAACTCAATGACCTCTTTACGGAGCTCGCCTCTATACTCTATTGATTGTTGCAACAGAGTTGCCAGCATTTGTAATATGCTCTCAAGCTAAACAACTCTCTCATTGGATGCGGACTGCCTACTAGATGCAGTTGTACTAGATATAGAAGATTGCAAATAGCATGTGTTCGCAAATGAACCTAAGTCGAAGATCCTTCCATGACAGTCCCTACCACCCATTACATCAAGATATGCCTGACTCTCATCAACAGTTAGAGTGCTGAGACTGTCGTTGAATGATTTCTTGTATTTGGTCCTATCAGTAGGCAATGTTTATGCTAATAATTGATAATTATTAAGAATTAATATTAAAACATAAATTTCACATACATTAAGTTTTCTACACCGGGTGTTGACAGAGGTTACACCATCTTGCTTCTTAGTATAAGTGTGCAAAAAGTGAACTACAATTTTAAAATTTTGGTAGAGTTTCTTCTATTTTTATGATATTTAACCCATGTTAAATAAAGAAAGTAACTCAACAATACAGTCATATATGGCACTAGAAATTTATAACATTATCATTCTCCATAATACATGTATATTTTCATTCCAAAATTCACACATCAAATTAAATTGAAATACATCAAAGTAAAAAAAATTAGAATATAAATGTAAAGTGTAGATACTTACAAGTTGCTCTACATGGTCTTGGTGGGTAATAGATCCTCCAGTATGTATAGGAAGACTCTCTTGCCTAGTCCTCCACATCTGTTTGCAGAATTGCGCTCTAAAATGGACATTGCCTCGGGCGATGTCCAATATTACTGCCAATGACTCCATATTTCTTCAGAAATATAAAGAGATCATACACAAATCTTGTGTAGTGCACCAAAAAAGTCTCTATAATGTGTATGAGCTTGCCTCTCCCATACTTTACAAATTACCAAGTCAAATTTGGAATCCCAAAAAAAATCTTTCTGAAGAAAAGAAAAACATACTATAAGTATTTATAACCTACAATATTTGTCTAATTAAAGTATAAAATTAATTAGATAAAAATAAAAAAGAATATTTTTTTTGTACATCAAACTCCTAATAATAAAAATCCTTTATCACCTGAGAGACATTCTTCCATATATAACCGTCACGATCAATCTTCTTTTTGAACTTGGATGTCATGTTTCTTGAGCACGTTTCAGACAAAACCAACTTAATATATAAGTAATTTTAGATCATTTTCAAATTAAAACCTATAACTTCAGTATAAACCTATGATGTTAACATGAATGTATTTTCACTCACAGATTCTTGACTATTGTGATGTAAGTTCTTCCATCTACTCCCTTAGCTCCAAGATGGAGTCACCTTCTTCATCTGTAATGTTTACCGTTGATATCTCTATCAGTATAGGGGTGGTGAATGGTGTAGGGCTGCTAGATGGTGTAATAGTAGGTACAAAAGGTGATGTCTCATCTAGATGAGTAGTAGCTAGAGTTATAATACCTGATTTTGTAGCAATTGCAGAATGTAACATTACACCTGGAAAGTAACTGGCTCCAAATCGTGATAACCTTAACCTTGGCCACATCATATCATATTTTCTCTTTGTTGACTTAATTTTAACCTGAAATTCACATTTTATTGAATATTCCAGTAATAAAACAATATGAATTAAATATATAACAATATATTATTGATGTAATAATAAATTTATTCACATAATATTCTATTACAAACATAAATTATTCGTTATCATGATCACTTAATTGTAAATCAAATCATTATCATCTTTTTTTTTTGAAGAATTAGAATCAAACTCAGGCTCCTCTTCAGATCTCTCACCCTCCTCATCCTCTCATGTAAAAATTTCAACATATTCATTATTTGGATTGTTCAAAGGTTAATTCTGGTCATATGTAACATATGCATTTATTTCATAAACATCTTCTTGAAATGCTTCACTTTCAATTATCTTATTTTTCTCCTTTTCCATGTAATTCAAAAACACCTATAGGTCTTACTTTGCAAACGACCAACTAATTTGACTTATCTCATCGTAATCTAGGAAAAGGGACTTAATACACTAGGATCGCTTGCTTCACTAACATGAAAGGTTTAAATTGTCAAAATCTTCTTTACTGGTTGATTGCAACTAGATTGTATTAGCTATGCACTTTTGTACCAACATTAGGAGTTGGATCACTTTCTTAAACCTCTTCCTGAAATGCTTCATGTTCAATTCTCTTTTTTTATACTTTTCTATGTAATTCAAAAACAACTATAGGTTTTACTTTGCAAACAACCAGCAAATCTAAATTATCTCATTGTAAGCTGGGAAAAGGGACATAATACACCTAGATCACTTGCATTGCCAATAAGAAAGGTTCAAATTGTCTATATCTTCTTCATTGGTTGATTTTAACTAGATTGTATCAGTTGTGTACTTTTGTACCAACATTAAGAGTTGGATCAAACCAGTCACACTAAAATATCACACTCTGCTTTATTGGCAATACAGGGTACTCAATTTTAAGTATCTCAATAATTTTACTATAATAATCCATCAATTCTCCTTATATGCAAAGCCCACTATTTACTGTTGCCATACTATGACATGATATTCTATATGAAATTTGTATCCATTAATGAAATATATTGGATATGATTTAATAGTTCACAAAGGTCCTTTCGTAAGATCATATATGAACTTGTTATCTATTAGATTTTCTGAGGCCTACAAAAATATCATATTAAATAGTATAATGTCATTTGAATAATTTGATCTGATAATTCAACCATTTCGATAATTGTAAGTGAAAACTTACACATTTCTTAAACCATGGAGGAAAGAGTCTTTCAACTTCTTTATTGATATCATCATATGATTTTTAGGGCATTATCTCGCGTAATCATTCCTCGTATAATCTAAAGGCACTATTATGTATTTTAGTTGTGAACAACACTAACTTCAAAAACCTAAATAATCAATTTGAAAATCAACTTCAACTTACTTCACAAAAGGTTGAACCTCTTAACAGTTCAATAAAATATAACCATAGGTAGCCTCTATTTCTTCCTTTGTTAACGTTATTCTTGTTAATCTTCCATATGTTCATCCAGGATATGTGAAAATGGATAAGTTAGCATCAACATCACCCGTTGTTCTATCGTCATTATAAGGAACTTATCTTCCTCTTATGTGCACATACGGCTCAAAATAATGTGAACAAAATATACTTGTTTCCTCCACTAAATAAGCATTACATTTTGAACCTTCATCCCTAGCCTTGTTTGTGACATTTTTCTTTAAGTGATGCAAATACCTACATTACAAATAACTATTGATATGCAATTCTGTGATTAAAATATGTTATAACTCCAATTGAAATATTTACTAAATTTATCTCTGAAATGTATACATCCATCGATATTGAACTGGACTAACAAGTTTAGTGTTGTGTGTTAAATCCCGGGTAGATGCTCCATACATTCAAAGAAGCTTGGAGGGAAAATCCCTTTTAATTTACACGACATTACTGGAATTTCCCTTAGTAGTTTTTCCATTTCAACCAACTTTATTTCAGATGCTGTTAAGTTTTTGAAAAATAAACTTAATTCTGTTATAATTTCCCAAACCTTATTTAGTGGCAACTCCCAAAATACAATTGGAATTAGCCTTTACATAAACACATGACTATCAAGACTTTTCATCCCAATTAATTTTTACTTCCTCATGTCCACATACCTTGCTAAGTTTAAAATATATCCATTGGGAAACTTTAGACTTCAATCATTCACACAAAATTTTCTTTTGTTTTTTGCCCAAAGAGTAACATGCTTTTAAATATTTACTAGTGTGAAGATCTTTATCTAACTCATTCCTTCTATAAAAAAGCTTTAAATCAGCTTGTGATTTTGCATTATCCTTTGTCCTCCCTTCAATGTTCATTATAGTATTAAAAAAATTGTCAAAAATATTTTTTCTATATGAATAACATCTAAATTATGGCATAGCAAATTAGTTTTCCAATATGAAAAATCTCAAAATATGCTTCGTTTTCTCTAACCAAAGTTTTTATTAATGCTTGTATTAACTTCATCAACTTTAAGTTCTATAACTTTCAGCAACCTTAATTCATCAATCTCCTGCAATATCTCTTCACTAACTTTGTGAAGGGGAGGAGGTGTTTGTACCATCATAATATTAATGAAAATTTGTTTATTGCATCTAAATGGATGATCTAGAGGAAGAAATTTCCTATGGTTGTTAAACCAAGAAGTTTTGGCCCCGTTTAGAAGATAAAACATATCAGAATCATTTCTACAATAAGGACAAGCCAATTTCCCTACTGTGCTCCATCCAAACAACATAACATACACTAAAAAATTACTAATAGTCTACATCAAAGCTGCTCTCAACATAAAATTTTGTTCAAACACTAATGGTTGTAAGAATACATCAATTTTATGCTTTGAATTTCTGGGCCCTCACATAATCACTGTCAATAACATATATTCCTCATTGATACACATCCATAGAGGCAAATTATAAGGAGTAATTATAATTGGCCATATTGAAAATTATTGGCTGGATTAACCAAAAGGTTGGAATCCATTCATCGACAATCTCAAACTAACATTTTGACTTTTAGTTACAAACTCATAATGGGTGCTATTGAAATGTTTCCATGCCAGTACATCTGATAAATGGCTCATTATTCCATCTTCCTATTGATGTTCATTATGCCATCTCATATGAGATACATTAACATCAGAGGCATATAGTATTTGAAGCTCAGAGTTAGTGGGAAGTAATACATGTGCTTCCAAGATACCAATTTCTATTTCATAGTATGCTTTCTAAGTTTAAACCTAGATTGACCAGAAAATTTGCACTCTTGTAATTCAACATCATCATCCTAAAACAATATACATCTCAATTGGAAACAATCAATTTTTTCAACTGACAAACCAAGACTCCTAATAAGTTTTTCATATTGTAAAAATTGTTAACCATTATATGATCAGGAGGCAATGAATCATTATACCAACCAAGATTTTTATCAAACCTTTGATCAGAAATATGCCCTTCAGACTTTATGTTCAATATTCGAGCAATTGAAGACAATTAAGTCATCGTCTCACAATTTGGCCATAATTCTTAGTCAACTGATTATAGTAAGTCAAAATATTGTTTTGCATGTGGTTTTAGTTCTTTTTTAAGATTTTCTGTATTTTCCTGAAAGGTATAACCGGCTACATCATAAATCATTTGGATGTACATATTTTCAATTGCATCCACATTATTTGTTCCAAATCCAGTCCCCCTTTAAACTCATCCACATTTATTGACGAGCTTACTTCCTTACCCCTTGAGGTGCTATAAATCAATGGCTCCTTATGTCGTATCCACTCAAAATAATTTGGAATAAACTCTTTTCTTAACAAATGGAGATTCACTCATAATAGGAAGAAAATGAATATGTTTGCACTTTTTACATAGACATCTGATCTTTGGGCCATCCATATATGCAGGTTGAGAATATGCATAGTGAATAAAAGCTTCAACTCCCTAATCAAACTCAGTATTGATGAAACCATAAGGTGCTAATCATCTACACATCCAAGATCTATCAACATTACTCAAAGTTCAAGTAATCATATTTGAATTAATCACCTATAAGTTGATTTCCAAAGTTTGATTTTAAATAAGCACTATGGTATGTGGCTTTATTTACACCTGTGAAACAAGAAAGAAAGTTTTAGCTGTGACTCCTAGGCTCTTGAAATTTTTCGCCGATAAGCCTTATGGGATCTACATCACGACTTTCCAACCTATATACCATCCTATGGGTTTATTATGCCTCAAATCATTGTGAATTTTTTCTAACTATACAACTTACTACTTTGTTATTTTTTTTATTCAAGTTTGTACACTAAGTTCGAATTAAAAGAAACATTAAGGTACGTGGCATTGTTACACCATATGAATTAAGAAAGAAAGTTCTTGCTGTGACTCCTAGCTTATAGAATTTTTCACCGATAAGCCTTATGGGAGCTGTATAACAAGTTTCCATACTATATACCATCCTAGGGGTTTATTATGCCTCAAATAATTTTGAATTTTTCGTAACTATGCAACTTACTACTTCTTTAATTTTTTTGATTCAAGTTTGTACACTGAGTTCAAATTAAAAGAACCATTAAGGTATGTGGCATTTATACACCCTATGAATCAAGAAAGAAAGCTCTCGTTATGACTCTTAAACTCATAGAATTTTTCACCGACAAGCCCCATAAGAGCTGCGTCATAGGTTTGCAGCCTATATACCATCCTAGGGGTTTATTATGCCTCAAATCATTGTGAATTTTTGTAACTATACAACTTACTACTTCTTTAATTTTTTTATTCAAGTTTGAACACTAAGTTCTAATTAAAAGAAACATTAAGGTACGTGGCATTATTACACCATATGAATCAAGAAAGCAAGTTCTTTCCATAACTCTTTGGCTTATGGAATTTTTCACCGATATGCCTCATAGGAATTGTGTCATAGTTTTCCAGTCTATATACCATCATTAGCGTTTATTATATCTCAAATCATTTTGAATTTTTCGTAACTATGCAACTTACTACTTTTTTAATTTTTTTGTTCAAGTTCTTACACTAAGTTCAAACTAAAAGATATGTTAAGGTATATGGCATTGTTACACCCTATAAATCAAGAAAGCAAGTTCTCATTGTGACTCCTAGGCTCATGGAATTTTTCACCGATAAGCCTCATGGGAGCCGCATCACAAGTTTCCAACCTATATACCATCCTAGGGGTTTATTATGCTTCAAATCATTGTGAATTTTCCATAACTTTACAACTTACTACTTCTTTAATTTTTTTTATTCAAGTTCGTACACTAAATTTGAAATAAAAGAAACACTAAGGTACATGGCATTATTACACCATATGAATTAAGAAAGCAAGTTCTCGTTGTGAATTTTAGGCTCTTGGAATTTTTTACCGATAAGCCTCATAAGAGCTACATCACTGGTTTCTAGCCTATATAACATCTTAGGGGTTAATTATGCCTTAAATCATTGTGAATTTTTAGTGACTATACAACTTACTTCTTCTTTAATTTTTTTATTCAAGTTTGTACACTAAGTTTGAATTAAAAGGAAAAATAAGGTACGTGGCATTGTTACACCATACGAATCGAGAAAGCAAGTTCTTGCTGTGACTTTTTGGCTCGTGAAATTTTTCAACAGTAAGCCTCATAGGAGCTACATCATAGGTTTCCAGCCTATATACCATCCTAGGGGTTTATTATGCATTGGATCATCCATAAGATCACAAACTCATTCCATATATAGTAAATACTTATGTAATCATACATCTACTCATCAATGATTTAAACAAAACTCAAACATAAATACTTAAAGTATTAAAGAAGAACATAAAAACTCATTAATGATTATAAGAATATTCTAAACAACATCACAAAATTAAGACCTCCTTTGCATTCACACAAAACCCAAACAAAAATACTCATACTATTAAAGCCACACATATGGTGGAAATTAGTTAGATGACTTACCTGGATGGACGGATAACCACAGACTACAAAGAAGAAGGATGAGCGACGCTTTTCAACACAAAATAGGGCATGACAAAAAAGAATCTTTCGTATTTAATATAATAAAATTGTTCAATAGTTTTGTATTTATATATGTTGCATAACGCCAAATTTCACTATAACCATTAACACTTGAAACACTTACAATCAATTATCGGTATAATGTCAACAAAAGCATGTCATATATACCATCACAAGTAGAACACTTCCATCATGTGATATAAACATCAAGTCTTTAAAGGCAAATTAACTATAATTCATATATAAAGACATAAAAAGGAATGCAACAACCATAATATGGACCAAAACAGCATAATCCAATTGCAAAATTATCAACATAATTTTTCCTATGTAATAAGGCCAAGAAATTTGGCACCTAAAAATATTATTTCATTCTATATATTCCCTTACTTGTGAAGTGCATAATAGAGGAACAATTACTTTCACTCACTATTAAGTTAAACATCTTCCCGTCATTTTATTTTTATGGAAGAACTTTAAAAATGTATTAATTTTGCTTTGGGAGAGTAATAGGAGCTCACTTATAGTGTTTATGCTTTAGATCTTTTTGTCTTTATTATACATAGTTCTTACTTTTCTTATCATTTTTATTACAAAAATGTATTGCATTTTGCAACCACTACTTACCTTGACCTTTTATTGCAATTGAGACATATATGCTTTATTTTAGTTCACAATTTATAAAAGCTAACCATGTTAGCAGAAGTCATATTAAAGGAAATATAAGTTTACATAACATTCAATTGGTACATTATTTTTACTAACATAATTATCAGTAATATCTATAAGAGCAAAATCCTTTCCTAAAATATGTAATTGATAATCCATAAGTTTATTGGTGTGATTTTATCTAAATTTTGGTTATAAAAGATAGATATTGATGGTGCAAGTAATTAAATTCACTTAACATCACACGATTACATAAGTGCTTCTGAATCTTTATCAACTTCTTCCATTACAAGCCATATATGTTATCAATAACATATTGCATGTTACAAGGTACATATGACATATAAATATGAACCTACTATAACAAATAATATACGATGCTATTCCTTACACCAAAATTCTAATACACAACACATGTAAATTCTATAGTTGTTTTGTTCATCAATAGGCATACATACTCAAAGTGTTATATGATCTCTATAATTCAATTCAATAAATGTATAATAAGAAAACATTCAAAAAGTGATAAGCATAATGATTTTGTTATTTCTTTTGTTTCCTTGGGAATTCTCGTATATAAGTGATAGAATAAATGGATCACAAAACTTTATCATTGTATTCCATACTAAAATAAACCAAAACTTGCTATAAGACATATGCCTATAATCTTTAACCAATATTTTGTTATGTTAGGTATAATGTAATGGAATTTATATTACGACATACAGTTCAAATAACATGCTTTATTAGTGCTCCAAACAAGTTCTTCGTTATACCATTTTGCTTATGATTAAAGTTAACTATCGTAATCTCCCTTACTTCTATTGAAGTGCAATAACACGACCAATGCTTATTCTAAATGAGAGGATTAGAAACAATGAAGAAAAAGATATTCAACTCCAATTCATTATCTAAACTATTATTTCATGCATTAATGCTAATATAAATAAATAAAATACAATTACCAAGCTAGTCTTGAATGCATCAATGGCAATATCCAAATCATTTCCAACAAATTTACTTCATTGTAGGTTGATATTTAATAAAACTTATTTCTTTCTTGGTAGGATTTGGGTTTGCAAATTTCTTAAGTTAGGACTAGTTATTCTTATCAATTGGTAAAGTTCCAACTTCTCTATAGAAATAACAACAAAAATAAATTTTACTTGTCTTTGATATTAAAAAAAAGTGACTTTAAAAGTAAAAGAAAATGCATAAGGTTGCACTTGGACACTTTTTTATATACTTAACCACCATTATTATCATTCAAATCCAAGACAAAGATGTTAGCTACAGATACCTAGTTATTCTTTCCTTTCTTAATCTTGTTTGACTTCGACTATCTATATGCAGCTATAAATTCAACCCCTAAAATGCAAGATGAACACGTCAATATAAAAATTCCACTTAGAACTTTCTCCTCCCTTGAGAAATTTAGGGGCTCTTCAAATTTACTTTAGCTTCGTTACCATATAGGTTATAAAATCATAAAGCATGATTTTAATAAGCATAAAACATAAGGGAGGACAAAACCCACCTTAAACAGAGATAAGGATGGCGATAGCTACGAGGACAGTGACAAAGACAAGGATGGTAGAGGCTAAAACGATAGCAAAACGGAGGAAAAACGACAGAGGAGAAAATGACAAAGAGAAAGACAAATGATCATAGAGGAGGGGGGCTTCAGTATCTTTTAGGTTAAACAAAAATAACGTCGTTTGTTGTTAAACCAATCAACATCATTTTCATTTTATTAAAAACATTGAAACTGAAGTAAATGATGACGTTTATCTTTCAATTTTACTAATAAAAAAATGATTATGTCAGTTTTTATCGGTACAGTCCAACACTTATTTCTTCCGCCAAGCATTCCCACCTGTTATACTGATGGATATATTCCATTGAAAAAATTACTGCGCCTCCACATTTATTGGTGGATATTTTATCCATCTCAAAATGAAATTTTTTTGACAATATTATTGACAAAATATGATGTTCCATTAGTATTTTACTAAAAATTTTTCCGTTGGTAATTTTCCATCACTATTCAATAATTTTCTTATAGTGTTATAACTTGTTTTAGCTTTCTCAGTTTCCTTGTTATATCAACTATAGAGGTATCAAACTACTTAGTTACAGTATGATGTTATAGGAGAAGTTGATTGAGAAGAAAGTGAGAAAGGGCATTTCTATCTTGGAGAACTAGTTTAGCTTCATACAAGGAAGGTCTATGACATAAGCTTTACATCTCCTTAGAAGATCAATGGGATATTACAGGTAAAGACAGTGTAAACCATACATGATTTTCATTTGTTTATAGAAGGCATATGACAAGGTACCTAGGAAGTTATATGGAGGTGTTTAGAAGTTAAGGGAGTTCTTATGACCTATATAAGGGTTATTAGGAATATGTATGAAGGTGTAAAGATTAGAGTAAGGATGATAGGAGATAAAGAGAATTTTTCTATCGATATTAAGCTACAACAAGGATCCTTATTGAGCCCTTTTTTGTTTACATAGTGATTAATGAGCTCACCAAGAATATTCAAAGGGATGTGTCGTAGTGCATGTTATTTGTTGATGACATTGTTCTAGTCGATGAGACAAATAAGGGTTTCATTATCAAGCTAGAACTTTGGAGGGATACATTAGCAAGACTAAGATTGAGTATGCAGAGTGTAACTTGTTGAGCTATAAGGTGGCTACCAATGTGGAGGTAAAGATTGGTTCAGAATTTATACCACAAAAGGAGTTTTTTAAGCATCTGGGATCAATCATCCAAAGCAATGGAGAGACTGATGAAGACATAATTCACCATATCATATTAGGGTCGCTTACATAGAGAAGTGCATCAGGAGTTTTATGTGACAAGAAGATATAGCTCGAAATCAAAGGTAAATTCTATCATTTAGTGATTAGGCCAACATGCTCTATAGGGCTGAATATTGCTCATCAAACAAGTGCATAATCATACACCAATGGTGGTTGAGATGAGAATGCTCCATTGGATGTGCAGTCTCACTATAAGAGATAAGGTCAACAATGTAATGGTAAGAGACAAATTAAAGGTGACTAATATCAATGGAAAATTAACAAAGACAAAGCTTAGGTGGTTCAACCATGTTAAGAGGAGATACCCAGACGCTCCAGTGAGAAAATACAAGAAAATTATACTTAAAGACTGTAAAAGGAGAAAGGGAAGACCTAAGAAGAATTAAAGGGAGATGATCAAGAAGGATATAGCTTTACTAGAACTTACTAAGAACATGGCCCTTAATAGAAAACTTTTAAGTACTAGGATACTGACAAAGGATCTCATATAAAGAGATCCTTGTCGTTCTCATAAGTCTTTTAAACATTTTCTATTGTATTTTACTTAAACATTTAAATATGTAGTACTTCCCTCTTAGTGATTTAGCGTAAATATTCCTTACTTAGCCTAAATATTTTCTTGTAATTACTTGTTTGATTTAATTATTTATTTGTCTTCTTTCTTATTTGTTTATTTATTTACTTTTTTATTGTTTTATTTTTACTCTTTACGTTGTTCTATTTGTATAGCATTATTTATTTTATTATTTATTTTTACATTTTTTATTTAATATTTTATTATTATCGTTTATGTCTATTTTATTTTTATTTTATTTTTAATTATTATTTTATTATTTTAATATGTATTAATAGGACTTTCTCTAGGTTGTAATTCTTGTTATTGTAATACGCACTTAATTATCACCCCAATAGTCCAATACAAAATAAAAAATAAAAATATAAGAATCTAATTATAAATTTGTATTATATCATTGCTAGATTACAAATCAAAATGAAGATGCATCACAATGAGATTACTTAATTAGGATGAAATCACTATAAGTGTAGTGAATATAAAATATATCACTCAACACTTACAAATGATTTTATGAGTTTTATGATGCAATCCCTCCTCTTTCAAGTTAATCGTGAGTTCACTTAACTATTTCTTAAGGTTGTTAGAGTTGAAAGTTAAGAGAGATCATAGCATGTTTTATACTTCTTCTAAATCTAACAATATTGATTTGCTTGGTTCTATATATGGATTGAATGTACACTATGCTCCCTCTAAATATCTGGGTGTGCGTATTTCTACTAAGAAACCTAGATATATGGAATGCTCACCTTTGTTGGATTCTATCAAAAGCAAAATTATCTCTTGGCAAAATAGAACTTTGTCAAATATTGGTAGGTCGTAATTAGTTATGTCAATCTTAAAGAGTATTCATATACATTGGAACTCTCATCTTATTTTCCTTAGAAGAACTGCAAAAGAAATGGAGAAGATTATAAGAAATTACTTGTGGTCGGGGAAAGTAAAGAACTCAGATGGGGTTAAGTACAAGTACAAGGATCCATATCTCCTTAGTAGGAAGGTAGCTTAGGTTTAACTTCACAATCTTAACTTTGCTTGCTAAAAGGATGTGGAGTCTTTTTAATGACAGAGAGGCTTTACGGTCTAAATAGATGCATGAATATTTTCTATTTATGACCAACTTACAATAGCTCAAATTCAATAGGGAACACTTTTGTTGTTTGATCCAAATGCTCAAACTAAGAGGTCAACCCAGTTATCTTTTGAAAATTTGATAAGGAATATTGAATTAACGTTGTTCTAGTTTGACAATTGATCTAATCTTAAACCCTTACACTTGGGAGAGGACTTGAGTGCACTCAATATGAGAATTCTCCTTGATGCTAAGATGATTTTTATATTTTCTAAAGGAAATTAACGTTGTGGCTTTAGAGGTGCAAGCTGCATCCTTGAAAACCTACCTACAAACTAGAAGAATCATAATTAGGATGACAAGGTTATTTGGGTTAAGGACTCTTCACAAAGTTTCACCAATAAGTCTTGTTATAAGATATTTAGGCCTCATTCTCAAAAATTCTATTGGTTCAATCTTATTTGGTCTAAATCATTGTCCCCAAAATCCTAATTTTTCATCTTGCTAACAATGATGTAAAGGCTACAAACAAAAGACATATGCTATGGAATTTAAGTCACCTTATGCTTATTATATTAATAGGTTCCTAAAACCAATGCTCGTCTCTTCTTTCAATGTTCCTCCTCCTAAGCTATTTGGTCCAAAATTCAACAATTGATGTAACTATATTATGCTTAAAGGGATTCGTCACTCATTGTCAGATGGACTAATGAAACTATAAAGAACTTAAGGCAGAATGCTAGTGTCTTTAGAACTACCTTTTTATACCACATATATGCCATTTGGAAGAAAAAAAAACAACAAATTTCATAGGGGCTTGGATTTGGATAAATATCCAGTAACAACTAATACTACCTTTTGGATTAGGAAAATCCTAATAGCAAATAAAGTTCACTTAGTAGCCAAGACCCAAATAAAGCTCAATTGGTACATAATTCCAATATTTAACTTTAACTAGTGATCGACTTCTCTTAACTAATATGTTGCTTTCCTTTAAAAAGGCTTAACCATGATTTGTTATTCTTTATTATAATGTACTAGTTTTAAGTTTAGTTAATACAATATTTTCAATTTCAAAAAGTAGAAAGAAATTTAGGATGTAAATTAGGCAAAAAAGAATTATTCCAAAAGACCTAAAAGAATTTTTGGAAACATACTGGTGCAAGAGTTTGATATTATCAAACTCGTTTCTTTCCTCACTTTCACTTGAATGTTATATATCTTTTTAAATAAGGTTTTCTGTTGTTTTTTTATTTTTATCATTTGTCTTTTAACTGCCTCTAAAGTTTGTTCATGCTATATACTATTTAAGTATGAGTGTTAAATATGATGGGAAATTGGACTGGGACCTAATCCTACGTACAGTGAAATAATTACAAAATTTTTATTTTAATTTCTTGAAAATTAAGATCACTTTAAATTTTAAAAAATGATTAAAATGTAAATTATAATAAAACGTGAATCTTAATTTATAACTTATTTTAAAGCTTGATCTTTTTCTTGTCATATCCCTCGAACTATTTTCAAAACTAGCTTATTTTGACCACTATAGCTGCACAAATATCTAACTTCTAGCAATATCCTCAAAACATGTTGAGAGATATCTGTAACTATTATAAAGAGAGTTAGGTAAGGAGTGCTAGCTCTATTAGAGCTTAAACATAATTATAATAGGTTTTAGACATTTTAGTAATTTAATTAAAATTAAATTCTAATTTCAATTAAAATTTAATTAGAATTACAAATAATTCTAATTAAATACCATTTATGCCTGAAAAGATATAGTATCTCATATTGATCTTTATTTATTAAATATACTATATTTAATCATAAATTTTCTCAAACTTTACAACCAAGTCTAACTTGATTAAAATATCTTTTCTTTCTTCAATCGATTATTTATGTTTGACCTATTAGGATCTTAATTATGTTGACAATTGATACAAATTATAAGCCTAGATCATATATAAGATTCGACAAACTAAACTCTTCTAATTTATCTTTAATTATCTAATTAAACAATTTATATCCATAGATCAAGATTTGCATCTAGCAACATATCATGACTACCTAAATATTTAAGAATGTCAAAGTAATTTTAACTAATATTTCTGTGCATGATTTTTAGTATAATTTACTTATTTCATCATACAATATTCCAATTAGACGTAGAGCATAAAATTAATATATACTCTATCTTGAGTATAATCATGTTAATTCTCTACCCTTAGTAACTGATTCTATTAATGACATTTGTAAACTATTTACATACTATCATTCCACCTTGGCCATGGATTTCTCAAACCAATCCTAATCGAGAATAATGAAACATTCTCCATAATTACTTTAGAGTGATGAATCATAAATTGATCACTTAAATGCCTCCATATAGTTCATGATATACCCAATGACTACTGACTTAGCTACCCTTGACTAAAATGGACATAAATAGTATTAAAATATAACAATCCCTATACAAGATAACTTTAAAGATCTCAATTTAAATGATCACTTATATAATCATCAAAGTGAGAATTTCTATAAACATATAAATAATGTTCCAAATGAATTTCTCATATGGGTCAATTCAGTAAACTTAGTCTCTAACAAGTACCTATATATGTTTAAGTATCTCCATATTTTAGCCTATGAGATCAAAAACTTCCTTCATAAGGAAAAACATGACGTGTTTTTTACGATTTATTAATGTCTAGTCTCAATATAACAATGGCTAAGAACAATCTCAAAATAATACATCAATATAATATAAATCTCAAAATTATGATCTCATTATAATTTATTTTGTAATATATATTTATCCTATGAACTTTATCGTATACATCTAAGTATGTATAAGATAAATAATGTCTTTAAATAATTGTCACTAAACTACAATCAACAATAATTGGCTATAAGGCATAAACCAACAATCTTCACTTGCACTATGTCAGTCGTTTAAGTATCTTATATCATATCATCATATGACAATCATGTTACTGTTGGTACAGTGATATAGTGAGAGAATTCTACAAGATTTTTTATAGTAAGCACTTTCTTAAATCTTAAAACTTTCATCTTAATTATCATTATAATAAATGTCTAAATATATACTTAGAACGTTGATGAGACCTTAGCTTCTTCTCATGCCTAAAGCCTTTAATATTCTATAGTAAAAAAAATTTTAAACAATACAAGGAACTATGTCAAGTTCATTAAAAAAATTTATTGATCCAATTAATTATTTCCAATAAATGAAAATTTTGTTGTGGCTTAAATAGCAGTACATTAGAACCTTTCCAATCTTAAAATGATGTTGTTCTAACTAAAGTAGAACCTAAATTAGGAATTACTTCTAAAGTTGATATCCCCATAATCTTGAACTCAAATATCAACTCATACATAGAATAATAAATATGTTTAATACTTCACAAGTATCAAATATCTCAAATTTCATATATATCTTTATAGATCTAATTCCCATAATTAAGTTGTTACCTTTTTATAACAAACAAGAGTTGTTCTAGAATAATGATATTTTCAACACTTGAAAATATAAATGATTGTTATCTATGCATTTGGACTAGAAAAGGTAAACAACTTCTATATCTATCTTTATAGATCTAATTCCAATAATTAAGTTGTTACCTTTTTGTATCAAATAAGAGTTGTTTTTGGATAATAATATTTTCAACACTTGAAAAATATGAACGATTGCTGTGACAAATTGAGTGTAAGAAGTAGGGGGAAGGTTTCTCCTTCTGCAATGGACCCTCCCTTCAGTAGTAGAGATTATTTCAGTGAAGGAGCTTTAATCTATGAAATTTTATCATGTTATATCAATGTTCTTGGTTGATGAGATGATCTATGAGGATAGTTTGGATATATATGAGAGGATCGGGTAAAGGTTGTGGCCTTCTAGGCCTCTCCAAGTAATATTGGAAGGAAGATAGAAATAGGCTGTATATTGTAATATGATTCTTGTATAGTTTAATTTCTTATGTCATTCCTTTATCTTCTTGGAAACATTTTAGAGTCTCCTCAGTCTATTGTGGTTAGGTATGTCTTTTGGTTTGGTTTCGGTATGAGATTTGCCTCTTGGGCAATCTCTAGTTCTGTACATAATCCATTATTTTATTAATTTATAAAACTACTAATTTACAAAAAAAACGTCTCTACCTACTCCCACTAAAGAGGGAAATTATACTTTTACTATTCTTCTTTCATACATGATAAATTCACAATCATCTTTAAAATAAATTATTTGAATTCATCATAAAAGTAAATATTTCACTGTCTCGTATCATTTCATCTATATATAAAATGTATCAATAAAGGTACTAGTTTCAATTGGATTTATTATGTAATATCCTGCCTCCTAAAATTGTTAAGAGATTAGACTGTTAGATTGAGTCACATAAGTTATTTTATTTAAGAATTTATGAGGTGCATTTCATTCACATGTTTAATATTCATATAAACATATGAATCATGATAGAAAACATTGCAAAATAGTTTATGCACTCAATTGACATGTTCCAAGGTATGAAAGTTTTTTACTAATCATGATGTAATTATGCGTTGATTTTGTCTTGAATTTTGTTTTGATGGATTATAATTAGTGAATTAGGAATTTATCATTACAACTAATTAATGGATGAGGTGATGTATGCATCTAGTCTAAGAAAAATGTTAAAGAGCAAGACAAATTGATACATGGGGAATTTAGGTTGATTAGGCCTATGAAATGGTGGCATGTGGCATTGGGAATAAGTGACAAATGGCTCAGTTAAATGAATGACAAGTGGCTTGAGTATAATTTTGACAAGTGACCCTTTAAGTTTGTAACAAATGGCACTTTAGACTTGTGACATGTGGAGCAATAGAATGGTGGCATATAGCTTTACAATTGTTGACATTTGTAGCCTTACAATTGGTGACATGTGTAGCCTTACAAATAGTTACATATGGAGGCTTAAATGAGTGACATGTGGAGCCTAAAGTAAGTTACACATGGACTAATAGAACAGTAACATATGGACCAATAGAAGGATAACATATGTACCAATAGAAGGATGACTTATGGACTAATAAAATGGTGACACGTGGATTAATTTGACCTCCTTGAATTTTCTAGAGAAAATGGATGAAAAGGCAATAGAAGTAAGAGTGAAGGTCTGCCATAAGGTTAGAAGAGGGAGAAAAACGAAAATGAGAAGAGAAGGAGAGAAAAAAGGGAAGAGAAGAGGAGAAAGAAAGAACTTATTAAGGTAAGTTAAAATTTTAGTTTCAATTTTATCTTTACCTTTCGATCTGTCTTTCATATTCTTAGAGCACGAATTTGAAGAAACTCAAAGAATTAAAGTTGTAGACTTAACTTGACCTCTGTGAAAGTGGATTGACAAAATAGTGACTAGAACTTGATTTATGCTTATTTCCTTAATATTGCCTGTGATAGACCCCTGTGCAGGAACCTTGTTTTATTTCCTGAATTTTGAGGACCTTAGAGTCCGACTTAGAGAAAGTATAAAACATAAAAAAAATGATTATTTATGTCTTATTAATGCTTCTGTAAAACGGTTTTGTTAGGAGATGTATTGATAACGATTTATTATGGTTTGAGTATTGGTTGCTAGTTTATTTCTTAACAGAAATAGGACAGAATTTGGTTGGAGATTATATTTTAAATGGAGATGTTGTTTGTGTAATTTTTAGATATATTAAGACTAATGGAAGTCCAATTTTAGGAGGCTCAAGAATCATGATATTTGGATTTTTATAGAGAGAGTTATGACTAAAAGAAGAAAGCTTGTTCATAAAGGAACATTAGGAAGAAAAAGATGTAAACATTGCATATAAGGTTAGGTTAGCTTAATGGTTGAGGAGACATTAAGCTGAATTAGTAAGTGAATTATTAACCTATTGACATATTTTAGAATAGAATTTATGATGATTGATTAGGGATGAATTTGGTGATGGTGGTGTATGAATATGAGATAGTTGTTTGAGTAATAAATACATTGAATATTTGTATGTATAAAGGCTAGGGAGCTGTGAATCAAAGAGCTCATACCGAGGATTATTGAAGTCAAGAGAGTATACACCTTCTTTTGAGGTGAGTTAGGGAAACCATATTGCTCAAATGAGATTAGAACATCCTAAGAAGCTGTGAATTAAGGAGCTCATACCGAGGATTATTAAAGTCAAGGGAGTGTACACCTTCTTTTGAGGTGAGTTGGGAAAACCATATTTCACAAATGGGATTAGAACATCCTAAGACATGCATGATGACTTGTATGTAAATTGTGAACCTAGGTAATGCATAGTAGAACTGAATCTTAAGTAGATGCTAGTAAACTTGTGTATTTAATAAACGACATTGTTTTAAAACTGATGTTTTATTATATATTTTGAGAAATGATATTATTTTCAACAAACCTATACTTAAAGTGCAAAGGACAATGTTTTATTTTATGAAAATCCATTTTTGAACAACTTTGCACTTAGAGTGCAAAAGATGACTTATTTAATGAAATAATATTTTCAAATTTATATATGCATAATTGAGTCATGTATGTTGCGTGTATTTGTTCTCTTTTGACTTAAAATCATAGCAAGGTTTCATTTTATCGGTTGGACTGATAAATAAAGACATGATGCCTTAATTTTTGAACTTAATATTTTTATATGATTTTTTAGATCAGTGAGGTAACGATTGCCCAATCGTGTGCTAGGCATAACAAATTAAGTGACTCCTATACCTTTGACTCTGGTATATAAAAGTTAAGTCTGCATATCGACACTTTTTTATGGGACTTTCAGGTGATTCCACACCTAGGATCTGGGCCCCGATGAGGTCATCACCTAGGGTTATAACGCTCTTATCAACTATAGTCCAAACTCACCACAAATGAAAGTTGAGCCAACATCGAGAATTAATGGGTGTGCATACTAATTTGGTCGACTAGTGGTGACACATATGATTGTTTTGACTTATTTTGATCTTTATTTTTTGACGAGATTTGATTTATACATGTGATGTTTTTCTGCTTTTATGTACTAGAATTGGAACCTATGTTCACCAGATGTGTGATTAATAGGGTAGGCCTATGTGATTCCTAACTAGTATACGTTGAGTCATAGACTAGGACTACATATTTTCATATCATGTATGTTCACCTTATTAATGTACTCACCCCCTCTGCTTTCCAACTATGTAGGTTAATTTGGTGGGCTTGAGGCTCTGAGTGTATCGTGCAGTTTTTTGACATTTTTGAGGCATTACTACACTTGGTAGTCTCTATTTTGTACTTTTGTTGTATAGTGACTCATGAACTGTTTTTATTAAGTTGATTATCTTAATATGCTTTATGATTTTGTAAATTAACTTTTGACTATCTTGTTGTTTGTAAATGGCCTTATGTATAAACCTTTTTTACTATTGTTGAGATTTTTTTTAGTGGACTTAAAAGTCCAAAAGTTGTGGTAGAATTTTAACATGAATATAGAAGTGCATTTAAAATTGTTTGCAGGTGTTTTGATTAAGTTTAGGATTCTAAAAATATAGTCGTTATGCTGCTCAAATGTTTTCAAAAAGATATTCAGTTAGCCTTGCATAGTCAGGTTAAGGGTACCATGAGTATCCTTAGCCTGGGTATGCGGCAGGTTGTCATTTGTCCGATGTGGTTCCGGGTCGTGACAATTAAATTGGTATCAGAGCATGGTTTTTACATTTTTAAAAGTGTTATTAGCATTTTCAAAACATTCATGAGCCTTAGGAGTTGAGTCTGGGTGTCGAAATTCTTTGGTCAAGAAGTTGAGTCTCAGATTGTTAAGTTGACGTCCTTAACGATCCGATGATTTTAACCTCGGTGGGACTTATCGACTTTCGTTAGGGTGTTTGGGATATCGAATAAGCTAGACTGAGTTCGATCTATTTTAGTAAACAATGTCGTTTTCTTTGACTTTATAGAGATAACATTACCCCCATCTGTTTGATCAGTCAAGTAAGATTTTCGAAGATGAAATTTCATAAGAGGGAAGGGTTGTAATATCCTGCCGCCTAAAATTGTTAGGAGATTAAACTTTTAGATTGAGTCACATGAGTTATTTCATTTAAAAATTTACGAGGTACATTTCATTCACATCTACAATATTCGTATACACATATGAATCATGATTTAAAAAACATTGCAAGATAGTATATGCACTTAATTGACATGTTCTCGGATATGAAAGGTTTTTACTGATCATGATGTAATTGTGCGTTGATTTTTTCTTGAGTTTTGTTTTGATGGATTATAATTAGTGAATTAGGAATTTATCGTTACAATTGAGTAATTGATGAGGTGATAAGTGCATCTAGTTTAAGAGAAATGTTAAAGAGTAAGACAAATTGATACATGGGAATTTAAGTTGATTAGGCCTATGAAATGGTGGCATGTGGCATTAGGAATAAGTGACAAATGACTCAGTTAAATGGATGACAAGCGGTTTGAGTATAATTTTGACAAATGACCTTTTAAGTTTGTGACAAATGGCACTTTAAACTTGTGATATGTGGAGCAATAGAATGGTGACATGTGTAGCTTTACAATTGGTGACAATTTTAGCCCTACAATTGGTAACATGTTTAGCCTTACAAGTAGTGACATATGGAGGCTTAAATTAGTGACATATGGAGCCTAAAGTAAGTGACACATGGACCAATAAAATAGTAACATATGGACCAACAAAAGGATAATATATGTACCAATAGAATGATGACATATGGACTAATGGAATGGTGACACATAGATCAGTTTGACCTTCTTGAATTTTCTAGAGAAAATGGATGAAAAGCCAATAGTAGTAAGAGCGAAGGTCTGCCATAAGGTTAGGGAGAAAAACGAAAATGAGAAAAGAAGGAGAGAAAAAGGGGAAGAGAAGAGGAGAAAGAAAGAAGTTCTCAAGGTAAGTTAAAATTCTAGTTTCAATTTCATCTTTCTATTTCGATCTGTCTTTCATATTCTTAGAGCATGAATTTGAAGAAACTCAAAAAATGAAAGTTGTAGATATAGCTCTTTACTTAAAATCTGTGAAAGTGGATTGACAAAATAGTGACTAGAGCTTGAGTTATGTTTGTTTCCTTAATACTGCCTGTGATAGACCCCTGTGCAGGAACCTTGTATTATTTCTTAAGTTTTGAGGACCTTGCAGTCCGAATTAGTGAAAGTATAAAATATGAAAAATTATTATTGATGTCTTATTAATGCTTCTGTAAAGTGGTTTTGTTAGTAGAAGTATTGATAATGATTTATTTTGGTTTGAATATTTATTACTAGTCTGTTTCTTAACAGAAATAGGACAGAATTTGGTTGGAGATTATATTTTAAATGGATATGTTGTTTGTGTAATTTTTGGATATATTAAGACTAATGGAAGTCCAATTTTGGGACGCACAAAAATAATGACATTTGGATTTTTATAGAGAGAGTTATGATTTAAAAAAGACAGCTTGTTCATAAAGGAACATTAGGAAGAAAATGATGTAAACATTGCACATAAGGTTAGGTTAGCTTGATGTTTGAGGAGACATTGAGTTGAATTAGTAAGTGAATTATTGAACTATTGACATATGTTAGAATAGCATTTATGATGATTGATTAGGGATTAGAACATCCCTTACTAATTCAGCTCAAATGGGATTAGAACATCCTAAGACATGCATGATGACTTGTATGTGAATTTTGAACCTAGGTAATGCATAGTAGAACTAAATCTCAAGTAGATGCTAGTAAACTTGTGTATTTAATAAACTACATTGTTTTAAAACTGATGTTTTATTACATATTTTGATAAATGATATTATTTTCAACAAACATATACTTGAAATGCAAAGGGCAATGTTTTATTTTATGAAACTACATTTTTGAACAACTTTGCACTTAGAGTGCAAAAGATGAATTATTTCATGAAATAATTTTTTCGAATTTATATATGCATAATCGAGTCATGTATGCTACGTGTATTTGTTCTCTTTCGGCTTAGCGTCATGATAAGGTTTCATTTTATCGGATGAACCGATAAATAAAGACATGATGCCTTGATTTTTGTTCTTAATATTTTTATATGATTGTTTAGTTCGATGAGTTAACGATTGGCTAATCGTGTGCTAGGCACAACAAATTAAGTGACCCACATATCCTTGATGCTAGTATACAAAAGTCAAGCCCGCGTATTGATACCTTTTTACGGGAGTTACGTGGGATTTTACACCTAGGGTCTGGATACCAACGAGTCATCACTTAGGGTCATGACGCTCTTGTTGACTGTAGTCCAGACTCACCTCCAATTAAAGTCAAGCCAACACTGAGAATCGATGGGTGTGCACATTAGTTTAGCCGACTAGTGGTAACACACATGATAATTTTGGCTTATTTGAAATTTGTTTTATGACGAGATTTGATTTATACATGTGATGTGTTTTTTGCTTTTGTGTACTAGAACTAGAACTGGAACCTATTTTCACTGGATGTGTGATTAATAGGCTAGACCTATGTAGTTCCTAACCAGTATACGTTGAGTCATAGGCTAGGCCTATATATTTCTATATCATGTATATTTACTTCATTGGTTATCTACACTGTCTTGGTGTGTATCGAGATCTATATGCGATATATATTTTTCCTACTCACTTAGTATATAATGTACTCATCCCCTCCACTTTCAAGCCATGCTGGTTAATTTGGTGAGCTTGAGGCTCTGAGTGTATAGTGGCTCATGAACTATTTTTATTAAGTTAGTTATCTTGATATGCTTTATAATTTTGTAAATTAACTTTTCACTATCTTGTGGATTGTAAATGACCTTATGCATAAACCTTTTTTACTATTGTTAAGATTGCTCTGAAGTGGACTTAAAAGTCTAGAAGTTGTGGTAGAATTTTAACGTGAATATAGAAGTGGCTTAAAACTATTTGCAGGTGTTTTGATTGAGTTTGAGATTTTAAAAATACAGTCATTGTATTGCTCAAATATTTTTAAAAAGGTATTCAGCTAGCCTTGCATAGTCGGGTTAAGGGTATCGTGAGTATCCTTAGCCTGAGTATGAGGCATGTGCCCGATATGGTTCTGGGTCGTGACATATTATCATAAGATTTGAATTTTTCAAATATAATTTTAATCCCACTACTTATTGTGATAACCCTTCTCCTATAAGTGTTCATTGAAACAGATAATTTGCTTAATAGGTTTGTAAGATTTTATCCAACGTTTTGAATATCTCATAACCTTTTATTACCTAATTTGATTCTAAACTTAATGGATAATGTAAACTTTAAGCAAGCATCATATCCATAAATTATTAACTTTGACTCTTTCAAAAACTTAGCATTTTATATGTAATATGAAATCTTGCTAATCGACTTATTTAAAACTTCTAAAGGTAAGTCGTTGTACTAGGCATAAGTATAGAAGAAATAATATTGCATCATACAATATCTTATATTGTATCTGCCTCCTTTCATAAATTCATATTCTTATAAGTAGAGAATTTTGAGGTGCCCTCTTAACACGTACAAAAACAAATGAAAGACCCCTTTTATTATCAAAATTTATAAAACCACAAAAGTGATTTTGTTTTCTATTTCTGTTGTCTATAATTTGATTTACTATCAACTAAATATATATTATTGAATTATTTAATATATTAATTATTAATAAAAATTATGAATAATTTGTTTAATATTATATATTTAATTAATTAGAATTAATTATTTATAAAACTTATGAATAACTTAATTTTAGTCAATAATTTATTTCGTTTTTAATTAAATTAAATAAAAATATTTAGTAATTAATATAATTAAATTTAAAATATCTTCAAAATATATAAATTGTAATGAAATTTGATTTAGTAATTAAAATATATTTTAAAATATTTATTTTAATAAAATAAAATACTTTGTATAGATAATATATTAATAAATAGTATATACAAGAATAAAATAAATTTAATTAATTAAAAATAATTTATCTTTAGATTTTATATGATATATAATTATTATTATTATTATACGTCCTTACCTATTCAATTACTTACATTCTAAGGGGACGTTAATTATTTTAAATGCAATTACAGTTATCAACTTCCACTGCTTGAAATTTTAAAAAATTTCTTCTTTTTTGAGTTAGAGAGGAAACAAGAAAGAAGTGTAATTCTATTAACAAGACGACAGGGTGACATTGTTTATATCCATTTTAGCGGTGAGGAGGCGGGCAACTCCTGGAGGCTCTGATGAGCAGCGGAGCGAAAGTATACACATAAGTGACGTGGTTTTGTCGAAACACCAAGGAATATTGGTCCTGCGGAGGGTGCATGAGCGTTAAATAAAATGCAGAAAACAAACCAAATTAGTGGCGTAGGCCCCCTTGTTTTTCTGAAGTTCTTTCCACAAATAAATGACCTTCGTATGACGGTTGTTTTGTCCTGGGCTTGCGTCCTCCTACTCTCTACCTACTACCTATTCATCAATTAATGTATAGAAACGCCAACTTTTCGTCAATCTTATATTTCAACTGTCTGCAAATACATATTATTATATAACAAGAGCCTGTAAAACCTAATTACGAAACATTTTCTTTATATATATGTATGTGGTAAATTAGAAGCAGAGATTATTAAGAGGACTTGATTTCCATGAAAACCTCTTATTTCTTCCATGACCCATATATTTAGTTAGGCAGGAAGGATCAAAACTGAAATCCCTTAAAATTTGTTTTGCCTTTTCTTTTTTGCATTTTTCATGAACAGCTAGTTAGGAAATATTATAACAGTTACGTTCCTTATTGAAGAGAAACAAAAGGAGAATGAAAAAGGAAATCCTCGTGACCAACCTCTGGCTCTAACCAACAAACATAGACTATTACTGAGGACCCAACATCGTACCAACAATCATACAACTCGTTCAACGCTGACCCTACCATCTTAACACACTCAATAATTTTGCATATCCTCCAACTTCTTCTTGCTAGGGTTCGTTCTCCAACCTACAAAGTAATCCCTTTTCCAAACATACATGTATTGATGATCTCCATCACGTAAAGCCACAGAGCCTATGATCCAACAGAGCCCGTGCTTTGCCATGGTTTGACTTAGATGGGTCCCATGGTGGACCATTCTACACGCCATCTCCCTCCTAGCTACAAGTTTCAAAACCCATCTTAAAAAATCATTGCTTCTCTTAGTTACAAGCCAGAGTCGGTAGTTTTTTCAAAACCACCCGATTTTTGTGGTTGCTAATTGACCTCAGAAAATGAAAAGAAACGTATTGGGTAATTTGTAAAACGCCACAATATGCTTTGCAGGCTCGGTCCAGAGAAGGGCTGGTTTACATATAAATCTCATGAAAGGTACGTATGGCAAAAACTGCAGAACTGAAGTTTTACCGTGACGCACCCACAAGTCACTCTAACGGGGAGGGCGTGTTGTTTGATAAGATGCGCAGTGGGTGCGTAGTTTAGTGCAACCAGCAAAAGCGAAAATTTTCAGGCAAACGGCGGAGAAAGCTTTTTTGGCTCTTAGGAGTTAGGACCACCTGCTTTTAACGACAACAATTAAAGATATAGTGAGGTCCTGTTTTGCCCACTCTCACTTTCATGGAGCGTGTTTCTTGCTTTCTTGATTCTCTTTTATTGGTAATATAACATTTTTGTACGCACACTCACTAGTTAATTATAAGTAAATGTTGCAATCTTATGTGGGTTTGATTGTGTATAAAAATTAGTGTTCAGTTCACAATTTCAACCATTATTCTTTTTATATTTATCAACTATTATCATTTTCATTCGAAGAATGATAAACGATACATATATTATGCTTGCAGATAACTGGTGATAGAGATGTCAAGTCACGAAATACAGACTTGGCATGGAAACAAACTTCTCAGTTCTCGCGAAATCAAATTTACTAAAAGAATAAATAGAAAACATAATATATACATTGAGATAAGTCGGCTGTCCCACGTTTTGGGGAAGAAGGAGATTCTATTTTTTGAAAGTCTTTTATTGGGAAAACAATTTTTAGTATATCTCATTAAGTAATAGTTTCAACATCTTCTAATTAAAATAGAAAGGAGCAACAACTTCCCATATTTTAAATTAAAAGAATTGGTATTCATTGCAACAGGTTGAAAAGTTTGGATTCTTTATTATCATTTAAGAACAATGATAAATTCCATTAATGAGTAATAAATGTATTTTTTTTTTCTTGCTTGATGTATGTAAATTTGATTGCTGGTGCAGACTTCAAATGATATCAATTGTTGTATTCTCTTTGAAATCTATTCCTGGGAAGGACTAAGATTGTAATATGGATTACTGTAATTAGTAGCAGCAAAGTCATTATTCAGTGAGTAAAACGTAGCCCAATTCGGCTGTTTTACGTTGATTAAAACTAAATCCACCTGTGAAGCAAAAGCAAGTTTTTAAAATATAAAGAATGACCTTGTTAGGTGAAACAGGAACGAGAGATGTATTTGATGAGATAAACCAAAAATAAGATACTCATAATACTAATTAAAGCTCTCATTCAATAATAAAGTTTAGGTAAAATGAAATCAAACTCTACTTTCTCTAGAAATTATTGAAATAAAAATAAAAAGATATGTATTAATGCTTGAATTTTTGAAATAAAAATTGATACCAATTGACTATCTAGGGTGAAATCAGGAAGAGCAAATAAAATGCTTTTTAAAAAAGTTATTTTTGATTTAAAAATGATAAACACGATAATTATGTAAATATAATAGTATCTTTAGGTTTATGCTTTTGTATTTCTATACTACCTCGTATTAGTTTAACTTGTAATTAAGAACATGCTGGGAGTTTGACAAGATAAAGTGAAACTTCATCCTTTTAACTTGTTAGAGTTTTGATGCATTTATCCTGATTATATGTTCCCACTTTTACTTATACGTTTCTAGAACACAATCTAGGTACTTAGGACATGATTGTGGGTTTGTTAGTTTTTTTCTGGACGGCATTAAGAACGTATGGAGACAACATCGTGGGTCTACTAATTTTGCATATGTATACGACATGTGTCCATTAGCCCATAATTCCCATAACCAAGTTCTCAAATTACGCTGCCAAACCTTAGAGGAGAAATGTATGTCACTGAAACAATTACAATCCTACTCTTAGTATCTCATCTCCTCTTTCTAAGTAGCATATCACTTAAAATATTGAACAATCCATGGAGCTTTGTGGATTTTTGCATCAAATTAGACACTTAAGCAAATTCTTTAATTGTTTTAGCCTAAACTTTAAACTTGAAATGACTTTGAACAAATCACTTAACGGAGCTCATAGGTGACAAAAATGTTTCTTATTCGTGTCCTTGATGGATGAAAGCACTTGTAGCTTTAGGCAGGTTTGAGGGAGGTTAATCTAGATTTTAGCAAAAGAAAAAAAAAATTGGATGCCATCTTTATATAACTCCTACACCTAAACCTTGATGGATTTTAAGAATTCCCTTCCTACAAAAGATGAGATGTTAGACAAAAACCTTTTGGTAGAGACTAGCATTAATAATCGATAGAATCTAAAGAAAAATACTATTATTTACATATAATTTGAAACTAACCATTTAATGTGAACTTTTGCAAGGAAGGATCTCAATATGCCTTTATTTGTGGCTCAAAATAGGTATGACACATTAAAGAAGAGAAAAAAGATGGTGTCTCAAGGAAATCTATAGATCCATAAGGAAACTCATGTAGATCATGTGGTTGCCATTTGTCTATATGTATGTCAAGTGAAACATTCCTTAAAGCCACTGCAACCGACCTCCAAATCTGCTCAATATACTTCATTTTCTCAGTTTGCTACCTCCAAATACAAAGGAAAAAAAATTCACGCCCGAGATTGAAGTATTCATTTTCAAATAGAATATCAAGGTGGATGATCTATCTTTGGTTAGTATAGAGTTAGAATCCAAGTTTACAAGGGCGGGCATTGTATTGCCCGAGAATAGAAGGTTACTGAAGAATAACTAAATAGAGATTGTTTGTTGTCAAGCTTAAGTAAACATTATAAAGGTAACTTCTTTACAAATTCAAACCCAATATTCTTATGTTATTTTAAATTCTTTATTAATTTGAAATGAGAAAGCTAGGATGGAGACGGAGAGGCTCTCCTTGAGCAATATTAGGATGGCTAGACAGTAAGAAAATTTAATAAATGAGCTAAATCATAAGCATGGTAAAGAGGCAGCGGAGATGAACATGTATATTGAATCCTTTGATACCAAGATTTAGAGTCTAAATATAGATTACAAAAGACTTGACTTGAGAAATTACAATAAAATCAAGTAATTCATTAGAAATAAGTAAAATGTTGACAAACATTGCGATTCCCTAAAAAGGTAAGTCATTTGATACTTATAACTACAATAACGTGGCCATTTTACTTATCAAGTTTAATAAGTGTAAAGAAATGATTAAGTTGAAACATCCACACTTACACAATCGATAATTTGAACTAAGATATTTATTTGGCTTAGAATTTGTCCTAAGCCTACGATTGAGAACGATGAGTACGGTAACATTTCAAAGGAATAGGTAATAATTATGAATATGAGGCATTAAAAAGTTAGATACCTCATGCTTCTAGACAATGCTGTTTAATTTAAAGCAAGCTTTCCTCTTGCTTCCGAACTTTCCATTGTGTTTTCTCTCTTTAGGTTCAAGCTTCTTTAACAAAAGTTTTATGTTTTGTTTTCCTTCATATCAAATCGCTTGACTCTTTGTTGATAACTGACATTCCTAAATGTTATTTTCTTTTTTCTTTCCTCGACCAACTCATCTCACACCATTTTAAAGATACTTGTAATTATGTTCTTTAATAAAGCTGGAAATTTGTAGATTTATAAATATTAAATCAACAGGAACAAGCTCCTCCACTCTAAATGTTGAATTAAAAGGGGATTTTTCTATGGATCTCTTGAGTTAACTTTTTATGCCTAAAAATATTATACAGCTTCTCGAAATAATAGCTCTTACTGTGACTTACCCTCATTTTCAATCTTTGTATTATCCTGTAGTTGACACTTTTGCTAGACCATTAGAGATTGGATGTGCTACTGAAGAAACTTTCTACTTAATTCTTATAGATCTTTAAAAACTCTACTCTTGCTTTCATGTAACTATTGAAAAAACAACTTTGTATCTGCATATAATATGGTTCCAATGAATTTTCTAGCACCTTCAATGTGAATGATTTTGCCTTAACCTATTTTGTGAAATAATTAACTGACCCGACCTGAAGCTTGAGTATACATACTTCGAAAACCTTAAGGTCCTTTTATCTTCATCTCTAACTCTATATAATTCGTTTTCACTTTTAACAACCTCCATCCTTGTTTCTTCTATTTCTCTTCTTTACTTTAGAGTTTTCCTGCTCTCTCAAACTGTTTGTCTTCTATTTCTCTTCTCCTCTGTTTTATAATTTTCCAGCTATCTTAAGTGCTCTCTTTTCCTAATATTCCTCTCTTAACTACTATTATTTGACAATGTAAACTCCTTACTAATGCATGTCATTCTTTTCCTAGAATCTTTTCCCTTCTTGTTTGCCATTTCATTCTTTAAGTTGGGAAGTGAACACAGAACATAATCTTATAAATTATAAATTTATATATGTTAACAAATATTTAGGTTAAGAAATAGTATATCTTTAAAGTTGAAACTTTTTAATGAAGTTGGTGAATTTGATTAGTTATTCATTTGTTTAACAAATACTTTAAAGAAAAAACTTACAAAAATCAAATAATGAACTTTAAAAATAACTCTATTAAAAAATTTAAACTATTAAAGAAAGTTGAAGAATAATGTATAAAAAATAAAATTTGTATGATAGTTGGAATGACACTAATAAGGATTAGATATGGCAAAACAACCTAGGCATAGCATGATACGATATGGTCCAATTCCCTTTTCTAAAAAATATTCAAGCTTCTAGGTCTGACCTGGCTTGAAGCTTGAATATATAGTTAGAAAATCTTAAGTTCCTTTTTATCTTCATTTGTAGCTTGTCTTCCCTTCTCTATAGTCGTTTTCACTTTTAACAGCCTCCAGCCTTGTTTCTTCTATGTCTCTTCTTCTTTATTTTAGAGTTTTCTAGCTATCTCAACTTTGTTTCTTCTATTTCTCTTCTCCTCTATTTCACAGTTTTTCAACTATCTCAAGTGCTCTCTTTCCTAATATTCCTCTCTCAATGGCAAGGACCATTATTTGACAATGTAAACTCCTTACTAATGCGTGTCATTCTTTTCCTTTTTCGTATGCCATTTCCTTCTTTAAGTTGGGGAGCAAACACAGATTATAATCTTCGCTTCAATGATGCTTTTATGAATTGGGCCGTTGTGATTTTTGTGTGTATGAGAGAAAAAAATAGAACAAAAGGAACTTGATGTATTCTTCTTTGGAAAGACATTGATTTTGATATAGCTTGTTGGTAGGATAAGAATAGAATCTCAAACCATATCAAAAGTGGTGTTTGTGGCAAAATTTGGGGTGAAGAAGGAAAGAAGGGGAGGCTAAACTTAATATCAAAGTTGGATCGAGTCTAATTGGATTATTGGAAGTTAGGTGTGTTCGAGCTTTGAGTCGACTGACATGAGCCAATCAATCGAGTCTTAGGTCATGTTTGAATGACCCCCTAAGAAAATGACTAGTGGGCCAAGCTGATAACGGATCCAACCCGACCCAGCCTATTACATCCCCCAATAACGGTTTGAGAGCTTCGATTCAAAGTCTGTAGCAGCGGAATGCAAATCACGTTGATAGACAAACATGGGAAGGAGAAGTCGCACGAAATGCGCGTGGAGGTGGGTTATGTTTATGATTTTGTGAACAAGTTGATAAATGCATAAATTGTGTTGTTTG
>JANSVA010000217.1:34471115-34490030 GCA_025504915.1 Erythroxylum reticulatum | reverse complement strand
GGAACAAATTTTCACCACCGGTAGCATCACTTCTACTTCTCCTCCTCGTATAGCCAAACCACCTCTCTCTCCCCCCATTCCATTCTAATATTTTAATCATTGAAGAAGTCCTTCGAATTTTCAAGCTATTATGAGCTAGTCAGAAGCTTTGGAAAGTATGTGTACTTGCCACCACTAGACTGACTAGCCTATAGTCTGCTCAAACATAAGTCTCTCTGAAAAAGCCTGAACACAACTCCTAGTTAGGAATGATTTCTTGGGATTCCATCCAACTACAAAGATCTCTATAATAACGGCCCTTTTCTCAATTTTATTTTTTTAAAACTTTATTGGATTGTGTTTATTTAGTCTTTCTTTTTTTCTTTTGCTTATGAAAATATGCTTCCATTTCCACAGGCTTATTGTAATCTAAGGCGCTAGACTATAAAGAGAACATATATATGTATATCAAATATGGTTTTGATGAGAATGTATCATGTGGCGGTTTGTAGGTTATGTATTCTGTTGTTCCTGTTCACTGTGTAAAAGCATTTCTATTTATTTATACTTTAATCGCTGAAATAATACTTATAGAATTTGTCTTTCTTGATTATCATCCCCTGCGGGTTTTAATTGGTGGGTGTGAAATAATTGAAGGATTGCCGGTTTTTTCTTACTGCAAAGAAAGTCTAATTCGGACACATTTATATCCTTGCTGCATTGACCCACTTGAGCTAGTCCTAGAGAAACAAATAGGGAGAGAGAAAGGGAAAAGAAGAGGCATATATTCATCATCACCTCTATCTGATCCTCTATTCTGAGAAGATATATGTGATCCGCTCTACCTAGGATAGGTTTTCTTTTCATGGTATACCCTGTTGGCTTATTAAGAGATGGAACCTAAGAAAAAAGTGAGCCTACCTCACCCCATTTTATCTTCGTCATAATCATCATCTTCTTCTTCGTTATCTCTCTATCTCTCTCCAACCAAAGCTCACCAGCAAACTTCCACTTTCTACTGATATTCTTTAGTTTCATCTGTGATATTCCACTCGTCCTTGGTCAGGTTTCTCTCCTCTATCTCATATATCACTCTCCTACGTAAAGTCAGGAAATCTAGGCCTTTTCGATCAAAAGGTTCGTGCTTTACTGTCCAGAGTTTGCTGCTTGATGATCTTCCTTTACGGTGTTTATCAGCGCTTTGATGGTGCGGTTTGTGGCTTCTTAGGTGCGAGTTGATCTGGGTAAATTGTAGAGTTGCAGAAGCCACATCAGCTTTGAAGAAACTGTAAGACCAATAGAAACCTGAGATAGAGGAGAACGGAGATAGCTGACGTTGTCATGGCTCGAGAACTACTTGAGGATAAATCAAGGGAGATGGTATCATCAGTAGCCTTTTGTTACTCAGATGTTTCATCTGGTAACCCAGCGATCCAAACCCATCTCGTGAATCAGATCCAAGGCTTTGAATCCAACCCGGAGATCTTCAACTTGACCACAGGTATGGAGATGATAGGGTTTTCAAAGAATATACCGGATCAACAAGGCGACGGCAACTCTGCTCTGTGGAAAGGGTTCTTCAACAAATCAGGGAACAACAATCCTGGTGGTTCTTCAACATCAAAAACAATCAATGAATCCACAAGCGAATTCTATCAACACGAGTACAACAAACCTGATTTCACAACTGGGATGTGCGAGACAAGTAATGAGAATCTAATGATTGGACCAGACTCAGCTTCTTGGCAAGAAAATAGGTTGGTTGTTGATGATTCTTCTTTGAGGTGTGTCTTTCCTTGCGAAGGAAATGAGAGGCCAAGTCAAGGTCTTTCACTCTCACTGAGTTCAACCAATCCTTCAAGCATTGGCTTACAGTCCTTTGAGCTTAGGCACACAACCAATCATCATAATCATGCAAATCCGCAAGAAGAAATGAGGTTTCTGCATTCAAATAATGCTACAGATAGTTTCCTTGGGAAGTCTGCTCCAGTTTCAAGTATTCAACGAGAGCAACGGATAATCCAAGATGATCTTTTGACAAAAGCTGCGAATTTGCATCATCAAGGTCAGTTTCAACTTAGGAACTCGAAGTATCTAGGTCCTGTACAAGAACTCCTGAACGAGTTCTGTAGCCTTGGTACGAAGCACAATGATACACAAAAGCTAAAATCCCACAAGACAAGACAGTGGGACGATGAGAATGGAAGTAGCAGCTCTTCAAGAAAGCAACCTTTGTACTCTCTCGAATTTATGGAGCTGCAGAAGAGAAAGACAAAGCTGCTTTCGATGCTGGAAGAGGTATATATGTTATCTCAAATTTCATTCCCTTTTTTTTCAATCCATAAGATCCCTTCTTTTTCGCGTATTCTTTTCAACAAAATAAAACCAACCGCATAACTGTTTCCATGCACTAAAAAGAGATCCCAAACTTTTACTAGTTGTTGATTAGTTGGGGTTCTCCAATTTGGTTCTTGAACTAATTTCGCGACTTGGGGCCTCTCCATAAATGCCCACTCCGTGACAACCGCGCGAAGTTAGTTTTAATTCTCTTGAAGAAACATCTATTCCATTTTTCTTTTCATGGCGTCGTTGTTTTCATCTCATTACTCTACCAGATTGTATATATATATTCCTATCTGTAACTGTCATCAGAGAAACTTCCAACTCTCTCATTAACTCCTGTCTCTGTCATTTCCTGTGATTAAATTTAGGTCGACAGAAGATACAGGCACTATTGCGATCAAATGAAAGCTGTAGTCTCGTCTTTTGAAGCTACTGCCGGAACTGGGGCAGCTACAGTATATTCAGCTTTGGCATCAAAGGCCATGTCAAGGCATTTCAGGTGTTTAAGAGATGGGATTGTGTCTCAAATTCATGCAACAAAGAAAGCCATGGGAGAGAAAGATCCTGTTGCGCCAGGCACATCAAGAGGTGAAACTCCAAGGCTGAGGATAATTGATCAAGCCTTAAGACAACAAAGAGCCTTTCAACAAATGAGCATGATGGAGAGTCATCCATGGAGGCCGCAAAGAGGCTTACCGGAACGATCTGTTTCGGTTCTTCGAGCCTGGTTATTTGAACACTTCCTACACCCGTTAGTCTCTCTTTCTCTAGTCTTTCTTTATTCGATAATCTATCATACTGAACAGTAGTCTTCACACATCTCCGCTACACTCAGCTACACTACAAAGTAGATTTTGAGAGAGAATCATTGTTTTTTCATCCAAATGAACAAGAAAATAATGCATATTGTTGTTTCCTACTAGTACTGTTATAAATGACGATCACATATATGTTCCGTCTCACTTGTATTATATGTTTTGTTAGTTTCCACCCACTTCCCTCCATTTATATTCTATGTCTACATTTGTGTTTGTCATATTATTTTCAATCATTTAGCTCTCTTTCCATATATGCCTCTCGTATTTCGTCTTTGCATGGATTTGATTCTCCTACATAGGGCCCATTTCTCTCTCTCTCTCTCACTCGCACTCGCCGGACTTAGAATAAGAAAGCCTAGTGAAAGTACATTTACATTTAGTTCTTAACTCTCAAAAGTTCATTTCTGAGTTATGACACAGGACCTTTCATGGTTAAACTTGCAGGTACCCCAACGATGTTGATAAACATATCTTAGCTCGCCAAACTGGCCTCTCAAGAAGCCAGGCACGTCTACATCTCTTTGTCTTATTGTGTGCATAATGTAGCCATTCATGAAGATAATGACATTCTCTTCTTGATATCTGCAGATTAATTGCATATTTCATTGATCGTGATTTGCATCGATTTTATTATGTGCGTGTTATATCACTACGCATATTAAATTTCTGATGCCATTTGTCCGTACATGCTATATTTTTGTTTCGCAGGTGTCTAATTGGTTCATCAATGCAAGAGTGAGACTTTGGAAACCTATGGTAGAAGAAATGTACTTGGAAGAGTCGAAAGATCACGAAAACAACATGGCTTCTACAGATGGGGTTACTGATCTTGACGACAATAACGACCGGCCAAATCATAATCTCTCCTCTGCGGATCAGAAACCAACTCCAGATCAGCTCACTCGGATTGACTCTGAATGCCTCTCGTCCATTATCTCTAGCCCAGATAGAAATGACAACTCAAAAGGCATTAAAACCTTCCAAAATCACCACTTGCATCACCCACACCAGAACTTTGGCAACTTTGGTCCTCTCGAATTAGATTTTTCTACATACAATCAACAATCTGCTGGTGGGGTTTCTTATGCTAATGATCATCATAGTGCCACTAGCCAAACCTTCAATAGTGGTGGTGTATCATTGACTTTAGGGTTGCAACAGCACGGAGGGACTGGAGTGAGCTTAGCCTTCTCTCCTGCCTCTCAAAACTCTCTGTTTTACGCTAGAGATCATAGTGAAGACTGCCAACCGGTTCAATACTCACTTCTAGATGGAGAAGGCCAGACTTTGCCTTACAGGAACTTGATGGGAGCTCAGTTGCTGCATGACTTAGCAGGTTAAAGATATACTTGCTATATAGCTTGGCTGGTGCTTTGTTGGGATATACCCACAAGTCTTGGCATAAGATGGTGATGTTTGATAAGTAGTTTAGGTATTGTTAAATATTGGATACATATATATATATATACATAAAAAAGCTATAGTTGGTTAAGGACACTATGGGTATTGGTTCCATGGGTCGAGAATAGTTTTTGCATCCTTTACTTTATAGTTGGAAGGAACAATTTTATTTACTAGTGGCTAAATTGGAATTGCCAGTGATTGGTGCAAGAATCATAGAGATATGTCTTTCTTCCTCTTCTGGATAAGACATCCTTTTTCCGAAAAATAAAATATTCTTATGTTTTAATAGTTAGGGGTTATGTCCCTCTCTTGGTCTCTCTGAGATCACCAAGCTGAGTGATTGAATTGTTTGTGGCTCATGTTCAAATATATAAATCTTATTAACTTGTTCTCAATCACCTGTGGCTCATGTTCAAATATATAGATCTTATTAACTTGTTCTAAACGGATAGATGATATAGATATTAATTTTCCATGCGGAAGACAAATTAAACTCAGCAACAAATTTTGGTTGGCCTTTTGTATGAGATTAGGACAATTCTTATACAAGTAACAAATATCATACAATTCGTCAGGGACTTGTGGTCCCTGATTCACATTCATATCTCATACCCATAAGAATTGCTTCTTTTTGATTTGTCAACTTTGGCATGGTTTATGCTACTGCTTTTCACAATGGAAAGCTACCTTTATTAACTACTTTTGAGATTGTGTCACACCATTAGTTTTTTTTCCCCTTCATTTTTTAGTGTTATATACGCCCCTTCAAGTTGAAGGTGGAGGTCCCAGGTCCCAAACAACATAGGTTTTCTTCTGCCCCAAATTCTTCATGATTGGAGTTAAGAAGCTGCATATGTCGGTGATCCCTCAGATCATGATGACCATTTATCTCCCTCTCTCTCAATTACTAACAGTTAACATTCTGGTGATTATAAGATTAAGGAAGTTGCAGTGAATTAAGCTTAATTACGATTACGATACCTTCGTCATTAAATATTTCCGTCTACAACACCAGGAATGTTGGAAGAAAGATTGTACGACAAAAATGATGTTTGTAATAAGAGATGACCACAATCAAGAATATATGAGAAGAAATTCCAATGACTACAAGGCGCATATTGTCATGAATCACTAGCAAATTAAAAAGGACAACATTTCAATAATCATATGATCCTAGCTACAATTGCTGTTTCTGCTTAAAGTTAAAAACAGCACAGTAAAACATTTCTCTTCATAAACTACTGGGATATAACCCTTACAAGTGGAAAATGGAAGAGAAAGATAGGAATGATACATCTTGCAAAAGCTATTTACAAAGCAGACATGGGAATCATGGAAAAGGAAAGATTTATTTCATAGGGGATACTGTTGATACTTACCAAATTTGATGCCAGCATGAGGTAATGTTTCAATCATGTACGTATTACAAATTTGAGAACTGTTTGCCAACTTACCCTTCTTGATGGCCACGCTTTTCTTAGGTAATATATCATTGAAGCAACGTGTCTCTTCATTTTAATTATTTCCTTTTCTATAACCCCCTTTCACATTTCCATACATATGATCCTTACTAGCTAAAAGAGTAATCACGCCATAATGTGATGCGTTTTCCTGGTTCAAGTACTCTTGCGGAATTTGTTCCAAAACCCTTATCAGTTTGACATGCTCGATCTCATGCTGCCAAGTTGTATTGTTACGGAATATTTCCCTAGTCATCTTTTTATTTATTTTGTTTTTCTCTTAGTTGAAAATAAGACTAGTTAGCTTCTCGACATTTGTCATTGTCTCAAATATTCTTGGAGTTAGCCAAATATAAAATCGAAATTCCTTTGTTGGTTCATTTATCTCGTTATCAGGCACACACATTCGCTGATTCCCATGTTTGTTACGATTAAAGCGTCATTTCAGTCGTATGAAAGTTTTTTTTTTTTTTTTTTGCGATTTTTCCTTGACCCTGTTAAATTAGAACATCAAAGAAAGATTGGCTTAGTATTCATTCCTATGTAATTCCTTTCTTCTGGGCACGAAGAGGGAGGTGTTATTCCTCATTTCCTCATGTGTATGCTACACTGCTTCATGCATGTGCATGGTCTGCGTTTAGGCCTTTTCTTCTTTCGTTTTGTTTCTAAAAGCCAATTGTTTAGTTTATTGAGTTATTCCATATATGCACTTGACAAACTCAAAAAGATGGTTAACTGAAGAGTAGATGCATATGCATTCGACTGTACATTAACTTCCAGGTAACGGACAAATGCACAGCCAAACCGTCTCAACTTTTTGAGCCCATTCTCTTGCTTTTAAGTTTCAGATTAATTGCTTTTTTTGGTGTGCGCGCAGAACTTTTTTTTTTTTTTGTAACTTAAAAGAGTAGGATATCGCAGAAAACTTGAAAAAATAATACTACAATCAACGGATTCGCGTCAATAATCTCTGTTGATTAGGTTCTACGTGATCATTAGCCCAAAAATGAAATTACTCAGATGCCAACAGTATTGGGAGTGGCATGACTGACCCAATGATCTTGATGATGTATTCGAAATAGGATTTAGCAGCCCAAACATTGACCCAATAGTAGCCCTTTTTTTGTTTGCATATCGTTAGGCATAAGATAGGCCCATTAGCTATTTTGGTCTGATCAGACTCATGTAAGCCACATATTTCTGATCCACGATCCCCCCATACAGACGGTCAGCTAGCTGAGACCTTTAGACACGTATGGTTCTCTTAAAACTGTTAACCCGGACATTGAAGAATCACTACGTCTTGGGCTCAAGCCTTAGTCTCCAGTTTCACCAAAATGTATAAATTAATGGATTTTTCATAAATACCTGCCTAATATCTCACAATTTATATAAAATTTAATAAATATTTCTTTTTAAAATTCTACTATATAAATAGATTATTATCCTCATCACAAAATATCTTTGAGTTAGTTAACAAATTTTATCTATAAAATAATAATAAGAGCGAAGTAAAAAAAAGTTCAGAGTCCACAACCCAAATTTAGACCATCTCGCATGTCAACACTAAGAGTTGAAACAGCTCTTTAATTTTGTCTTTTGGTTCCATGAACATAAATAGTTCAACGACACAAAGATTTCTCTTTTTACCTCCATTGATATAAGACAATTTCTTCTTATTTTTTAAGTAAAGGAAAAAAACTTCTCTACTGAACTAGACGTGTAAAAGAATCAGAACCAGAAATAGCGTTCTAGTTCCAAGTTTCTTCCATGTCTATAATTTTCTACTTCAAAACTAGTGGACGTGGTAAAGTTATAGAAATCATTCAAATGCTCCTCTCATGCATTGAAAATCTTAGCTTTAGATAATCTGAGTCCCTACTTCTTTAAGAATACAAAGATAATCACTCTTACACGCTCAAAATTGGAGATAGATGTCGACTTTGTCTTGCCTCCTCGCATGTATATTTATACCAATCAACCCAGACAATAAAAGGAGCAAAATGAGATTTTATAAAAGAAGAGAGTACGAAACTTGGAAAATAGGTCGAGAGTAAAAAGGATAGTAATTAGGTCTAGTTATAAGGTCTTTAAATCGAGTTATACGTTTTTTAGTTTATTTATAACGTTAATTTTTTACAGTAATCTTATAATTATCATCCCAACGAAAGTTAAGAAAGAAAGTGATAGACGTGTGCATCATTTGCTTTATTATTTTTGTAATACAGATTTTACTTTTATTTCATCTTATCTTGTCTGCCAATACTTCTGTATAAATTCAATTGTAACATCGTCTCCAAAATATTACACAGAAACCATTATCTACATTTACTATCACTGTGTCAGAGCCCAGAAAATAGCCTTTCATACTACTTAAATTTTTTCCAAAACCCCAGAAAAATATAACTAGATGGAACCCAGAAACACACATACTTGGCTTAAATTTAGAAACATCCAAACAGGTAACCTATTACAAATAAACAGCCATAGTGTACACAAATAATGGCATAATCTAATTCCTCCACATTGCCTTTCAACTACATCACCAATTTTTATAACTACAAAATTGGATTCATCAAATTATCTCATCTAGTGAAATAAAATTTAGGCCATCCTTGCTACATCTTGTTGGAATTATACTCATTACCCAATCGTTATGTAATCGATTGAATATTTTTTGTTTTGTAATTATTAACTTTTTTTAATAACATGGCAAATGATTATATTATTATATTATATTTATTGTTTTTTATTCTAATATCATAAGTCCTTGATTAAATTTATACACTTGTCATTATAATGAAGATTATGATAATGAAAGTTTAGTCTTTAGGGTTTAATCTAAAAGTGTTCTTGATCATATGATCATCAAATAAGGACTTTAATAATTCGGTTAGATCAATATGTATATAATAATATCTATTGGATGGATATTCGTAGATCTCATTTATTAAGGTACATATATAGATGATGCATATGGAGATATAATCATTAAACTGACCAAACTGAGAATTTTCAATGGTTAATATTACCTATGAACTGTTAAGTGAGATATTCTTATAAGAATTTAAATATATATTTTTCTTTTGACCTGAGATTATCATAGTAATCAATAGGTCACTTATTATGTTTTGATATCGGACACCAAGTATGTAAAAATGCCAGTTGAATGATTATTGGGTATAATTAAGTACCTATCTAATTAGTAATGAGTCAAGATGGGATCCACCGACTCTAGATAATGAGCTCAAGCTCTATGTTGTCATTTATCTTAATGGTTGTTTTAAGACCTTAGCCAGGGCGATTGAATAAGTGAGAAAAAAGAATTTCTTAAGTCATTCACTAATCATTAATGATCAACATGTAACATAGTTGGTTATTTAATATGGGTTGACAATTAAACCATACCTTAGAATAATCCGGAGTTGCAATGATGGAAAGTAATAATATGTTATCCTTAACCAAGTTCTGTCTTTGTAAGGTTGTTACTTCATACTATCCAGTCGTTAAGGAGTGTTGTTAGACGCCAACCTTGATTAGTAATTAATTAGACTAATTACTACCGGCTAAGTAGTGAACCTATGTGATCACACACTTACGAGTATAATATTTACTATTTATGAGTATTTAATTTATTATGAGATAATATATTAAATAATCTATATAGCATATTATTATATTTTTTGCTAGCATAGGAAATTTAATTAATATTAAAAATTCTCTTGTACAAAATAAATGAATAAAATAAAATAAAATAATTTTATTTCTTTTTATAGATAATAATAATTTTAAAAAAAAGATGTCAGATGGTAAAAGGCGTTTTATCCTTGGTAGTTTTGTTTTTGGTTATACATTTAAACCAAAAATGAAACAAAGGGTTGTGAGTAGTTTTTCAAGTTTTTAAAAAAGAAACGTTAAAAAGACTTATGAAGAAAAGAGTTAAAAAAAATAGACACTCTTTCATTTTGTACTTTGAAAAATAAAACAAGAAAAAGGAAAATTTTGTTTTCTCTATTCTTAAAGAAAGAATTATTCAAACTTAACCATAGTCATATCAAATGTTGAAAGCGAGACGTATTTTTAGGTGTGTAGTGCATACAGACTTCATATTTTTGAAGTTCATTACCGATTAATCCTCACAAATTTTAGGTATTTTTTTATTTGTCAATTCTTAATATAGGTATGATTATTAAACGCAATAAATAAATTTAGGATTGCAACAACTTTTTTTTTCACATCCTCTGCGTATGTGATCCTTCACATTTGACCTTCTCCGCTCCATTGATGGTTTGTGTTAACACTAGCTACTTCAAACGACTACTCTTCATCCTCTAAATTCATTAAATGAAAACAATAGATAGACTTATCTACTATTTTCTCACTGCCTCCCACTTTGCCTTCATTACTCCACTAGCTCTCGAACATTACTACAAGAAAAATAGATTTTAAAGATAAAAACTATCGAAGGAAAGAGCCATCGAAGAAACAATTGTAGGTAAATTTTAGCGATGGATATAAGGAATCTGTCACAAATTTAGCAATGAAATTTTGTATTTATCAGTAACTTTAGCGAAGGAACTTTGTATTTCTCTCGATAAATTTAGGTAAATGTACTGACCGATTTACAATATTCAGTCGCTAATTTGCTGACGAAGTCACAATACTTTGTCGGTGGATTTACTGATGGTAAATTGTAGGTTTGTTGCTAAATTTACTAACAGATATACAACATTCAGTCACAAAATTGACCAATGGAAACCATTATCTGACGTTAAATTAATTTACAGCCATTTCTCACTTCCTACCCAAGTTTTTTATTGATAATCTTATGATTTTTTGTTTATTTAATTTTTGTAAATAATATAACATTGATTGATAAATATAAAGTAAACATTATTCTGATTAGTAATATAATAAAAAAATTATAATATACACGAATAAGTGTCTTGAAAATAACTGTAAATTAAGAATTTATGCAAAAACTTAAGAGTAGCAAAACATCAAATACAGCCACTTATCCATCTCAGTCTGTAGTATTTTAAGAATAACTCATAGAATAATGAACCAAATTGTATAATATTAGTGCCATTAGAAACTTAAGACATAGGAGAAAAATTTTCTAGTGGGAAGTGTTATCAAATTACTCCATCTTTCTCGTCAGAATGATCATACAAAGTGGACCCAAAAGTACGTTTTAAAAAAATCTTGAATGATCAATTAGGTTATGAAGTTAGTTTCAAATTATTTTATTATGGTCCAAACCCTAAGTACAAATTAATTTATGTGAGTTTTGATATATGAATGATATTATAAGAAGAATAATCATAAGATACCTGGGATTGTCATTGAACATGCATAATACATGATACATTTTTAAATGTATTTATTCAATTAAATGAGCAATGTAGTAATATGAAATGTGTATGATTGCACATAGAAGTATAGGTGGAATGACTGCTTCTAGATATTACCGGGACTTCACGGCAATAAGCAAAAGGGATCAATTGTGAGTAACCTAAGATGGTCTCACCTTGACTTATTTTGTTATTTTCTTAATTGAATTTGATACTGATGAATGTGTACTAAATTGAGTAGTAAATTCTGGACATGAATTGTCCAAGGAGTTTTGATGCATGACTAAAACATTGGAAATGCTACTTGTATGTGAGTGAGAAAGAATGTGATTGTGACTAAATGAATATGATGATTGAATTTGTAAATGCCTTTCATTTCCAATGCATGAAATATAAAGGCAGTTGTGACAAGAGCCTAAAGAGCTTAAAGCTAAGACATCTGCGGAAAGAGCCTAAAGCACAACGTGTATAATGATCCCTGTATCCCCAACAGGTCAGGGATGGTACGAAAGAGCCCAGTATTCACAATAGATATGGGAAAGTGAAAAAGGCACAAGGTCACAACAATGTGACAAATGAATGTGTCTCATAGCATTGCATACACATATGATCTAAATAAATTGAATGATAGCAATGTTTTGAGAACTTTGTGTATGAAATATGAGATAATTTGTCAAAGTTTATATTCGGCAAAATTGTATTGAAATGATGAAATGTTTGAACTTTTGTTTTTGAAATATGACAAATATGATCAGGTGCTATATGATATTACTTGACAAAATTCAAGTTAATATGAATTACATGATAACATGATTTGTTGTGTGTTGTATGACAAGAGTGAACCATCGAGGATGGTTAGTATACTGAGTTCGCAAAACTCATCAAAATTGCAATGTTGACAATTTTAGGTTTGAGAGAGTGACAACCTAGCTTCTAAAACTGTATAGAAGTGATTTTGTACAACTTTTGGACTTCAGATATAGCTCAAAGGTCGGTCAGCTGGGACCGAAGAAATAATTTGTTTTAATTTTCTTTATTTTCCTTATGTATGTAGCATATTATGTAGAATCTAGGTTGACAATGTAAAATATAGATGATGGTTAATGTTATATTGTAAATGATGGTTTATGAAATGAACTGAAGAAACTTTTGGATTTGAGATCATGTGCTATTTATGATTTTGCTTATGATGCCATGCGATCAAGTGAAGGTGATATAGTTAACACGCCAATTCTATCGGGCATGAGCACGTGTGACCATATGGCGCATATGCATGTGTTGGGTGGGATTTGGGTATTACATAATGGTTCACATACAAAAATTGAAGACAAAAAAAGTAACCCAAAAGCAGTAAGTGGATAACTAACTTGGAGATAGAGAACCCAAGACCTTGGAAGTAGTTGGTAGAATATCGAATGAAGATAAGCATATAGAAGAAGACAACGTATGTAGCAGAGGACTAACAAGAAAGAAGAGAAAAACGAAAGTGAATGATAAGGGGGCTTTAGGTGCTTTTTTTCTTCCCAGATGAAAGGCAACATTTAACTATAAATGTAAACAACGTAGTTTTCATATACTGACAGAATGAGATTATCATCAATATATCACCAATGAACATTTCCTTTGTTGGTAAACTCCGACGCTTATTCTTGCCCCCAACCATTGCCGCCTATTTTTACGATGATCTTTACTATTCCGTTGCTAATTTTCATCGAAAAAATTTTGCGAACAAATTCCCTCCACAGTTATCAAAAAAAACTTTCTGTTGTAATATGAATTTTCCCTCACAAGTTTTCCAACGGAACTCAAGTTTTGTCACTAGTTTGCTATAGAATTTGTTCCGTTAGTAAAGTTTTGTTAGTAATTTGTAATTTTCTTATAGTGTACCATGCTACCCATGACCTCTAGATTGGTCTAGAAGCTATTTTATGCAACAATCCAGCTTGCAATGTTCTCTTCTCTCATGAAAAATTCATACACCAAAGAAGGGATCCTCAACTATTCTTGAATATCTTTCATCTGTCTCTTATACTGCAGATGAACTCACTACCATCAAGGACAACATCTCATATTAAGATCTTATGCTTGTAAGCCTAAATTGCTTTCCTTCGGACTATGAATCTTTATCACTGCCGTTGATCACTAAGACTCACCTGTCTCATCTAATCAGTTTTGAGCAAAGCTAATAATTCATGAACGTCTTCACTTGTATCATTCCATCACCCAGTTGACACAATTTTTATTGTCTAACACACCAGAACATACAATGGGTTTTCTATCATTAGGAGATCTGACGATAGTAGGGGTCAACGAGACAGAAAATCTTGGCCACATTATAATAACCCTGGATCATTTAATGACTCAAACAAACCAATGTCCTATTCCCCTCAAACAAATAGGATAGTTCTCTTTCTTTTGTCTTTGTCTTCATCTAGGCCTATTTACTTCTTTAACCTATCTTTAAGTTAAACTCAACCACCATCTCATTATACTCCAGCCCATACTTAAACCTAAAAATATTCTTACTCTAATCGGTCTGACTCTTATTAAAAATCTCAGACCGTGTCAAAATTTTCAAAAATGGGGTCATATTTTTGCTAACTAACATTTTTTGTATTCTAAATCCTAAAATTATTCTATTGGTCTTACTTTTGATCCCCGAACTCCTCCCATGACCTTCATTACTTTAAATATTCAAGCCTTATCAAACAATTATAATTTCACTTCCAGCACTATTGTTAAATGGTTATCCGAACTAGTGCTACTACTCATATAACACAAACTCGTAACTAATGGAATTTGAAACATCATATAATGGTCCAAATTAAGTCATTATTGATAATGGTCAAGCATTACCTATTTCTTTTACCAATAATCTCACCTGATTTCTTCTCCTATTTGATCACTTCATCTTACTAATGTTTTAGTTGTTCCTCATCTCACTGTTAATTTGCTCTTTGCTGCTAATTTGTTAAAGATAATTCTTTTCTTATTGAATTTGATTTGTTTGTCTATATTGTGAAAGATCTTAACTTTAACACACCATTACTCACAGGTTCCATGCACAATAATATCTATCATTTGAAGATTCCAATCAACTTCACAAATCATGTTGCTCTTACCATCACTTCTTCTCTGCTCAATCTTTGGTATCAATGTCTTGGTATCTATATTCAACTACATTTTCTAGGCTTTCTCATCTTTTTTCTACAATATCTAATGTCACAAATAATTGTATCTCTTGTTTTAAAGGAAAAATCATTAGACTTTCATTTCCATTATCTTCTCGTGTCTCACTAGCCTTTACAACTTACACACCGTGATATTTAGAGACCCTCCCCCTCTCTTTCCCTCTTTGGTTTTCATTATTTTATTATTTTTATTAATGAATTTAGTCAATATACTTGGATATTTCCTTTAACCACTAAATATCAAGCTTTATCTCACTTTCAAACCTTCAAAACCACATTTGAAAATATTTTTCTACTACTATTAAAACTTTTCAATGTGATGGAGCATCTGAACTCGTCAAAGGTGCCTTTTCCCGCTTTCTTGTCTCTCAGGGTCTTTCATATTGTATATCTTTTCCATACACCTTACCATAAAATGGTCTTGATGAACAAAAAAATTGACATATCATTAAAACTAGGCTTACCCTCCTCTTACATGCCTCTCTCCCTAAAACATTTTGGTATGATGCCTTTTCCATTACTGTTTATCCCATTAATTTAGTACCTACTATTCTTCACCATAAGTCCCCTTATGAACTCCTTTTTCATACCACATCAACTTTGTCTCATCTTTGTATTTTTTAATATGCTTGTTTCCCTTTCTTTAGGTCTTCTTATTCTAACTATCTCACCCCAAAATATACACAATGTGTTTTTATTGGATATTCTTTACATTACAGAGGTTATAAATGTTTTGATCCTCACATTTCCAAACTATATATCTCTTACCACATTCACTTTCTTGAGACTATCTTTCCTTATGCCACCTCATCTCCCACCCCTTCTTTAGCCCATTCTCCTTCTATTGTCTCTTTACCAGTACCATGTAACTCCCCTTCTTCACCTCCTTTTTTTCTCCAACTCTACCCTCTAACCTTTCTTCTTCCTCCTCTTCTTCATATCTATATCCTATGATTACTTGTACGAGTGATCATACTCGTATACCTTGTATACTTTCTAAATTCATCACTTACTCTACAATCATTGGTAATCCTCCTTCTAACACCAATTCCTTCACCCAAACCAACCAATTTTCATATTAGCACCAAGTCATGCTTGATGAGTTCAATGCTCTTCATCACAACCAAACTTGGACCCTTGTTCCTCTAACTTTTGGTACTAATATTATTGGTTGTAAATCAGTATTTTGCATTAAACGAAATGCTCGCGTAGTTGCCAAAAGTTATCATCAAACTTTAGGTCTTGATTATATTGATACTTGTAGTCTTGTTTTCAAATCCACCACCGTTTGTATTATCCTTTCCCTTGATCTTACCAATGATTGGCTAGTTCATTAACTAGATATCAACAATGCTTTTCTTCATAGTCATCTCCAGCAACTAATTTTTATGTCTTAGCCTCCTAGCTTTACACATACTCACCCTCCTTCTTATGTATATCATCTTTAGAAAGTCCTTTATGGTCTTAAACAAACTCCTCGTGTCTAGTATCATCATCTTAGTGAGAAACTTAATGATCTTCATTTAATTTCCACCAAATTTGACACATCTCTTTTGTTCACTCCACTCCCACTCACACCACTTATATTTTAGTATATGTCAATGATATCCTCATAACTGGCTCTTCTCTTTCCTTTATTAAGTCTCTAATTCATGATCTTCACACCATCTTCTCTATCAAAGATCTAGGTCCCTTTTATTATTTCCTCGACATTGAATCTACCAATAGTTCCATAAGAACTTTACTTACCTAAACCAAATATACTTCAGATCTTTTCTAAAGGACATGACTTGATGACTCTAAACGTACCAAAACACCTATCACACTTGCTATTTCCCTCTCTAAAATCATGATTAACCCCTTCCTGACCCTACTGAATATCTAAGTACTATTAGTGCTCTTCAATACTTTTATCTCACTTGCCTTGACATAAAATTTGTTGTAAATAAAAATTTCAATTTTGCACTGTCCTACCAACATTCACTAGAGCATCGTTAAACATATCCTACAGTATTTTCGCTCCATACCTACTCATGGTATTTCCTTTACCAAATCCTTTTCTCTAACCTTATAGTCTATTGTGGTGTTGACTGGGACAATTATCTTAATAGTTGTCATTTTGCCTTTGGTTATTGTATCTTCCTTGGACCAAATATCATCTCTTAGAGTGCCAAGAAATAACCTATTGTTGCTAGATCCAATACTAAAGCAGAATATTGCAGCATTACTCTTGTTGTTGTTGAACTTTGTTGGATCACCTCTTTACTTGGTGAGCTAGGTTTCTCTCATGTTTCACAAACATTTTGGTGTTATAACATTGGTGCTAGCTACCTTACTACTGATCCAGTCTCGCATATTCGTACAAAACATATTGAGATTGGTATTCTTTTTTTTTTCATGATATAGTAGCCAAAAAAGCTCTAATGCTCAAGCATATTTCTTCTGTGGACGTTATGATTAAAGCCTTATCTTTAGCTACATTTGAACGATTTCGACCTAAATTCACTGTCACCAACTACCATGAGCTTGAGGGGGGCTGATAAATATGTGCATCTTCTGCTCTATCATCTTTGTAATCCACATCTCAACAAACATGATTTTACTCTCGCTTCATCTTCCCTTGTATGCCAATACTTCTATATAAATTCAATTGTAACATCATCTCAAAAGTAATTCATATAAACTATTATTTACATATCTTATTAGAAAGGTAATAAAATTTATTTCATATTTTTCTCTAAACATAAAAAAGTTCCACAAGATTTTGTCCAATTTTTACTTGTGTAGTTTGGAAACATTAAATACCCACTTATTAAATGCTATTTACACATTTTGTCAAAAAAAGAAAAGATGTCACTATGTTTTAAAAAAATTATATAGAAATTGAACTTAATTTTACAAAATTATAATATTTCAATAATTATTAGAAATTGTTAAATTTTCTAATATTATGATTTTGTGAAATTATATGAATAATATTTTTCTAATTAATTATATATTTTATGATTCTATTCAATAAAAGAACGTGTAAAAAGAACACTTATTTATTGATAAGTACGCACTAATAGTGCATTTATTCAATTAATAAATCACAATGATGGTGTGAGTGTAAATATAAACAATAGGATAATTAAAGAAAGCAGTTGGATTGGCAAAAAAGAAAAGGAAATAAAACGCCACGATTTTTTCTGACATTGGGGATCAAATAATTGTGTTTTTCTGTTCTTCTTTCTAGTTTTGCGGTATTCATTCCCGCATATGAGGCAAGATGAGATAATGCTTTTCTTTTTGTTCTTTTATCACTGTATTCACTGAAAAAGAAGTAAAGATTCATTCCTTCAAGCATTGGATCCTATTCGTCCACCTTTTTCAATGTTTCCCTTTCTTGATGGGGAAAATTTATGGTAGCTGTTTAAGTTGTAATATGTAGAGTAAAAAAGATAGGAAAATCACATGCTTAATGGCCATGGAAGGAGAAAATAAAAAGGAACATCATGGGGCCACATAGACCAGCCCCACAATTCAAAGGCAGAAATGGGCAAACCAGACGCAAGTTATTACCATCCGATACATGTTAATGCCAATCTTCAGCAAACTTGGGTAGTTTATGTCTCTCCACATTTGCCATGTAAAAGTAAAACCTTATTATACTACCTTGCAAATGAAAAAAACAACCAACCAAGAAAATTTTGTCCATTTTAACCGGACAAGCTACAAGTCTGGTATCGATGGCGACTAACCTTACTCTTTTCACTAGTACATTACAAAGGACTGTTTCTGTCACAATAATGAATGACTGGTGTGAAGCTTGTGGACCCGTGAACATTTAAAAGGGTCCTCGATAAACGAAAACAATCAACTTTCTCGTCGGCATTTTGCAAGAACAGTACTGTGTCCGCAATGCAACTGGACCGGGGATAACTGAGAACCCTAGGATCTTATCAACTTAGTTTGATATATAAATAATAATTATAATTAATATAAAAAAATAATTATTATTATATAAATATAAAATTAAAAATAATATAAAATATTTAAAATATTACAATAATATAATTTTATTATTTTAATAAATAATATTACATTAAAAAATTCAAAACATCTAATTAAAAAACAATAAATATCTTTAAACAATTTACAAAAGAATTAACGACGAAGAAATAATCAAGTAGAAGTTAAACCTGAAACAAAAATATTACAGTTATATTATATATTTCGTTTTTCTTCTTCTTTTAATTTCACTTGTAAAGGAAGAGCAAGATTCTTTAAAAATTGATAAAGAGTTAATCGAAATTCAAAAAACGATAATATATTATGGACAAAAGATAATGCAATACTGTGAACAACTGACTCTTGATATAGAATC
>JANSVA010000217.1:34433711-34444560 GCA_025504915.1 Erythroxylum reticulatum | reverse complement strand
ATTAAATGTTCATTTAGGCTTCTAATTAAAGTAAGCCCAACATTCAATCATGAGCTTTAAAACCTCTATTTATATTTTTTACTTTGCTTAATAACCTTCCTCGAAGCCAAATGGAGAATCTAATTGGACTTATATAATTCAAGCTCTAATAAGCCCAGGATTAAATAATCTCATTAGCATTAATTCCATCTTATTAATCAAATGTCATTCTACTAAAGACAATTGGTAGAACTCTTGAATTACAAAATATTATGAGAATACATGTTTCAAATAAGATTTCCAATTACAAACTTTATTATGAACCATATTATAGCCATTCACACAATAAAGGGTAAAATTACCATTTTGCCCTTATGTTGGTTTTTCCTTCTAAATCTCCCGTTTTACTCTATATGGTGATTAACACACAAGATCTCATTTTGGTGTCAAGAATTGATAGGTAACTAGTCCATCAAACTATTGACACGAGTTTAATCACCAAACTCTATAAAACATCTAGAAGTGATGATATCACTATAAACTCTTTATCTGAGTGAGTGTTCCTTGATGCATATTTCAATTAATAATACCAATATACAAACATTGGATTGATACTCTGTAAAAATCCACTCTAATCATATGAATAATTATAATGAAAAACATATGAGTTTACCGCTCATCAAGATTGTGGTTCTTAATCAAAGAATGTTATGGTGTATTTTTTAAGATTAAAGTAACGACCCACTTTATTCTTTAAAAACATATTTGATTCTAGATTCATTTAATATTTCCATTATCAATAGTTAACTACTATCATGATATGAAACTCATCATCCCCTTGAAGTAAACTCTTTTACTTAGAGATAAATCGTAACACTACAGTCTAAACTATAATTAAGCGACCAACTTGATTATTCAACTGTGAATCAATTGATTTAGATTATAATAATGTACATTTTTCCCACACATCTCCATGTATATGTATATTACTTAAAAAAGAATCTTGGTACCTTAAGACTAGATTTATAATGCTAATACAAATAAAACCAAACTCTGTTGTTTTATTATAATAAATATTTTTATTACAAAAGTAACTGGAAGAAAATTAAGTTATAGGTAAATACACTTGCTTTCTAGGGCACTATATTTACATAACTCCAACAATTACCTCATTACTGCATTGCATGTTGTGTGTTTTGATATGTTGTGATTTTTCTTATTTTACTTTTTCTCGAGGATAAGCAAAAGTTTAAGTATGGGGATGATGGTAGTTGTAGATTGCATCATGTGTTTAATGGGTAGTTTGTGTGTGTTTAGTTATTAATTCGTTTGTTTAGTGCATGTTTAGGTTAGAATTATGTTAGTTAAATATTTGTGTTTTAAGTGTTTTATGGGTTAGAGCAAGCTTTTGAGCTTCAATGTTGTGTATTGGAGGTGACTTGATGAGTTTGTTAGTGTTTCAGGGTGAATATTGAAGATCATAAAATCCCCAAACCAAAAAAGAGGGCTATGGTCATGGTTAGCATGCCACAATCGTGACAGAAGGATCAGGGAGGAGCCACGAACATGACAGAAGGCTCACTCAAGGGCCACGATTGTGATCTGCACGACAGAACACGCAGAAGCTAGAAAAGACTATAATGTCTATAAAGAGAAAAAGAGGATACCTGAAAAGGGAGCATTGAATTCTACCATTTAAGGAAAGCTTTAAGGGAGAGAAGAAGAAGAAGAAAGAGAAGGGAGAGAAGAGGAGAGACAAAGCGGGTCATCCAAAGCTACTGCATTCCCGGGTCACAAATCCAAGTTCTTTCTTCTTTCTGTCTTTATTTTTGTTCATTGAATGTATGAGATGATGATGGATTGTAGGATGATGGATCTTTGATTGTTGATGATGTTCTAACTTTTCCTTCAGGATTTTACCTTGATTCACTGGTAATATAGTTATTGGTATGTAATTGTGATTGGGTGTTATGATTAATTGCAGTATTTGCATATTTCGATAATAAATCGAGAGGGTGAACCAGATAAAAATGTTTGGATTGGATTAATTAGAGTTAAATGATCCAATAGATCACGTGATTAATTATATCAATTATTATACGGAGAGAGATCTTGTGTGAGACTTGGTAGTTTATTAGAGAGCCGAAGATCTAATTAGAGTTATAGGTCTTTTGTTAATTGAGAGATTGCAAATTCCATAATTCAATTAGGGTTTATGATTTAGGGTTTAATGGTTATAACTCAAGAGAGAGTAATCCACCTTATGATAGTCTAGAACTGGCACCACAATAATGTATAATTGACTATTCTTAGTTAATTCCCTTTGTGACTTTTGTGTTGCTCATTTTCAATTTCTTTTATATTAAACTTGCAAGTTAAATTCTTTTTTTTTCTTTCTATAATTCAGTTAAATTTATACAAATAATAAAGGTTTATGTACATCTTTGGAGACTAACAAAACAGTAGTCTCTTGCCTACAAAAAAGGACAAACTTGAGGTATGGCTTAAGGAAGCAACATTGCCTTTTAAACTAACCTTCTTACGCCTATAGAACTTTCCTACCAAAAACCTTAAGGATCTAGATCATCATCCCAGTTTTAAAAGTCAATACACACATTTTACAGTACCATTAATCACTTTTCAAACAAAAATGATCCATTTATATGCTTCACTACCTAAGATGAGGGGACTAATGGTGTCCCTTTATTTACAATTGTCTGTCATGGTTCCATCAGAAAGGTGAGGCTTCCTTACTATTTAAGTTTATGAGCATCTTTCCATAAGCATCATTGATGTTTCAGTGAAGGTCTTTTACCTGCCAACTCTTTGCTTAGCTGCTTGGATACGTAGACTTGTCCTAGGACTGTATTCCCTTCTACTTTTGGTTCCAGAGGTTGATTTGATACCTTCCTTTTTATAGGCATGAAAACAAAAGGTACAAAGATATTGTTAGTAAATAATTACCCCTGCCATTACCATCTCTTTGTGTTTGAGCTGAGATGTTCCATAATTTAGAAGATCACTCTAGAGTTTAAGCTCCCCAAATCCAAGGCTTCCGGGGTTCATGAATTCCTTTCATTCCAAAGTTTATAAATGGTAATTGAAAGGAGGATAGGAAAAAAATTGAGGTCACAAGCTTGGAAATTTGATGCATAGCTCAACCAATTGGGGATGGAATGGAGGTTTATCTGATTTGAAAGAACATTCAAAGAATAAATGTTTTGTAGTTTCATTATCCATGGAGCACAAAGAACAATGATTTGGGATGTGAAGATAAAGGAGTCTATCCTTTGTCTACAACTTTCTAAAGAAAGCCAACCATAGTATGGAGGAGCACCTAGGAATGTTCCCTTTAAACCAAACCAGTTTATACTAAGGGACTCCCTGAATCAGGGGTCTCAAGAAATTGTCGGCTGAAGTATTAATATACTTAATTAAAGGGCTAGCTAACCATTCCAAGCAATCAAGTTTAGAGCTGTTCGGTTGGTACTACATGTGCTCTAGGTTTTCAAAAATCTCAACCGTTTCCTCTTGTCAACACCACTCATTGTTTTTGATAACTTCTAAAACTTTTCTATCATACATAATTCCAACCTATAGGTCACTCTCGGGGTGGAGAAGTGCTTTGGGATTCCTCTTAGATGCCAAGGATCCTGCTATGAAAGAGTAGAATTACCATTTCCTATCCTAAATCTAAATTAGTTCCCTATTTCGTCCCTTACAGATAATATTTTCCTCTAACTCCATTAACTATTGTTAGTAGGTTGGTCACTCCAAAAAAATTTCCTTCTTAATATGATGGAGTGAACCCACTTTACCCATATAGCTTCACTGTTATTAAACAAAAACCAGATCCTATTTCCTAGCAGTGCATTATTCTATATAGGTAAGTGTTTGATCCAAAATCCCCTCCCTTTTAGGTCTTCGAATGTCAATCCATTTGACCTTAACATAAGATTTTGAATCCACCTTCCCAGCCTACAGAAAATTCCTAAGTTTTGCCTCTATCTCCTTTAAGATGGAAGAAGGTAGAATGAAAAGTGTAGACCAGTAAACTTGAAAAGAAGAAAGAACAAAGATCACCAATTGAAGCTTGCTAGCATAGGATAGGTTTTTATTGGTCCATTTGTTAATCTTATCATCAATATTATCCAATAAGGGATAGCAATCCGTTCTAGACAACCTTCCTATTAAGAGAGGTACCCCCAAATACTTAATGGGAGCCTACCTTTCTTGAGTTCTGAAATCATATCCATTTGGTGAGTCAAATGATTCATGTTAGGGGATAAGAAAAATTGACTCTTAGAATAGTTCATGTCTAGTCTAGATAACTTTAAAAAGGTGTGCATACAGTTTAGCAAAGATTGCACTGAATTCAAATCAGTATAACAAAACAACATAAGGTCATCAACAAATAAGAGATGGGTGAGTTTAAGAGTTTTACACCTACATTGATATTTGAAGGAAGGGTTACCATTTGGCCTAGAATTCAAACTCCTAGAAATGACTTCCATATAGATAATGAAAAGGAATGAGGATAATGGGTCTCCTTATCTTAGGCTTGACTTCCCTGTAAAAAATTTTGTGGGAGATCCATTTTTCAAAATTAAATATGAAGGATATGCACTCTTTAATCCAATTAATGAATTTTCTAGGAAAGCCTACAGCTGCTAGAACATTAATGAGAAACTCCCATTGTATCAAGTCATAGGATTTTTGAAGGCCCACTTTGAAAGCACATCTCTTATGGTTATTGGACAAGTGGTAATTCCTAAGAATTTCTTGAGCTAGCAAAATGTTATACCATACTTGACGATTTTTAATGAAAGCACTTTGGTTTGGGCTAACAATATAGGGGAGCGACACTCTTAGCCTAATTGCTATAATTTTAGCAATCACCTTATAAATCATATTATAGCAAGAAATAGGTCTGTAATCTAACACTATAGTCCTTTAAGGCATTTCCCATGTTTAAAAAAGTTTTTAATAGCATCAATAACTTCCTCTCCAATAATATGCCAGGTATGTTTAAAGAAGAACCCATTAAACCTATATAGGATGGGGGCCTTATTTAGATTAAGAGAATTTAAAGCCTCTCTTATCTCTTGTGCTAAAACTTTAACAATGAGGGAGTTTGAAAGGCCTTCAGGTAAGGAAAGAGGGAAGAGATTGTCTACAAACTCTTTAGAAGGGAGAAGGACTTTATTATTCCCTATAAAATCATGAAAATGTTCAAGAAACTGATCATGAATCTCTTTAAGACCTACAATTCTATTTCCCATTTCCCATTATTAAAGAGTGAATGTTGTTTCTGTTTCTGTTAGCAATGAGAGAGTAGTGAAAAAATTTGGTGTTTCTATCCCCTTCTCTGAGCCATTTAATATGGGAAACTTTTTTGAAGAAAGATTCTTAATCATCTAGAGCTCTAATTAAGTCATTAATGGCTTCAGACTCCTTATCCATCAAAAGAGAAGACTCGGGAAAAATTCTAATTTGATCTTGGATGTTATTGAGAATAACTTGATAACTCTTAACTCTATCATCCACATCGCCTATTTGGTCAGAATTAAGAGTTTTAAGGGCTTTTTTTGACTAAATTAAGCTTAGACACTACACAGAACATAGGAGTACCTCGAACCTAAAGGGACCAAGCATCCCCTACTATTTGAAGGAAGTTAGGCTTATTAACTAAAAAGTTTGAGAACCTAAAGGGAGAGAATCTCTTCTGATAACTTGCTAAGGCCCTAACTACTATTGGAGAGTGATTTGATATGTTTAGATTATGAATGACACTATAAGAACTGGGAAACCTAAAGCTCCATGTCGAATTAATGAGAGTTCTATCTAGCTTCCTGGAAATAAAGAGATCTCCATGTTGTTTGTTGTTCCAAGTAAAACTTGGACCACTAGAATTTAGATTAAACAAAGCACAATTCTTTATATATTTCCTAAAGTCACTTATCCCATTTATAGCTGAGGGACTTATGGGTTCTGCCTGATGAGAGAACGGAATCGCTTTGAAGTTTCCCGCTATAATCCAAAGTTGATTACCAATAGCTAAGTTAATATTTGACATAACAGACCATAGATTCTTCAGATTATTAGACTTATAAACATAAGTCACAAAGAATGAAGAAGAATAGTTTATGGGAGTCATCTCTAGGTGAATCAATTGATCATTACAGCTAAGTATAGAACATAAGAAGCGATATGTGTTCCAATCTAACACTATCCTTACATTTAAAACATGATCTACATTGGTATAATAAGGCCATCTAGGAATCATCAAGGAGCAAACATTATTCAGAAAAAGGAGACCTTATTCTAGATTCTATCAAACAAACAAAGGAGATAGATAGTCTCATAAGACAAGCTTTCACAGCTAATTATTTTTTAAGGCTATTAAGCCCCTTAACATTCCAAAAATTAAATCCATAGCACATACAAAACCAGAAAAGACTCCTAATTCTATTTCCTCCTAGATTTCCTACTTGTTCTCACAATGAAACCCCCTGCCCCTCTCTTAAGACCAAGACTACTAGGAACTAATTCAGAAATAGGAGAGGGAGGAATTGTACCTACTTGATTCACAACAGGAAGGTTTGGATCATCAAGGTCTCCTCTTAATTCACCCTTCTTCTGTTGATCCTTGCTTAATTGGCTAGGGTTGCATGAGGTACTTGCTTCTTTATCACCTTGTATTTCCATCTCTATCTCGTGGTCCATTTGTTGAGATCCTTTATCCATCATGGTCCAACTGTTGGATTTTTACGATCCAAAGCTCAAATTGAAGCTGAATCAATGATCTTTCTGATGAAAAAGTTTGAACCATCCATATTCTATATTTTATTTTTTATGGTTAGTCAAACTTGGTCCAGAAAATAAGCCAGCATAACTAGTCCTAGAATGATCAGAGTTTGGGGAAAATTTTGGATGGCTTGTACCGTCGAACCAGTCTATAGATGACTTAAAAAGAGACCCATCTCGATGTAGAGTAATCCCAAAAGAAATCCAAGAGTAGCTCAGCCCATGAAGAAGCCTAAAATAGGCTCAAATCCAAGTCTGAAGTGTAGGAACATGCGCAGGTATGCAAGGAGGCTTCCATAATGCACGTTATGAAGAAAAAAACTATTCCAAGTTTGATTTTGAGGAGAGAAATGTCTCCTTTGTTTGTGGCATGAAGAACATGCTCTTTAGTTTTTTTTTTCTTGTTTTAGCAAAAAAGCCCTAATTCTCTTCTTCTTCTTTGTTCTTTTCTATAACGAATATTATACCATGGTTTTGAACAAGATTTTTGACTTTGCTTTAATTCTAGACGTGAACTAAGTTTTCTCTTCAACTGTGAAGGTTAGTAGCTAATTCTTATGGGTTGATTTTCTGATATTTTGTGCTTAAATCTTGCTATTTTATGGTTGAATTTATGTGCTCATGAACAGTGCTTGATTGCAGAATTATGTTGGGTATTTTTGAAGTCTAGAATTTAATTTTTCTTGCATGATTTGTTTGCCGATTAAATGAATTGGTTGTTAGCCATCAATTTGATTAAATAAGTGGCATTAATCTATTAAAGTTTGAAGGTATATCTAGAATTTTAATAAGTTAGTTCTTAAGCATAGAATTATTTAATGTATGTTAGTCATCTTTGAATAATTTTAGGTTCGATCAAAGCCATGTAATCTTAATGCTTTCATGTTGTGTTGTTCATGTTAGTTTTGAATTGATGCTTGCATAATTTGCATTAGATGTTAGCCATGGATGCAAAGAATATTATATGGTGAATCCGAATTTTGATCATAAATTGGCTAGAAAAATCTTTGGTTTCAATGATTAAAATCAAACTAGGGAATTAGTAAACACCTTTGCAATTGATCTTTAATTAATATGAATTTTTATCGAACTTTTCTTGCAAATTTTCTTCTTAGAAATTTTCGGCACTTTCTCAAATTTTCTGTCTTTAATTTGTGATTCTTCTTTCCTTTCTTGTTAATTTGATGTAAGCAAACCCCCATGATTTGACTGCATCATATAGTTTAGTACTAGTTTCTTGTATGATAATTAATTACATAGTGCATGCATATAAGACATTTGTGTGTTAGCTTGCATACCTACCACGTAATTCACCTTTCACCTTCTCTGATCTGCACATACTTAACATCATAGTAATCAAACCAGACACCCATCTTTTACATCATAAATCACGTGTCTCTGCTTCATTTTATTTGCCATCCTTTTCATGAGTGGAATTGGATTGCACTGAAGGGTAGTTTGCATTGTAAATCTTTAACTAGGTCACGTGTTTAGTTAGCATAAAATCATAACATAGTATTTGTCCTTCTCTTCTTCCTTTTACGTCAAATACATATGCAAACTTTAGATTGATTTAATTACGTCATCTTAAATTAGCTACCGCATATAGATAATATTTCTAGCATTCATACATATTAGTTAATGATACTAGGTCTTGTATGCCACATGCATCTAGCATCTTAGGAATAAAATATTGCATTTGTTCATCTTAACTATAATTTGCATTTAATTTTTATTTTCCCCTAGCATTTACACGCTTACCTTTGATCGAAAGTTAGATTTCTTCCTTGTGTCTTGATCTCTATGGGACAATACCCTTACTCATCTATCCTACATATTAATTTAAGTAGGGGATTAAATTTGTAGGCTAATGATAACCTACCAAATTTTTGGCGCTATTTTAGAGGATCAAAGTCTTGAGTTTTAGCTTTCTTTTATAGTGGGCGTGTTATTTTTCTTTCTTTTTATGATTTGGTGTATTTAACCTTTTGTTTTATAGGTTGTATGTCCCAATTATTTGGTGATCAACAATTAAATTAAGAATAAGTTGAGTTAGACCAGTTCTATACCGAATTCTTGATGAATTCCAACCGAACACCTGTTCAAACACTGTTGCATGACCCCATCATCTTTGAGCAGCACCAAACTTTAAACCCACTCTTCCAATCCAACTTGAGGAGGAGTTATCTTTTACATGTGCACAATTGGCGTCTACAAAGACCCCAACGCTTTTGGTTCATCTTCATCTCCTATTCCCAACATCACTCACACATACCACTACCAAGAAGACATGGTAGTTGCACAACCAAGGACTTTAAAGGAGCTTGCCGCTCCTAATTTGGGAACCACCCTCTTTGCATTAATGTTGAGGATGCTAACTTTGAGTTTAAACCTGGTTTTATCCATTTGCTTCCTTGTTTTAACGGTCTTGTAGGAGAAGATCCACATGCTCATTTTAAGAAGTTCCACATGATCTATAATGGAATGAAGATGAATGGTGTGGCGGAGGAGCATGTCAAGCTGAAAGCTTTCCTTTCTCTTTGAAGGGGGCAGCTGAGGAGTGGTTGTTCTCAATCCCATCTGGCTCAATTAGGATAGAGAATGATCTTAAGAGAATTTTCTTGAAGAAGTACTTCTCAGCTTTAAGAGCTGCCAATATAAGAAGGAGATGTATGGGATAAGACAAGCTCATGGTGAATCATTGTTTGAATATTGGGAAAGATTGGAGAAGCTCTGCAACTAATGTCCCCACCACCAGATTTCTGACTAGTTACTTATTCAATATTTCTATGAGGGATTAACACCCCAAGATAGGAGTATTGTTTATATAGCTAGGGGTCGGGCATTGGTGAACAAAACATCCAAGACAGCTCGGCACTTAATCTCTGATATGGCTACAAATTCTAAACAATTTGGCACCCGAGTTGATCATAGACACGTGAATGAGGTAAGTGTTTCTAAATTAGAAAACAAGGTTAATAAGGTTACTTCTATGATGCAATCTTTCATGAGTGGTGATATGCAAACTATTATTTGTTCTATATGTTCCATGCATAGTCATAATGCTAATACATGTCCTACTATGCAAGATGATGCTAATGACCATGTGAATGCAATTGGTGGTATTTTTAATGCTAACCCACAGAGAAAATATGATCCCTACTCTCAGAATTACAATCCAGGATGGAGAGATCACCCTAACTTTCGTTATGGGAATCCTCAGCAATCACCCATGCAAAATTGAGCAAGAGCACCCAATCCCCCTAGTTTTCAACTTCAGACGAATATTCTCATATCCATGCCTCCACCTTCTAACACTTCTTCTTCATCTAACCCTTCTTTGAATGAATTAATGGATATGATGAAAACTATAACATCTAACACTTTGTCCATGCAACAAAATTTTATGTCTTTTCAACAAGACTATAAATCTTTTCAGTAAGAGACAAGGTTTGGCATCCAAAGCCTTGAAAGGCAAGTGGGGCAGTTGGCATCAATCTTTGGCAAGATGGAGGCTCAAATTTTAAGTAAATTGTTGTCCCAAGGGGTGCCAAGCAAGGAAAGTTCTTTCGTAGTGAAGCTGAGGAGTGGTAAGGAAACTGGAGATAATTCGACTGATTTGGATGAGAAGGATGAGTTGGAGGCTAAAAATACCACCCGAGAATTGATGACACCACCCTCTGATTTAAAGGGTGCCGAACTTTCTTCTCAGCCCAAACAACCTTATTCTTTACCTAAGGTACCTCCTAACCTTGTGGATTCCAATTTTAAGCTAACTCCACCTTTCCCCTTAAGTTCTAATAAGAAAAAGAAGTAGGATAAGGAGAAAGAGATCTTGGAGTTATTTAAAAAGGTGGAAATTAACATAACTTTACTGAAGGCAATAAGATATTTGCCCAAGTATGCAAAATTTCTTAAGGAGAAGTGTACCACTAAAAGAGGCAACAAGGTCAAAAATGGTGACATAGTTGGATTAGGAGAGAATGTAAATGCTATTCTCCAAAAGATATTACCTATTAAGCAAGGAGACCCAGGTGCATTTTCTATACCATGTGTAATTGGA
>JANSVA010000217.1:34420201-34433611 GCA_025504915.1 Erythroxylum reticulatum | reverse complement strand
TCATGGGAATTGTATTGGCTCCTTCCCACGATTATGGAAATGCATAGCAGTGAGAATGAATTGTGTTTTGGGTTTTGGTTGAATCATGTAAGGATAAGGCACTATACATGGTTGTATTTAGACTTGATTAAGGCTTAAAATGAACTTAGTTTGATGATGAACCAATTGGTCAAGTGTGTGATGAGTTTAGGTTATTAATTGACGTTATAATTTAAAGAATGGATTGTTTGATATCAATGCATATGAAATGGGGTAGTGTGATTTCTTAATGGTATAAAGATGTTCCCTTGAATGCAAATATGATTGAAAGGATATGAACAATGTGAATTATCTATAAATGAATGAGAATTGGGAAATTGTGTGAATAAAAAGCATTAGAAAATGATTCGTGATCGTATGATTGATAAATTGAGAGTGATAAAACTTACTTAAGGTATAAACCTAATTTTAAATAAGTTATAACTTATTTGAATGAATGATCAAGACTTGTGAGTAAGGATACATACCCAGAATAGTCAATTAAGCATGCATTGAACATGACACATATTACATATGCATAGATGAGTAATTATTTGATTGATTAACTTAGTAATAAGTGAATTATATGTGTATTGCATGACAATAGAAGCATAAATACACCAACAGCATCCAAGCATTGCTAGATCATGAAGGTCATAGCTTACTGGAGCATACTGTGAGTAACCTAGATGTGTGATCTCAATTAGTTATGTGCTTTTGTTTAAATTTTTTTTGTTTAATCCTGATATCCGTATATATTGAAATGATTTGGATATGATTGTGATATTGATGATTTTGGAAAATTGATTGTCCAAGGAGTTCAATATTCAGGATTGTATTGGGATTGTTAACTAAGTGTATGTGAATGAGGAAAATAAATGCTCAATTGACTGTTGAATGCCAGATTTGGGTTCGATGAATATAATAAATGACTGTGTACACTAGATGAAAGTGATTGCTAGCATGTTATGTGAAATGATGCATATCATGACATTGATATGCATGATTAGATAAAGGAGTTGTAACCGGAGTGACTAAAATGAAAAAGGAGCTTAAAGCTTATAAATGTGCACAGAGCCACGGGCTCAACGATTAATGAGCTCGGTATCCACAATATATACGGGACAATGCTTGAAATGAGTTAGGTATTCACAACAACTATGGGATAATTATGAAATGAGGTTGGCATCCACAATGGTTATGGGACAGTTAAATAGGTGCTTGGTCACAACAAAATAAAAATGAAAGTGGAGTCTTATGTGGATTTGCGTCCATATCTTTACATGAACTATATGAATATTTGCAAAGAATGACTGAATTGAGTGGATGTAATGATATGCTATGTTTGTATATATATGGATGATATGAATGAGATGAAATGAATGATTAGATTATCCTGAAATGATTATATAAAATGTTTGTATTCATAATGGGCTTATTGTCATATGATGAATTCTGTCATCAGATACTGAATTGTGAATGATATGATATATAGGATTTGATGCTGGATGATGTTATATCTGTTTGAGTGAGCACATCGATGAAGATTCACTCATTGAGTTCGCAAACTCATTAAAATTGCAACGTTGATTTTTAGGTTTAGAGGAGTCTAGTTAAAGTAAGTTCTACATTTGGATATGGGTTAGTGTCGGGATCAGTTGTACCTGCAAATGTCTCAATTATGTTGTATCAAGGATTGTATCTCTCAACTATTGTATATTGTACATGTGAATTTTGGAAATGTAATGACATTTGGAACTGTATATTTTTGTGAATAAAAATGGAACAATATGATTATGGAATGTTTTATGTTATATGCGATGGATTAAAATCTAAAATGAATTCATTTAACCATTTTAGTGTCCCATTTTCTTAGAGTATGTTTCTGAATATCCTTTGGTATGTCAGGTATATGCTCTATAAGAGTGGTATATTACATTTTGGTATCAAAGCCTAGGTTTAGCATCTTATATGGGCATTAATTCTAATATATGTTAAGGCACATGCATCTTGAACATGTCATAGCATGCAGTGGAAACTGTTCCCCAGTCTTAGTTATATTTAAATAAGTTCGTTTAAGATTCTAAACCGTTAGAAACAATGAGAACAATGAAGATCTATTAGAATGTGAGAAAATGAAAAGCTGTTAATACTGTGACATAACAAATTTAGTAAAGATTGAAAATGGGTTGGAAAACAAACAAGGGCAGTAAAAGTTTGACCTAGATTTAATGCATTCGTATTCGTGGTTATATTATCGACTATGCCATGAGTTTTAAGCTGTGGTTGTACCCATTTGAATTGATGTGAATATGAATACATTTTCGTGGATTTGACTGAGAAAACTATAGATGTAGGTGGAAATGATAAGATTTAAAGTGAACAAACAAAGTTGAAAGAAAACCAAAATTTCTATTACTTTGAGCAGTTGAAGTTGGAATTGAAATGGTTGTTTGAATTAGTATAAGGTTATATCAGTAGATCTAATACCAGAATTTTATAATGGTTCTGTATCTTATATTTCTGAATTGATTGAGAACATACTTATGCAAGATAGGAGATGAAATAAATGATAGTGATATATGTAGAAGTCCTCAAGATTAAGTTGACCAGTTATTGTGAGTACATATCCGATAATATGGTTACCTTGACGAATGATGCTACTGAGCATACATGTATTACATGCTTGGATATTGTACAGGGAGTGATCTAAGATATATTGAATGCTCGTAAGCATTAGTCCCCATAGAAAAAAATTGGAGATGAATCAGAGTAGCACAGTGGAAGCGTAGATTTATATGGATATATTAATATGGTAACCACTAAGGATAGGTAACTTTTATATAGTTATAGGATACCCAAATGTTATCAGAATCAATTGAGATCAAGGTATCATCAGCTTGAGATATTAATTGGTGACCTTTTGAAAAGAAATCTCTATATAAGATGTAGTGGTCTTAATGGTACATACCAAGGCATAAGAATAAATGTGTATGCTTACTAAATCATCAAGCTTTAGCCTATATAATATTCTAATTATGTAAGATACGGGATACATTGATTTTGTTGAAATATTATGAATGGTTAAAAAGAAATGATGAATATAGTTGATTGAGAAAGATTTCACGAATAATACGAGTAACTTTGGAGAGAAATCTTCTTTTTATAAAGACTTTCACCGAATTATATCATCTAGAACAAATGTTCCATTTTTAAGAGTTGGTGAATACTGAATAGATCAAAGGTGAATATTGGAGTCAGATAATTATAATACTTAGGGACAAGGAGCTAAACATAAGAGATTGTATATTTTTTTGTTGTTGTAAAGTATCTAAATTACGTTATTAAGTCTCTGAATCTAAGATGATGTTATTACTATTGCTTGAAGGACTTGAAAACCTAGTATAGAGGATCAAACTTATTAATAGTTGTTGATTTTTATAGGTTAAGTTGCTGGTTAATTCGAAATCTAAGATTGAGAAATGATAAAAAATATTCATATTGTATGTCATGGAAATGTATTACTAGAAACGAAACAAATATGATCTCTAATTTTGTTAAATTAACAATATGAGTTATGAACATTGATATATTGTATTGTTTGGTGCTATTATTAGATATTGATTGTTTTGTTTGAATGGATTTGTCCTACTTAATGCTGAGATCTTTAAGTGTATGAATTGGATGGTATTATCCTATAAAGATAGAGTGTTAAGTTGGTATTGCACAATGATTCCTTTACATGTGATGATCAACTATATCTACCTGCTATAGATGATCAGAGACTAGAATTAGGATACTTACCATACTTTATATTATGAAATATTTAATAATTAGAATATATAATTGAGGTAGATCGTATTACATAATTAAGGTATGAGAAATGGAATGTAGTTGTATAGAAATTGCATATTAAAAACATTTGCATTAAATTTGCAATCTACAGATTACTCTTCTTATAATTGACTACTCTATAATAAAAATTTGTTGACCCTTGCAAATTTTAGTTTGAGACTTGCAAAATATAGCTTAAGGTTTACTGTATGTGTAATAGAACTTCTGAAAATGTTAGCAATCATATAGAATAAGAGAATATGTTTATCAAATTAAATGGTAGAAGATGTCAAACACCCTTGTATTAAGACGAAGAGGTTCTGAGGAATATTGATGACCTATAATTGATTCAAGATATTGTTGATAAGGTAAAAATGATCTGCAGTGGGATTTAGGTAGCTTAGGACTGACAAAAGAGTTACATAGAATAACACATTAGTGATATAGAGTGCTAGGTGGGAGACAAAGTATTTTTAAAAGTGTCACACTATAGAGAGGAGTGCTAAGGTTCGATAATAGGGCAAGAGGAACCTCAAGGATATTGTCCCTTATGAGATTACTGAGAAAGTGGATCTATTGGCTTACAAATTAGTACTACCACTATGAAGAACTTAGATCCATATTGTATTTCATGTTAGTATGCTTAGAAAGTACAGGTCAAATATGAAGCATAATGCATTCCAAGGAAAATGTTATAGTGCCTGCTCTAATGTCTTTGTTATGGATAGATGGGCCCATACCCACATAAAGTATGCAGGCTTAATACAGAAAGGAAACTTAACAACCATAAATAAGAAATACAACATGATAATATGAATAATTGGTTTTGATGAGCATTTATATTAGTTGTAGTGATGAATTGTACTAATATGCAATTGTATTTATAATTTGTATAAATGAGCGTTGAATATCAATATTTGGCTTATAAATGTGCATTTTGTTATATGGATAATATATTGAGGCACATGTCGCTAGCTCAGAAAGTTGAGATTGCGAGTTATTTGAGTTATATGGAGGAACCAGTAAAAATAGTCAGTTATCACACTGATTTATTGAGGAATCGAGTAATTCATCTAGTAAAAGCTATTCAAGAAATCATTCGAGAGAAGAAGCTACTTGAGAGACTGTTTGATTACTCAAGTAAGAATTTTAAGGAAAAAATTTCTTAAGGGCGAGAGTTATAATATCCTGCCGCTTAAAATTATTAAGAGATTAAATCGTTAGATTGAGTCACATGAGTTATTTCACGTAAGAAATTATGATATGTATTTAATTCATATACATAATATTCATATACATATATGAATCATGATTTAGAAAACACTGCAAGATAGGATATGCACTAAATTGACATGTTCCGGAGTGTAAAAGGTTTTTACTGATCATGATGTAATTATGTGTTAATTTTTTCTTAAATTTTGTTTTGATGGACTACAATTAGTAAATTGGAAATTTATCATTATAATTGAGTAATTGATGAGGTGATACATGCATCTAGTCTAGGAAAAATGTTAAAGAGCAAGAAAAATTGATATATGGAAATTTAGGTTGATTAGGCCTATGAAATAGTGACATGTGGTATTGGGAATAAATGGCAAATGGCTCAATTAAATGGATGAAAAGTGGCTTGAATATAATTGCGACAAGTGGCCCTATAAATATGTGGCAAATGGAACTTTAGACTTGTAATATGTGGAGCTTTAGAATGGTCACATAAGTAGCTTTAAAAATGATCAAATTTGTGGCCTTATAATTGGTGACACATGTAGCCTTACAAGTAGTGACATATGGATGCTTAAATGTGAGACATATGGAGCCTAAAGTAAGTGACACATGGACCAATAGAATAGTGACATAAGGTCCAATAGAAGGATAACATATGTATCCATAGAATGATGACACATGGGCCAATATAATAGCGATAGATGGACTAATAGAAGGATAACATACGTATCAATAAAAGGGTGACACATGGACCAATGGAATGGTAACACATGGATTAGTTTGACCTTCTTAAATTTTCTAATGAAAATGGATGAAAAAGGCAATAGAAGTGAGAGTGGAGGTCAGTCATAAGGTTAGAAGAGAGAGAAAAATAAAAATGAGAAGACAAGGAAAGAAAAAAGGGAAGAGGAGGAGAAGGAAAGAAGTTATCAAGGTAAGTTGAAATTCAAGTTTCAATTTCATCTTTCTCTTTCAATCTGTTTTCATATTCATAGAGCACGATTTTGAAGAAACTCAAACAATGAAAGTTGTATATATAGATCTTATCTTGACCTCTGTGAAAGTGGCTTGAAAAAATTATGACTAGAGCTTGAGTTATGCTTGTTTCCCTAATACTACTTGTAATAGACCCCTGTGTAGGAACCTTGTATTATTTCCTAATTTTTGAGGACCTTAGAGTTTGAATTAATGAAAGTATAAAACATGAAAAAATGATTATTGACATATTGTTAATGCCTTTATGAAACGGTTTGGTTATGAGATGTCTTAATAATGATTTATTAAAGGTTGAGAATTTGTTGCCAGTCTGTTTCTTTCCAAAAATAGGAAATAAGTTGGATGGAAATTATATTTTAAAGGGAGATATCGTTTGTTTAATTTTCAGATATATTAAGATTAATTGAAGTCTAGTTTCTAGAGGCATAAGAATCATGGCATTTGGATCTTTGTAGAGAGAGTTATAATTAAAAGATGACAACTTGTTCTTAAAGGAACATTAGGAAGAAAAGGATTTCAACATTGCTCATAAGGTTAGGTTAGCTTGATGTTTGAGGAGGAATTGAGCTAAATTAGTAAATGAATTATTGACCTATTGACATATGTTAGAATAACATTTATGATGATTGATTAGGGATGAATTTGGTTGTGGTGTTGGTGTTGAATGTGTGTTAGGAATCTAATGAATGGATTGGTTATGTTCTAATTCGATTTTGATGCTTGAAAGACCATAATTTATAAACTACCAAATGAATGATTTGAATTCGAATTAGAGATGAATTGATGAGGAATTGAAATATATTTAAGCTATAATTGATGAACTATCTTGAAGATGTCAAAATTTGAAAGAAAAGTGGAAGGAAAGTGAAGGTGAACTTTCGGATCACCCATCCTATGATCATGGGAATTGTATTAGCTCCTTCCCATAATTGTCGAAATGCTTGGTAGTGAGAAAGAAATATATTTTTGTTTAGTTTGAATATGTTAGATTTATGTAAATATGGTGCCCTAGAAAGCAAGTGTATTACATATAACCTAATTTTCTTTGGGTTACTTTTGTAATGAAAATATTTTTTACGAATAAAATAAAAAAAGTTTGGTTTAATTTGTATGAGCATTATATATCTAGTCATGAGGCACCTAGATTCTTTTGTAAATAATATACATATACATGGACATGTATGGGAAACATTTATATTATTAAAATCTAAATTAGTTGATTCATAATTGAATAATCAAGTTAGTCACTTGATTATATTTTAGGTTATAGTGCTGCGATTTATCTCCGTGTAAGAAAAAAAGTTTATTTTAAGGGAATGATAAGTTGCATATCATGATAGTAGTTGATTATCTTTTTTTTAGCAATTTAGTTAATTTTATACATATAATAAGATTTTATGTACATCTTTGGAGACTATCAAAATAGTAGTCTCTTGCCCACCAAAAAGGAGAAACCTGAGGGGATGGCTTAAGGAAGCAACATTGCCTCTTAAACTAACCTTCTTACGCCTATAGAACTTTCCTACCAAAAAATTTAAAGATCTAGATCATCATCCCAATTCACAAAATCAATACACACATTTTACAGTACCATTGATCACTCTTCAAACAAAAACGATCCTCTTATATGCTTCTCTACCTAAGATGAAGAAATTGATGGTGTCCCTCTATTTAGAATTTTCTATCATGGTTCCATCCGAAGGGTCAAGCTTCCCTGATGTTTAAGTTTATGAGCATCTTTGCATAAGCATCATTGATGTTTTAGTGAAGGTCTTTTACCTGCCAACTCCTTGCTTGGCTAATTGGAGACATAGACTTGTCCTGGGACTGGATTCCCTTCTCCTTTCAGTTCCATAGGTTGATTTAATACCTTCCCTTTCACAAGCCTAAAAACAAAAACTTCATAGATATTATTAGTAAATAACTACTCGTACTATTACCTTCTCTCGGTGTTTGAGCTAAGATGTTCCATAACTTGGAACATCACTTTGGAGTTTAAGCTCCCCACATCTAAGGCTTCCTTTTTGAAGGTTCACAAATTCCTTTCTTTCCAAAGGTTATAAACAGTAACTGAAAGTAGGATAGGAAAAAATTGAGGTCACAGGCTTGGATATTTAGTGCATGGCTCAACCAATTAGGGATGGAATGGAGGTTTATTTGATTTGGAAGGCTTATTTAAAAATGATTAACGTAATGTACCCAAATAGCTTTTGACAAGGAACATTCAAAGAATAAATGTTCTGTAGTTTCATTATCCATGGAGCACAAAGAGCAATGATTTGGGGTGTGAAGATAAAGGAGTCTATCCTTTGTTTGCAGCTTTCTAAGGAAAGCCAACCAAAGTATGAACGAGCACCTAAGATTGTTACTTTTAAACTAAACCATTTTACGCCAAGGGACTCTCTGAATTGGGGGTCTTAAGAAATTGTAGGCTGAAGCATTAGTAGACTTATTAGAAAGGCTTGCTAACCATTCCAAGCAATCAAGTTTGGAGTTGTTCGGTTTGTATTGAATGGGCTCTAGGTTTTTAAAAATCTGAATCTTTGCCTCTTGCCAACACCATTCATTGTTTCTGATAACTTCTAAAACTTTTGTTGTCATACTTCCTTCTAACCCATTAATCACTCTCAGGGTGGAGAAGTGCTTTAGGATTCCTCTTGGATGCCAAGGATCCTGCCATAAATGAGTAGAATTAACATTTCCTATCCTAAATCTAAATTGGTTCCCTATTTTGTCCCTCACAAATAATATTTTCCTCTAACTCCATGAACTATTTTTAGTAGGTTGAGCCCTCTATAAATTTTTCCTTCTTAATAGGATGGAGTGAATCCACTTTACCCATATAGCTTCACTGTCATTAAACAAAAACCAGATCCTATTTCCTAGTAGTTCATTATTCCATATAGGTAAGTATTTAATCCCTAAACTCCCCTCCCTTTTTGTTCTACAAATGTCAGTCCATTTAACCTTAGTGTGAGATTTTGAATCCACCTTCCTAGCCCACAAAAATTTTCTAAGTTTTGCACCTATCTCCTTTAGGATGGAAGAAGGAAGAATGAAAAGTGTAGACTAGTAAACCTGAAAAGAAGAAAGCACATAGATCATCAATTGAAACTTACTAACTAGCATCGGATTGGTTTTTATTGGTCCATTTTTTAATCCTAGCATCAATCTTCTCTAATAAGGGAAAGCAATCCCTTATAGACAACCTTCCTGTTAAGAGAGGTACCCCTAAATACTTTATGGGGAGACTACCATTTTTGAGTCCTAAAATCATTTCCATTTAATGAGTCAAATGATTCATGTCAAGGGATAAGAACATCTGACTCTTAGAAGGGATCATGTTCAGTACAAATAACTCTAAAAAGGTGCACATACAATCTAGCAAAGATTGTACTGAATTCAAATCAACATGGCAAAATAACATAAGGTCATCAACAAATAAGAGATGGGTGAGTTTAAGAAATTTACACCTCCAGTAATATTTGAAGGAAAGGTTACCATCTAGACTAGCATTCAAACTCCTAGAAAGGACTTCCAATTAGATAATGAAAAGGAATTGGGATAATGGGTCTCCTTGTCTTAGGCCTGACTTCCCTCTAAAAAATTTTGTGGGAGATCCATTGATCAAAATCGAATACGAAGGGGATGATATACACTCTTTAATCCAATCAATGAATTTTCCAGGAAAGCCCACAAATACTAGAACATTCATGAAAAACTCCCATTGTATTGAGTCATAGTCTTTTTGAAGGTCCACTTTGAAAGCACATCTCTCATGTTTATTAGACAGGTGGTAATTCCTAAGAATTTCTTGAGCTAGCAAAATGTTATCCCCTATTCGACAATTTTTAATGAAAGCGCATTGGCTTGGGCTAACAATATGGGGGAGAGACTCTCTCAACCTATTTGCTATAATTTTAGAAATCACCTTATAAATCATATTATAGCAAGAAATTGGTTTGAAATCTAACACTATAGATCGGTGATCCTTTTTTAGAATAAGGGGGATAAAAGTGGAATTGAGCTCTTTAAGGAGCTTCCCATATTCAAAAAATTTTTTAATGGCTTAAGTAACTTCCTCTCCAATAATATACCAGGCATGTTTAAAGAAGAACCCATTAAACCCATCTAAGCTCAGGGCCTTATTCGGTTTGAGAGAATTGAAAGCCTCTCTTATCTCTTATACTGAAACTTCAACAATGGGGGAGTTTGAAAGGCCTTCAGGTAAGGAAAGAGGGTAGAGATTGTCCACAAAATCTTTAGAAGGGAGAAGGATTTTATTATCACCTATAGAACCCTGAAAATGATTAAGAAATTGATATTGAATCCCTTTAAGAGCTACAATTCTATTCCCATTTCCCACTATTACAGAGGGAATGTTGTTTCTATTTTTGTTAGCAATGGGAGAGTAGTGAAAAAATTTGGTGTTCCTATCCCCTTCTCTGAGCCATTTAATACAGGAAGATCATTTGAAGAAAGATTCCTGATCATTTAGAGAACTAATTAAGTCATTAATGGCTTCAGACTCCTTAGCCATCAAAAGAGAAGACTTGGTCAAAATTCTCATTTGATCTTGGATGTTGTTGAGAATAACTTGACAACTCTCAACTCTGTGATTCACATCACTTACTTGGTTAGAATTAAGAATTTTAAGAACTTAAGCTTAGACATTACACAGAACATAGTAGTAGCCCGAACCTGAAGGGACCAAGCATCCTCTACTGTCTGAAGGAAGTTAAGCTGATTGACTAGAAAGTTTGAGAACCTAAAGGGAGAGGATCTCTTCTGCTGATATGTTAAGGCCCTAACCACTATTAGAGAGTGATCTGATATGTTTGGATTATTAATGACACTATAAGAATTGGGAAACCTAGAGCTCTACGTCAAATTAATAAGAATTCTATCTAACTTACTAGCAATAAAGAGATCTCCACATTGCCTATTGTTCTAAGTAAAACTTGGACCACTAGAATTTAGATCAAATAAAGTACAGTCATCCACACATTCCCTAAATTCACTCATCCCATTCATAGCTGAGGGACTTATACGTTCTGCCTCATGAGAGAATAGAATCGCATTGAAGTCTCCTGCTATAATCCAATGTTGATTACCAATAGTTAAGTTAATATTTGAAAAAATAGAGTATAGATTCTTCCTATGATTGAGATTATTTGACACATAAATGTAGGTCATGAAGAAAGAAGAAGAAAAATTTATAGGAGTCACCTCTAGGTAAATCAATTGATCATTAGAGCTAAACATAGAACATAGGAAGTGATCTAGGTTCCAAGCTAACAATATCCTTACATTTAAAGCATGATTTACATTGCTGCAATAAGGCCATCTAGGAAACATTGAGGAGAACACATTATTCAGAAAAGGAGTCTTTATTTTAGATTCTATCATACAAACAAAGGAGATAGATAGTCTCTTAAAACAAGCTTTCACATCCAAATATTTTTTAGGGCTATTAATCCCCCTAACATTCCAAAAACATAAATCCATAGCATATAAAAAACTAACAAAGCCTCCTACGTCTGTTTTCTGTTAGATTTCCTACTTGTTCTCACAATGAAATCCCCCTTTACCCCTCCCTAAAGACCAGGACTACTAGAAACCAATTCAGAAATAAGAGATGGAGGAATTGTACCTACTTGGTTCACAGTAGGAAGGTTGGATCCTCAAGGTCTCCATTCGATTCACTTTCCTTCTGTTGATCCTTGCTTAACTAGCTAGGGCTGTATGAGGGACTTGATTCCTTATAAACTTGTATTTCTTTCTTTGCCTTATAGCCCATTTGTTGAGATCCTTGGTCCATTCTTTGCTTAATTGGAATCATAGGAATTGTTGTCTCCTTATGACTTTGAATTGTCTTCTCTAAGGTTAAATCATGTTCCTTACTTTGCTGATTTGTTCTTTTTGATATTGTCTCCTTCTCTTTCTCTAACCCTTGTTGCAATCCTGACTCAAATAGCCTCCCTGTAGGTGCCCAGTTCTTCTTTTGTGCTTAGTGCTCTAGTTTCCATTCGTATTCAATCTTAATTTCCTTAAAGTTTATATTCCCTTATTCATTGTAAATGGCTAGTTGGAAAGAGGAAGGCCAACTCCTCTGTAATTTTAACTCCACACACATTCTTGCATACACTATTCTGTGCATCCTAGTAGTCTGAATATCCATGAGTAAGGGTTGTCTTACAGCACTTGCTATTAGTCGTAACCCTTCTGTGTTCCAATATTCTATGGGTATATTGTAAAATCTTGCCCATACCAAAGCTAACCTAACTTCTTCTTACTCCCCACCATTCAGAAAGCATTTACTTAATAATAAGGGTTTTCTTTGGATATGGCTAGGACCCTTTTCCAAAACCATATTCAATCCTATCTCTGAGTTAAACTTAAATAGGAAATTATTAAAGCTCGTTATTAAAGTTTCCTTAAGCCCATACTCTACCTAAGACTTTGCTAGTGCTCTCTGAACCATAGGAAAAGCAAGTCGCTTACTGATGAAGAAACCTATCAGAGTTTGTCTGAATAGCACCGCCCCCTTCTTCACTAACTCTGAAGGTGGTATGACGTAGATCTAGTCCTCCTTGACCTCTAGAGGATAGTAGGTCAAAGCTTTATCTTTTGAGAAATCCTCCATTCCTTCCGGGACTACGAACTTCCATGTTCTGATGTTCTCCGAAGTTTTGACCTCCAGGGGTGTGAGGAAGTTTCTGGTACCAAGGTCTATTGAACTAAAGGGTTTTTTTTTCTTAGAGGTGTTATGGGTACAATTAATAGAGGGGGACAATTTGGGAGATGGAGCATTTGTCAGAGGAGATCTATGATATTTAGGTCAATGTGTTAGTTTCAATTAGGGTTAGAGAAAGAGGTCTTATTGTGGGAGTTAGGTAAATGGACAGAAGAAGGGTCAAGAGGGGTATGGGTTAGGGTAGGACAAGTAGAGGAAGCCATGGAGGGAGGGCAAAACTCACCTATTCTCTCACAAGTTATAGGTGTCTCAGCTCGCCACTCTCTCGCTCATCGCTCATTGCTCATCGCTCTTTGGTGATGCAGTTTCTATAGTTGACTATCAATAATGGCACTATTAAATGAATCTGGAATCAAGTATGTTTTCTAACGAATAAAGTGAGTCGTTACTTTAATCTTAAAACATACACCTTAGCATTCTTTTATTATAAACCACAATCTTGATGAGTGTTGAACTCATATGTGTTTCATTATAATTCTTGATATGATTGGAATGGACTTTTATAGAGTATCAATCCAGTGTCTGCATGTTGGAATTATTAATTGAAACATGTATCAGGGAACATTCACTCAAATAAAGAG
>JANSVA010000217.1:34375138-34411272 GCA_025504915.1 Erythroxylum reticulatum | reverse complement strand
AATGTGAAACATGATCAAATATGCAACAATGTGATTATATGTTATGTGAAATGATGTGTGGCATGAACTGAGTGAACTATCGATGATAGTTACCTCATTGAGTTCGGAAAACTCACCAAAATTGCAATGTGGCCTTTTCAGGACCGAGAGACGACTCTAGCTACTGAGAGGCTCTACAGCCGTGTAAATTGTGACTGGCAAGACAAGTTATGGCTCAAAGGTCGGTCAGCTGGGATCCTTGGACAAATTAGTTAGATTGTACACATTTTCCTCATTTACGTAGTACTATTGTAGTAGGTTTTGATGATGTATATATGGGAATTGTTGAAAGTCACAATGTAGACAATCGAGTTTTTTTTTAATGAAATGAAATGAGGAAAAAGATGGTTTTAAAATATTATGGTTTCTTATGATGCTTTATAAGTAATTTATGATACCATGCCACGAGAAGAGAGGGTAATGATTGATCGTAGCTCACCCTTATCGTAGAATATGTATCGGAATGACCCTCGGACGTCCCATTGTGTACCCTACGGTAAGGGGGCATTACAAAGACAAACCTTAAGGTTTGTAGAGGACCAATAATCACACATTTGGATCCAATTTTTTAGATTCGTATGCTCAGCAACATGTCTACTTGCCTCCTTATCTGAAGGAAAAGATTTGGAGTTATTTCAATAGTGACCTTACACAACTTCACATTTCAGACTTCTCGATATCGATGATATTGAGCTTCATCTGCGAACAACGAGTAAAAGTGAAATTAGTCTTTAAATGAGTAAAAAATTGCATATAATTAAATAAATTGAGAAATTACATTTTGTCGCAAGTTTTCTTCCTTCAACTGCTTGGCATATTAAAGGCAAGATAATTCAATCTTGACAATGACCCCTAACTCATTGGACAATTTTGTTGATTAGATCTTGTCAATAGGAAGACCTTGCTTGGTGTTAATATAAACAGACAACCTGCTATTCATTGCAACATTCATGTGTTGCAACTTAACACCTTTAGTGATACCTCTACCTCTTTTTATGATGCAAATATTGGAACCTGAAAAATAATTATAACAAAAAATGCATTAAACATGTAAAGATATATTTGAGGATATGTGTAATTATAGGTAGTAAAGATTTATAAACCTAAAGATCCCTTAAAACTAGTTAAGGTAAATAGAGGTTGTTGTTGACTGGCCTTATTGGAGATTGAAGTCTAGTGTTGTTGTTAGATAGGGTTAGATTGATCCAGTTATTGTGGGGAGGAACATCTGCACTAGTTGCCACTTTCTTTCCTTTGTTTTGTCCAAGTGTCATTATATTGAATATGTATAATGATTTCTCAATGATTTTCCGATACAAAATATTATTAAATTATTTCTCTATGATTTTCCAATATAGAATAAAACTAATTAGAATGATAACATAAAGAACTTGTAAAATTTTTCCTTAAATCATGTCGAAGCATTTGATAAAACATTAATAAATCATTATCAAATATGATTAGAGCCGATGGCAACTTTAAGCTTTTTTTTTTAAGTTGCTCTTTATTCTTATTACTTATTTCTTCTTATACTAATCTTTTGTAATGAAACCTATAAGCTTCTAGGTCATGAAATTGTTACTATTTTGTATTAGTTCCTACTATAGAAATATATTATCCAATTTTGGAAGAAAAAAAAGAAGGTTATTGGATCTTTGGCCCTACAGTTTCAATCACATTAGAAACATTTTTAACATGCTCTGTTTATCTTGGTTGATCATTTGTTAAAAGAAACAATGTATAACTTCAGAACTTTACAAGTGTTAGACTTTTCTATGTCTATAAATAACACATCTAACAGATATAAGGAAAATTTGAATCGTATTTTAGAAATTAGCATTAATATGGTTGTAGTTTCTTTCATTAAGGACTTTGTTACATGTATTAATACTATTGTTACCAACTCTTTACAAATTTTAATACATGCTTATAGAGTGAAAGTTAATAAGGAAGAAAGCTTTCAATTATTTAGTGATGTGTATTTCATACAAGGGAGGCATTTTTGCTTCAATCAACATAGTAATAAGAAGTGCTTAAACCAATATAGTTAAAAGAAGTGATTCAATGATCTTAACTTATGAACAAAGTTATACATACTTCACAACATTTGAAAGATAAATGAATGAAATGTAAAGAAATTCACAGCTAAATGAAGCATAATAAAATACATTACTTTTACAAAATGAAACATAATGAAATACAAAGGAAAGCATAATAAAATACATAACTTTTACAAAATAAAGCATAATGAATCGGGAAAGAAGCATATTAAATTACATCACTTTTACAAAATGAAGCATAATGAAATACAAAAGGAAGCCTAATAAAATACATAACTTTTACAAAATGAAGCATAATGAAATACAAAATCAAGTATAATGAAATATATAACTTTTACAAAATGAAGCATAATGAAATACATACTTTTACAAAATGAAGCATAATGACATGCAAAATACATTATTTCTCTATGATTTTCCAATATAAAATAAAACTAATTAGAATGATAACATAAAGATGTTTAGATGTTTTGTAAACTTTGGTGAATATGAAGGATACTAACTATGGAATCACTGTTTGAAATTAACAGTTTTGCATAAATGAGTAATGTTGATAGATCTTGGTTATTCATAATCCTCTACGTCTAGTACAGCAACATCTAATATACGGTCAACAACCATAAAGTCAATAAGTTTCGGAGCACAGTGCAGACATTGATGGAGTACATAGTTCAACTCCGTAATGAGGTAGATGAGCTAAAAGGGAGGGGTAGCATCTCAGAGCATCTGCGATCACAGGATAATAGTGTACTTATAGTCATTTTGTTTGAATTACAAATACTTATTATGTACAATTTAATATTTTTATTATCAATTAAGATAATTTTAACTTTATATCATCAATCAACTTTCTGTTTAAATAAATTAAATATATAAACAAATCAAAAATTTATACACAAATAATTCATAACTGTTGAAATTATGCATTAACCATAACATCATGAAATAAAATTTAATGTTGGGATTTAAAAAAATTTAAACATATTTACTGACATAAATACAAGTATGTCAATAAAATCCATTATATTTACCAACGGAACACCGAAACTTGTCGGTAAATTCTATGATATTTACCAACGAAATTCTATGATATTTACCGACGGAACATAGAATCATCGTTGGTAATATTGATAGCCATTGCCAACTTTACTGTCAAGATTTGCTGAACCGTCGGTATACTCACCGACGGGAAATCATAACCATCGGTAATGTTACTGACGGAATAGCAAATACTGTTTGCAAATATTCCAACTAGAAAGAAAACAACTGTAGGTAAATTTACCAATAGTCACAACCAATTGTCAATATATTCACCGACGGTTACATAAAATATCCATCGGTAAATTTACCTACAGTCATTTTTACAACGTCTTTATCCATCAGTGAATTCCGTCGCCAATTTATATTACCGATGGAATTCAAAGGTTTTCTATCAGTTATATTAAATGACATTTTTCTTATAGTGAAGGCACAATTTGTAATAGATGTTTATGTAAAACATTTACTATATGATTCCTTTGACACCAAATCTTTACCATTACTAAAATGTAGTACTTTGACTTGTCATTGACAAACTAGCATAACTTATCACATTGACATGGAATGCAGATAGTGTCATATGCATCAGTTCTTTACATCGATAATTCATTTGTGGGATTTGATTACCAAAAGAATTTTTTAACATAATAATTTTTTGATATATTGATTTTTCAAAGTTAAACTTTTAACATCAATTCATCAAGGAATGTTTACATGGCGATTGGCTTCCAATGGCAAAAATGAGTTTCGATGGGAAGAATGTGGGAAAAATCTACCTAGTGTAGAAGAAATCAATGCAGATATTTTGTCATCATACACTAATCACCGCTTGCCTTCCATCGCCGATTTTCTTCTTCAAGGTTTTTAGTATCATCTTAATTACCTCTCTTCCTTAATTATTTATATGTTATTTGCATCATAGTAATCTATTAGATGAATGTTTTATTGTATATATTATATCTTGTGTAAAGCTTATTCCAATCATCAAGAGAACATAGATGAAAATGGAAATGGTGGCAATATCCTGAGGACTGGTACAGGATTAGGGCAATCAGTTGATTTTGATCAATTGTCAATTTTAATGACTATGTCTGCTCAATCAGGTATGAATGTGTTGTAATTTGGCTTCGTAATACAATTTCACTTAACTAGCTATTTAAGTTTCGTACTAATTGTGTCTTAGGTCAAACAAATTGCACTAGTAGTTCATCTAATTCATTGATCTATACTACATCTTGTGATTTGTTCACTATATCCTCTACAAGTTTAGCTATAGCCAAGAGGTTGTCAGAAGAAGGTGTCAATAACCCAACACCTGAGGGAAGATCTTTGAGATTTTCAACTGATGCCTTCGAACGTGCAAGGACCTTCTTAGGAACCCAAACATAATGAACTCATTTACCTCTGCCAACTCTCACGTCATTTAGAATCCAAAAAGATGATTGTTTCATTTCCTTTTTGATGGAATATGTGTGAAACTTTATTTGTTGTTATGTCTGTAAGAATTTTGGAAACAACTTCTCTACTAGTAAGGGATAAGGCTGAGTACTATTGAATCTCCTAGACCCCACATATCAGTGCGATTCATACTGGGCGTTGATGTTGTTCTTGTTGTTCTATGCTTGTAAAAATTGTTAAACTTCTAATTATAATCTTTTACTACTTAGTTGTATACGTCATTATAGTATATTGCTTACTATTTTCAATTTTTATGTATTATTATTTTTATTGTTCATAAAAATTAATGATTAAGAACGTAAATTTGTTAAAATTTAATCTTATTAATATGTTAACTTTAAGGTATGTTTATTTTTTAATTTCTAAAAGGAAAATTTATAGAGTTTTTATGCATTAACTATTTATTTAAACAAATTTAAAATGAAATCATTAGTCAAAAATATGAAAAACCATATATAAATGTCAATTATAATTAGCCTTATGATTATTAAGCACACTTACTGTTAAAAAATTAACAAATTAAGATTATTAATACATAATTCTTTAATATGCACCTTTTGTGACGATTTAAAGATTTAGTTGCCAAAAGTCCACATCTGGTGATAAATTACACATTTGTTGCAAAAAGTTTGAATACTTACTGACGTTTTATGTAATCATCACTAAAAGGTCGATGTTTAGTAACAATATGAGTAAATCGTCGCAAAATTGGCCACTTTTAGTGACAACTCTTGAAAAGCGTTGCCAAATAACCTACTTTTCCAATTATTTACTTTAATTTCACTAAATTTGAGACTTTTGGCGATGGAATGATATACTGTCGCCAAAAGTCTACATTTGGCGATGATTTTCAATTCGTCACCAAAAAAAAGTAGCTAATAATCTGTTATGTTTTAGTGTTATCTAATGAAATGATTGAATGATAAGAAAAAAATCATATACAGAAAGACTAGTCAAAACTACATTAATATTCTTAAATATGTGAATAATCATGATGTGTTGCTAGAGATGACAATCTTTATATATATATAGTTGAATTAAAGATAAAGTAAACGAGTGTAATTTATTTAATTCTAAATATAATTTAGGATTATTTTTGTATCCGTTACCAATATATTTAGAAACTTGAGTTACACATAAAGAGTAAATTGAAAAGAGTAAAGATATTTTAATCAAGTTAAATTTGATTGTAAAATTTGAAAAATTTTATGATTACATATGTGATATTTAATAAATAAGGATCAATATAAGATATGAGATCTTAACGGGTATAACTTATATTTAATTAGAATTATTTGTAATTATATTTAAAGTTTAATTAAAATTAGAGTTTAATTTCAGTTCAATTACGAAAATGTCTAAAAACTTATTATAAGTAGAATTAAGTTCTAATAAAATTAGTACTTTTTTCTTAACTTTCTCTACTATAATTATAGGATTTTCTCAACAGTTATAAAGATATTATTACAGCCCGAACACTTGCAATGTTCAACATTATTTTCAAGTTTCTTTTCAAGAAGAGACGGCCGTACATGGACAGTAAAGAATCCTGGCAATATTATTTTCAAGTTTCTTCAATGAGAGACGCGGCACATGGTGTAGATAAACAGAGACAGATCCTTGTTTTGACAGCTTCGGGAGGATAAAGAGATAAAGAAATAAAGAAACAAGCTTCATAAACCAAATCTTCCAGGGCTCAAATAAGCGATTTTAGCTCACTTGCTACCTTGACATAAATGGATACGACAGGTCAATTTGCGAAAAAAAATAACGGGATATTTCCGAAATTCAGACTTATTATAAGAAGAAAACTTTGAAGTTTGTAACTATAGGTAATTTCCTATCTCCATTATATAAGACTAGGGAACTGCGTACATGGGCATGTAGTTAAGAAACAAGTAGAAATTTCAGATACACAATTGACAAAGGTGGCTTGACTTGTCGGCAGAGGTATGGCAACTTAACATTTCCTGGGATGTTTCCCCCAAAACTAGGGGATTTTAGTAAATATTAAAACCAATGCCCAGGACCCAGCCAAGATTTCAATTTGCTACTAACAAACAAGATCTATCAATAAACAGCCAAAAGAAACTAAGAAATCAAGAAACCAAATCTAAGTACCTAACATCCTTCGGGATCATGCGTTTTTTATATTATTCTTGTATGGTATGAAGTCTAATAGTCCATCAGAAGAAAGCTCCTACTTACCAATCGATCCCGCACGTAGAATTATCCAAAACTTCAAATCTTTATGATATACTTAATCAGCCAAAACATTGACCAAATTATATAATCAATCCAACATGTCAATTTGAGACAAGTATATTATTTTCTACAGCCTGACAATTTAGCTGGCATTGCCTCCCACCCCCACACAACCTGGGGAAAATTTTTGTCTTCTTTCTCGCATCAATCATAAGCAAGTATCTTGACTACCATATGATGCACTACATATAGCCAGAGAACGAAAGCTGAAACAATTCACTCAACATCCTTACGGAGTTGCCATTCAAATAAAAGCGCTTATCTTGTGAGGAGAAGTTGAGCATATTGAACCATGAATAGCAGGATCAGTACTATCGCATATGCTGCACTCAACAAAAGCTTCAGGAACAAAAGAAGGCCAGCTCCGAAGAGGGGTCAGGTAAAGTCGAGAATAGCAGCAAGGGCCGTACACTCCATGATTTCTGTTCTTTCGAGAGCCTCTTTGATCAACCACCGTCATTCCCAGAGAAGAGCCTACTTGAGAGAAGCATAACAACTTTATATAATGAAACGCTTGACCTCTCAGATCATCACTCTTCTAATGTAGATATTTGGATATTCACATCGTTTTGTTTTCCGGGGTCCGTTTTGCTGCATTTTCAATCTGAGTTGTTCATTTGTGGCGATGTAACGATGACGTTGTTGAGATCTCATCGTACATCACAAATCTCTGTGCGATACTTTCTTCGTGAAGTTTCCTCATAACATCTATAAAGCTTCAAGTTTTGGTGGACATCTGGTACAAACAGACGTATATACTTGATGCCAGAACCGATAATTTTTAAAATTAATAACGTAGACTATTCAATATAATATTATCAGGTATTCCAGCTAAATATAGGATCTTCGAACTGTTGGGGAATAAAGTAAAGAATAGAAATTAGTAGAAAGAAAGAAGGCATTACGGGAGGAGAGTATATTACTTTTTTACTGCATTTAAAAAAAACACCTACATCAAGGCCTAATATATAGGCTTACAAATGAAGCAAATAATGGGAAACGTGGCCTTGAATAATGGAAACGATCATCCACTATCTCACAAATCATGTCATCTATATAAATGTAGACAATTAAGAATTTACCATTATCATGCTTCTCTACATACAGTGGGCTCATTTTTACTCATAACAAATCCTTTTTTTTTTAATGAGTCAACTTTTCGTACTATGCCCACCCATAAATAGCTTTTTTGAGCTTGTAGATCTTTTGTTCTTTGCCCGATCACAACAAAGTCATTAAGTTGACATACATACATTTGTATGTTCCAATTTGCATGATACTTTATTTTAAACACCTATTTCAGTCTGGTAGGAGTCTTTTCCTCTAAAAAATTAACCAATTTTCATATTTGATTGTGCTCAATTTCCCTCATTTCTTCCATCCTTTGGTGCTTACCATTCTTCATTTTTAGTAGCTTTCTCAAAGAATGTAGGCTCTGTCACATATAAAGCAAAACTATAGTTTTCATAAATTTCAGCCAGCGATCGAAACGTATTTGAAGTGAGATCATATGTAGAGCTGAATGGGGAGCTTGTTGACGATGAATTGCTACTGTTACTATATGAAGTAGGATTGCTACCCGGTGAAAAAATTGAGTTACTAGCTATGCAAGAGAGTTAGTGCCACCAGAATGAGTTTCTAGAATTGTTGGTTCATATGGTTATGTCAATGTAGGAGTGTCTTTTGGGGTTTCTGTTGTTTCTACTTCATTGCTTTTCTCCCATGTCCAGCTTTGTTTTTCATTAAATTTGACATCTCTACTAACAATTACCTTGCCACTTGTAGGATTATATCGCTTATATGCCTTGGATTAAGTGCTATAACCTACAAAAGCACATTTATGTGATTTTTCATCAAGTTTAGATCGAGATTTAACCAAAGCATATGCTACACAACCAAAAATTCATAAGTGACTTACCTTAGGCTTATGACCTTTTCATGCCTCATATGGAGTACAGTTGTATACTACTTTGTGGGAAAGATATTCAGGATATAGACCATTGTAGCCATTGCCTCTGCCCAAAAACACTATGGGATATCTCTTTGCCTTCATTATGCTTCTACCCATCTCAATAGTGGTACGATTTTTCCATTCTGGCACTCCATTTTTCTTCGGTGTATAGGTGTTGTGAGTTCTCCATGGATGTTGTTCTCCTCATGAAAAATATTGAATTCATTTAAAACAAACTCACCACCTCAATTTGTTCAAAGTTTCTTAATTTGACACACATTTTGCTTCTCTATTAAGAACTAAATTTCTTGAAATTTTCAAAAGCTTCATATTTGAATCTTAATAAATATACCCAACTTATATGACTATAGTCATCAATAAAGAGCAAAAAAAAATATCTAAAGAGCAAAAAAAAATACCGACTCCCTCCTAAGGACTCAACTGACATGGGACCACATAAATCAGCATGTACGAGTTCAAGGCAAGTTGAGGCCCTCCAAGCCTTACTTACAAGAAATGATGACCTGTTTTTTTCCATACACACATCCTTCACAAAATACCAAGATTATCAATTTTAGGCAACCCAACAACCATGCCTTTATTGTCTAACAATTGTAATCCTTTGATATTTAAGTGACTATACCTCAAACGCCATAACTTAATTTATGCACTTTCCTTAGCAGCCAAGGCATAACTTTCACCACCAAGTGATACATCCAATGGAAACATTCTAGTTGAGGCCATTTGAACATAAAAAATTTGCCTACCAAATTACTTGTCATGAATGCTACAGGAATCGTTACCAAATATAAAAAAAGTAACCTCAATTAACAACTATGCAACACTTAACAGATTTTGAACTAGAGAGAGAACATACTGCACATCATGAAGAAGCTTTATATTACCGTGTGTGATTTTGATAGCAACCGTACCTTTTTCTTTAACTTTGAATGGATTGTCATCTCCGAGTTGAATTTCTGATCCCTGCGTCTCATCAAGTTCCTTGAACAACAACTGCTTGCCACACATATGATTGGAGCAATCACTATCAATAAACCAAATAACATTGGTCACAATCCATATTAAAGTGAGCCATGAACAAATTGTTTTCCTTTTGTAGTGTCTTAGTGAAGTTGGCATGCACCTGTTCATCTTTTTGTTTAATCCAACAGTCAACCTCCATGTACCCATATCTTTTATAATAGCGACATTCACCAGTAAATTAACCTTGTCCTCTTCCACAGCCACAACCTCGACCATGATATCCTCCTCTACCTGACCCTCCGCCTCTTATATTGTCTGACTTTCTATATGCTGAAGTTTCTAACTTACCTATAAGATGAGACCCCCCTTACTTGAAAAGGCTTTTTTTTTTAATTTTTCACTAGACCTATTCAACTTATCTTCATGTGCTAATAAATAACCCATCAATTCATCAAATGTGTGGTAATTTCTTATCCAGATCTTTGTAAACTAAATGCATGCTTCACAACTTCTCACTTTAAATTATAACTTTATTACTTTTCATTTGGTGGATAAATGTCGTTCTAATTTAACTTATTTTTCTTATCAACACATTTTACATGTATTTGCATTTAAGTTTTTGTTGTTTGATCTTTTTCTTTCCTGGTGATGATGTTGGTGGTACATTGGCATAGGATGGTGTAGTGATTACAGGCATGAGGTCGAGCGATACAAGGCTTCTCAGCACAACTGATCCAAAGATCCAATAGACAAGATTGTTGAGGCACAAGTAATTTTCCTTGCAATTATTGAGGATTGTAGCATTCGCGTTTGTATTTTGAAACAATAAAAACACATGTAATTTGCTTTTGTATTTCAAACATGTGAAATTTTGAATGTTGAATTTTTAAGTACTTATGAACTATATATTATATATAAATGCAATTTTCAATCATTTACCTTTGAAAGTATGTACATTAATATCTATATATTGCTTTTAATGTATATACGGATGTTATGTACCTAATAACAAAAATGTGCTTTTACGTTAAATATTATTTGTAGCGAGAGATATGGATGTTGCCTAATCAAAAAATTTTGTTGCCGATGCCTAATCAAAAAATTTTTGTTGCCTTATCCTAGACCTCACACTTCACACCTCGCACTCATGCTCTCTCTCTACATCAAGACATGTGCTTTCTCCCCCAACGGGCTACCGGCCGTGAAAGTTGTTGCAGAGGAGGCAACCGCATCACGGAGGCCTTCCCCCATTGGCCATCTCAATCAGGATGTCAAATCAATCTAATGGAAGTCCATGGCTCTATATTAGAGATGCCATTCTGCTAACCCCTGATTTCGTCAACGTTGGTAACCTGCACAAGCGAAAGAACAGCAGTTTGATCAAGTCCATAAAGCGAATCAGTCAAGTGCATTCACAAAGAAGAAGGCCCTTTGAACATCTCCATTCCCATCTCAACAGCAACACCAAAAATGGACAAAGCTGAAACAGTTGATTCAAAAGCATGTAAAAGGTAAACAGCAACAAATGCAGTAATGAAAACAGTGACTGCACATGCTATTGCAATAATTTTTTGTATGATGAGCACCCCATTATGAGCACCGACAACGTGTTGCCCATCTGTCACAATATTAACAGCTCGTGATACTGCAACTATGGCACCACTTGCCTGAGCCAAAGATTTTGCGGTTTCCATGGCATCCACTGATTCATGAATGCTGTCAAATCCCTTCACAGTGAAAATCAACAATCTGGCTATAAAGGGCATAGAACACCTAACACTTTCATTTTATGTTTGATGATAAGGCTAACTTTTCTCCTAATTTTAGCGGAGGAAAGAACACAGAGACAAGCCTTTACACTCAATACTTGCCAATTTAGATTAGCAAATGATCTTGAAATGGTTTATTGCGAGCAGTCTGTTCTTTCTGGGTCGGAAATTACAAGCTTACACCTACTAATCAGTTTGAAAACACTAATTACTTGTTGCACATACATATACTTTATGTTTCCTTCTTAAAAGGCAAATCAAGACAGTAGATGCTTACTCAATGAAAAGTCTAAAGACAATGAAATGTCTACAGCTTTACTGAAACCAACCCATCGGGCATTAGTCGTTAAATTTAGTAAATAATTAATTTTGTTATCCATTATATTTTATTTTTCTTTTAAAAATTAAATATTTTAATGCAATTAATTAGTTTGATATTTTAACTATAGTTAAATTGAGTATACCTTTCTGAAGTAAAAGCTAAATCATATAATGGATATTTTGTTTACGAACAATTTAATTTTTTGAATTTTTTGAATTTTTCGTACAAAAAATTTCTTAGTTCATATTTATCTAAAAATAATTTTAAATATATATATGGTTTTTATGAGGATAATTGAATAATGAATAAATAACAAAAAAAGTAGAATCACAATATTTTATTTTTAAAAAATCATTTCTAAAATATTATATTCTTATTTAATTTAAGATTAATTTATAAATCGATCTTAATTCATATATTTTATATTGTAATTTTAATATTGCAATCATAATGCACAATTGTTATTACGTTTTTTTTTTCCCCAAATCAAATATAATATGAGACTGACTTTATGTCCATCTATCACGTATACATTTTAAATTGAAATAGTTTTACAAAAGGTAAATATGTAATTTTATTTGTAAAAAATAAAAGAGAGATATCATATTAATAAATAATGTTTTTTAAGAAGTTCTTCTTGTTCATCCTACTTCATCTTCTTCTAACCAAAGATAATTCTTTCAATAAAGAAAAAATAAATTGTTTGTTTCTTAAAACATGAAAATATTAATATTAATATCACCTAATGGCAAAGCATTACAAGCTAAACAAGATTAGACTTTGGATAATGAATCTCCCGAGCCACAACCGCCCATATATCAACCAGCCCTTATCTCAAGAGCTGACTTCTAAGATTGATATAGTAATGAGGTACATATTAGTGTATCAATACAGCGCCGTGTTAACCTAGCAATACACAACTTTAGCGGATAACTTGTTAGTGATTATTGTCCCTTTCAATGTCTCATCTTATCATCATATCAATACTACCTTTTTTTTCCAAGTTCCCTAACATTATCCATCCCTATTTTTGTTTATACTGTCGAACTTACTGCGAAATACTAATAAGAGGTCTCTCATGCTTTCTAACATTCCTCTTTTTGTTTCTCTTTTTTTTTTTCATGTTTCTTATTGTGGTTTTCAAAAAGAAAGAAACATATTATTGAAACATGTTTGTTTTATTTGTATTATGTTGTCTTATTCTTGTAAAATAAAAAATAACAAGTTTACAAAAAGCAAGTTATCACAATTGGTTTTTAAAATCAAAATAAAAATTCATTTCTCCTATTGTTCTTTTGCTCTCATCCATCACCAACTTTGTTCCCTCTATTTGTTTTGGTGTTGTTTTGTTCATTTCTCTAAGCAACTTTCTATTTTAGCTACTGTTCCATCAGTCGATTCTTTCTATTATTACTACATAGAGTTCAATTGGCTTATTGATTGCTGCTCTTTAGAGATTTCTCTAGGTATATGAAAATAAATTAGATTTTACATTATCATTTTTATTTTTACATCAAAAGATAACAAACTACCTCTTGAGAATAAAACAATATTTGAGCATCACCTCTCTTATCACTCTTTATCTTACTAGTAATTTCTTTTTTCTTCAAATTAACTATGTGTGAGCAGATGAAAATGGTGACAAATTTACTCATTAGCATGAATTAAGTGAATGTTTTGATACTTATTCATGTATTGTTCACTAGTCCCTTTTCATATAAGTCGAAGATTTACATTGTTAAACTTATACATATATTCTTTTTAAGCAAGTTTTACATAGTAATAAAACTCAAAATATCATAAGTATATGAAATGTATCTTGTAGTATTAAGAGTATCATTCCTACGAGGACTATGGACACCTAAACAATTGAATTGAAAATTTTCTAAGGTATTAAGAATTTGATTTGAATTAAAATAAATAACATAAATTTAAAAAATGAAAAACAATTAAGCTGCCTATAAAATTGAGATCGATCAAAGTTAAATACTTAAGAACTATTCTATCCTTATTTTAATCTTGTTAATTCAATTTATGTTTGATCCAAGATTTCCTAACGTTTTGATTACTCTCTCTTAAGAACTAATCAAGTAACATAACCGAATTCGATAGTTATAGATTTGTACTCTCTCAATTCACAAAACTACTTCTAACTTATTCAATTAGATCTAAAGCAATCCTATAGACAATTAACTTCACAATTAAAATCTCTCTTTAGTTGATCATTAATCTGATAATTATGGGTTTGTTAAATTGCCAACTCTCGTTGCACACCTTAACACTAATTACTTGACTCTCTCTCTCTCGATGTATTGTCAAGTATATGCATGATAATTACCACAAACATTCAAAGATGTATTGAAAGAACAATAAATAAGGTTCATAAAATAATTCCTAATCTGGATTTAGAAATCCAAAAACATGTTATACATCATAGAAATTTAATTACACGTCAAGGAATATGAAGAAAATAAAAGGAAAAGAGTAAAAATTGTTTGAAGCCTTGATCTGAAATGTTGGAATTTCTTGAAGCTCTTTTTGATCTACTTTGATATGTTGGATGCTACTTATTTTTTAGTGTTTTTTATGTTCTTATATAGTGCTTTAAGGTTCTAAGGTTATGTTTAGGATTTCTCCATTTTGTTCACTTCCAAAAATAGCCCCGACTAAAAACTTGAAAAACACTGCACTTGGAAAACCTCCTAGCACGATCATGTGTTGGAGGCACGATCGTGCCTCATGTTGTTCTTCCTTCTCGGTTATGTGTCACGATCGTAATAGAGAGCCATGCAGTCCATCCAATGCTGACACAATCATGCTCTTTGTGGACGATCGTGACATCCTTCATGCATCCTACAGTTTCTTTATTCTTGAATTTACTGATTTCTAACACTCACAAACGTACATAACACCCCTTGAAACATAAAATTAAGATTAAATTCATACTTTAAACCACACAAACACTTAAAACATAAACAAACAATTACAATAACATAATTCTAAGCCTATACACATGACAATCATTTAGGAAACACTTTAAAACACCTAGAAAAACATACTAAGTTCTACACCTAGCAACATCCACCCACTTAAACTTTTGCTTGTCCTCAAGCAAAAAAACAAACATAAACAAAACACAAAAAATAATAACACATAATAATGATGCAATGGCATCAAATCTTATAGAATCAATTTAATCTAAACATCAACCATTCAAAATGTGACAACATACTAATTTATTCCTTTCATGTTTAAGTACTTTGAATTGAATATACATATCAATCAAAATATTAAAAACCCTATTCACACACCTATGGCACTTGTAAGTATGCATTTATGATTAGTGATCAATCAAAAAGGCAGCTATCACTAAGTTTGTTTTTATGAAAATTTCTTGCTATTTTTAAAAGACCAATAGGCTTATTTATTTTAACACCAGTTCTTAGATTTTGTTTAACATTAACCTAGTATTTGACTAGAAGGCAAACACCTTATCATTACTATCCCCTGTTTACTTAACTAGGTCATTTTGTTTAGCTAGCTTGGTTGGAGCATCATTCTAGCCTTTTGATGCAAAGACAAACATTTTTTTGTGAATGCCCCAATTACTCAGCTATATCACATTCTTAACTAGCTACCAGCTCTATTCGTAACCTAATTGCTATCAAAAAGGGGCAGTGGAATAGGATTTTTAATGTATTTTTATTTAATCTTTAGCTTACCTTATTTCTTCTTAGTCAATCAATCTCATGAAAGGATACTAACAATGCTAACCAATTCAATTGACTCTAATTATAAATGTATATAATAAATTTCCTAAAGTGAAGCATAAGTGTCATATCCTAGTTATCGTACATATTCATCTCAAAGATACTAAAAACAAAAAATTATAAGTTACCATACCTTTATAATTTAAATGACCATATTCAAAGCTAAACTAATTTTATTAAATTCTCGCCAGTAACACATTCACACAAAGCACACATCATGCAACAAAATATTCAAACAATATAAAATGCACATGTAAAGTTCACACACAAATGACATGCCAATGTATAAACATCCCCATACTTATATGACATATTGTCCCCCATGTGAGAAACCAAACGACACCTTGAATAGTGAAATACTTCAATATCTTCTTTGTATCACATTGCTATTAACATTGATGGCACATAAGATCCTTCATTTGTGCCTCGATCGTGTTCAAGTGCTACACCATGCTCTTGTTATTTTCTGACAATAAATTGAACACTTTCTCCTAGCCTTCCTCATCATCTTCCTCAGTTTCTTCACTTGATGAGACTTCAGTTTGGTGTTGTGTTGGAGTGGAACTAGAGCTAGTGTAGCACTCCACTTTTGCAGGACCCAAACCCGATATCTTAGGTGACATTTGAGTCCGTGCCCCGCGAGGGCGGCGTGCTAGAGCACTCAATCATCCAAAAATTGATAAAAAAATTTTTGAAACCACAAACATAAATGCAAAAATCCATAACCAAATCGGACCCACTTTATTCAAAAACTTTTTCAATCATAACAATACAATCAACAAAACTTTCAATAGCCATTAGGGCCCTTTCACAAATACAAAACATTTTAAGCATAATGTCTTTCCATTACAACGTAGTTCAAATACACATTGTGCAAAACATTTCAAAGTACATTATTCGATACAAAAGTTGCAAAATATACAATTTAGTACAAAATAAAGGAACACAATGCAGATATGAACTGATCCCAACCTCTTCCTCTTACTTACATGTAGTAGGTATACTTCCGTTTATCTAACGGGGTATTCTTCTAAGTCCTGAAAAATATTTGCAAATTTTGGGTGAGTTTTGTGAACTCAATGAGTGACCATCATCGATGGCTCACCCATTCACGTAACACATAAATCACATTATTTCACATTTCACACTTCACATTCAATACAATTTAACCACTCATATTATACATATGCTGTGCACATCATACTCACTTTCCAGTTGTTACTTTGTTGGACTAAGCGCCTAAATTGTCCTATATCTATTAGATACTGGGCTCATTAATAACTGTCCCTTATCTGCTTGGGGGATACAGGGCTCATTAAACATTGAGCCTGAGGCTCTGAATCACTTTTGAGCTCGAGGCTCATTTTACTCGTTGAGCTTTAAGCTCTCATCGGTGGCTACTTAGGTTACAACTGTCATTATATTTCATGCATTCATGAAATGGAATGCATCAATCACATTTGCATGTTCCCATTCAATCATATTCCCATATCTTTGGACCTTAGTCCGGCATTTAACATTAAAGTTGAGAATCACATCTTCACTTACATATAAATGCTCATTCAAAACACATTTATCATCAAATTATGTACACTTAGTTCATCTCATTCACATAGAAGTATCACTTCAATATCCCAATCAATTCATCACAATCATCGGACCTCCTATTCAGAAGCCAACACAATCAATCACATTCATACAGAAATTCAGTAGTCAATCAATACCAAAATTCAAACAAAATAAACAATAAAATGAGACCATCTAGGTCTACTCACAGTACGTTCTAGATTAGCATTTCCTTTCCAAATTCTGAAAATGCCTGTATGCGGACACTTAACTTGTTTGAAGCTCCAATATCTGCAAAATTATGTAACCCTAATCTCTCATACAACCACATACATTAACTTGAAAGTTGATAAAAGGTTCGGTTTTTCTTGGGGTAGAAGAAAGAAATATCAAAGTGGAAGTGATGAAAAAAAGAGAAAACCAAGATTTAACTTTGGTAAAAATTTGATGAAAAATTTTGCGTTGGAGGAACTCTAGAGAAAGAAGTTTTAAAAAAGATATAGACAAGGACAACAACTTGTCTTTCAAGGTTATTAAAGCTTAACTTTAGCTAGGACACATGTCCAATTCTCATCCACTTATCCACTTCCCTTCATTAAGACTTACTTAAGTATAATCTATACTTAAGTTTAGGACTTAATAAAACCACTGAAATCACAAGTCATAACCCCTCACTCACTTTCAGATTTTTCCCATAAAAATATCATTTCGGGTCAACTTTATATATTCTTTTTGAACCCAACACTAAAGTCATTTTCCAACACTTTCTTCTAGAAAATTTTCCCCTATGTCTTATGTCTCCATTGATATCAAAATTATTCAATTTGGTTCAATAATTTGGAAGATATGCCTCAAACATTTTCGGACTACTCTTATCCAAAACAGTAGATTATGCACAACTTCCAGTCAAAAATAGAACATCTTAGGGATAGAATCACAATTTAACTTTTTCATATGATTTGTAGCCCTATTTCTCTATCTTACTCCAAATTAAAAATCATCTCATTTTAAATCCTTCAAATCCAAACATAATCAAAATACTGAAGTGTATTCAGTAAGATAATCCTATTTCACTGTTCCAACATATTTCACACTTCCATTTGATCAACCTTTTTCAATTCGATTTAGAATTCTACCAGGTTTTTTGAAAAGATAGAAAAATGTGTTAGGAATATATTGGTCTAAGAATCACTCCAATTGGAGGTCGGATGAAAACGTTATAGCTGAAAGAATCAAACAAGATTCTGTCCTCAATCATATTGACCCTTTTCTTTAGGGGTAACTAGCATAACTTTCGCTATAAGTATCGAATCAAGGTCATTCTTAGATAGTTTGAAAGAGGACTTCAAGGTCTACAGCTTTCATGAAGACCTCAAAGACAAATTCGATTATCTACAGGGTCAAAAATGGGACCAAACGATACAAAATGAACAGTGAACCAGACGATACAAAGTGAACAGTTCACTAGACAATACGTCCTCACTAGACGAAGCATCCTCATAAGACGATACGTTATTACAAGACGATACATCTTCACCAGACGATATGACATCATTAGACGATACAATCCATACTCCTGAGTATCTCCCCTTATAAGGATCATAACTTTCAACTCCACTATCCAAAAATTCCATACTATATATTTTTAGTGAACTTCTCTAACATATTTTCCTTCACTAAATCCAACACTTAAATTTTTATTTCTAGTATTTCTAGTCCATTTCATTCAACTCATTCACTATAACCACAATTCTCAATCTATCTCATTACTATTCAATATACCCGGAATGTTAATGAGTGCATGTATAATTATTTTTATATGTGCAAGAATTCAAATCTACATGCACATATGCTGACATTATGCATGAGCATGAAAAGCATTTTTCTATTCTCTCATTGCTATTTCTTAATTACTAGAATCTAAATTCTAACCCTTAATATGGGTACGAGATGTTACAACTAGCCTGTCTACTCCTATATTTCATATGGGATTTGGAACCAATATCTCAAAGGGCCATGTTATGGACCTTCAAGATCTTAACTCGCCTTAAATGAATATATATGGTTAAGAAACTTAGGGAAAACAACAATTAGTTCCTCAATAAATACAACATAATATTGTGCAAGTTTCATAATAAGAAAATCCATGCCAAGATAGCTACTTTTCTTATACAAAAAGTAACTATTGTATCAAAAATATGTGTTGAAGTACAAACTTTAACCTTATAGTCCATGCACCAAAGTGTGAATAATTATTTTCAAGAAAACTTGTTACTTTGAGATTTGTCAAACATAGTATGACGCATAAATTTGTGTAATAAAAATGTTTTGGTCTAAGAATAACATTATTATATGCATTTCTCACAACAAAGTCATCCAAACCCATTAATATTTGCCAATATTGTTTAGCATGAAAGTCATCATGTTTTTCAATAATATTCAATCTAGGAAATCCACTAATTTCTTCCATAGTATAATAGTCCAAATTATAAGGATGGCCTCATAATTAAAACCAAAAATTATCTAATTTCTGCAACTCAAATTGTAAAATTGTGTGATGATAGGTGACATTTGTACATACTTTTCTTAGGATAATTTGTTAGTTAATCGTGATAAATTGATTGTTGTTAACTTGTTTAGCTTATGTTTTTTCTTAGTTTCATATAATTGCATGATTATGTATGAATGTATGTGAGTATGCATGAATGTGTGTGAATAGGTCTTTCATATTAGGTTTTGCATGAATTTTTCATGGCATTGTTGCACGCCTTTTTCTTACATTATGTTGGTATGAATTGCATGTGTTTTGGACAAAGATTTGAATTACATATTGTACCAGCCGATACCAGTCGAAAAATGGTACACAATTATATTCAAAAATACCGGTCGAAAAATGGTATGAAATTATATTCAAAAATACTGGTCTTAAATACACTGATTGGTATTTAAAATACCGGCCAATACCATGAATTTTAAAAAATTAAAGAACTTTTAGCAAAATTTTTGAAAATTTTTCCCTTCCCTGTCCCCCTCCCCCTTTTTTCAAACTTTTTTAATTAACTATTTATTTCAATTTTATTGTTATGACTAACAAATATTTTTACCACTCATAATAATTATAAATTAAATAAAACTTTAAAATAAATTATTTTTAATTACATTTATTTTAGTCTTTTATATAATATTTATTAATAAAGTATTCATACAAATTATTTTATTTTAAAATAATAATTTAAATTTTTATTTATAAACCAAAATTTATTTTAAAATTTATTTTAATTATTAAATCAAATTTTATTTAAATTTTATATATTTAAAAAGTATAATAATTAAATTTAAAATTTTAAATTAAATTAAGTTATTTACAATTTTAGTAATAATTAATTTTGATTAATTAAATTTTTAATATTAAATTAAAATTTATTAAATTCTTATTAATAATTAATATATTAATATATTAAATAAAATATTAAATAGAAAGTAAATTAGATTATTAAAAAATCACAAAAAACAAAATATACTTTTTATGGTTTTTATAAATTTCGAAAACTGGAAAAAAATCAAAACTAAAATCAGAAACTAAAAATTCAAACAAACATTTTTTGCTAAATTTAAAAATAAAAATAAACAACTAAAAATATAAATAAAGACAAACATGCGCTAAACAAATTAGAAAATAATTTCAATATAAATTGTAATTTCCCGAACCTAACAAAGACCCTTAGAAATGTGAATCCGAAACTTGGGCCTAACACTACCCAATTTTGGGCCCAAAAAAGATATAATATTACGAATTTGCCATCCACTTTCCCGCCAATCCTCTTATATAAATAGCGATTTCCTCTTCATTTCAAACGACGATTCAGATCGTTAGCTTCTCTTCAATTCAAAATTCACTCCTCTGCGTATGAGATCTCACAAGGACCGGCACGCAGAAGATGAAATTTAAGGCAAGTAGAGCCTGCGATCTCAGTACTATCTCCGTCTTTCCTCCTCAGTCGAGGTTCGTTTTTCATACCAGACGTGATTCTGTTTGTTTTCCGGGAAACTTCAGGAAATCTAAACAAAAAAGGACAATCTAATGATTCCCGCTCGATCGCTTGATTCAACTTGGTAACTGTTACAGTCATTTTGTTTTCCTTGTTCTCAACATTCCATATTTGACATACTGAAACAAATACAGTCACGCATTCATTTATTTTGAATTTTAGTCCACATTTTCTCGAACCAAACAAAGGCAAACTGGTTTCTGATTTCTCATTGAGGCCTGATTAACTGCCGCGATATTCGGTGATACTCATTTTAATTTCTAATTATTACTTACTGATTTTTTTTTTCCGGTGAAAGCATTATCAATTCGTGAGACTTTGATTTTTGTGATGTGCTTTCTGTATTTTTTCCTGCATCAACATCGTTAGGTTTCACAATGATTTTGAATTGTTCTATTAGCCATTTTTTTCTTTCCTTGTAATCATACTTGCCTTAGGTCTTTCCATAACACGCTGATAATATGTGTTAAGATGCCTTCTCGTTAATTGGAAAATCTTTTTCTAATTTTTAATTGTGTGCATGATTTTTCGGTGATATGAAGGAGATTGAGTACTACAACTGCGGGACCACAAGCATCACAACCTCGTTCGCAGCATTCGCAGCAATCATTTTCAGAGGGGATTTCTTCCCAGCATGGCATGTTATCTCAGCTATCCCAGACTTCTCTTGACGAAGGTGAAATAAATAATCAGGTTAGATCTTGTTAGTTACCCTTGGTTTCTAATGTTTACGATAAGGGAAGAGGAAACTGATTGGAATTTTGTAAATGTTCTCGAGACTCTTGGAAATCGTGTACGTTTAAGATCATTGACAGGGTTTAAAAACTGTAACAGGATGAATCTCAGTGAGCATATTGAATTTGATTCAATTAGGTCTTGATATGTTATGGCGTTAACGTAGTCTATTGTTTGTGAATTGAATATTGTGTTGAATTCTGTTTTCTTATCCATTGTTTTGTTCAACCATTTGTCCCAGAGATTTGGTTCTCAAGAACGTGAGAACTCTGCGAAGAAGCCATCCTGCTGGCCTCCGGTTATCTACTCACGCGAAGAAGGTCAAATGCTGATATCAAGATCTTCCACCAATGTTATTTGTAAGTGGAATCCTGCTTCATTTCAAGATTACAAATGTAAGTTCTTATCCTGGGCAGAAGTAAGTTGAGTTATATATTATTGAAGAAACTATTAGCTGTTTACAAGCCTGCACATTAACTTCTTTCTTGTAGAAATTTTTTGATGGCATATTAACTTCTCTCTATATATGTATATATCTCAACAGTTCAGATTAGTGAAGAACTTGAGCGCCGAGTAGGAGTAATGGAAACTTCATTGAAGTAAGAAAGTATGGCGTGATAGGATAAGGGTAAACGACACACGTATTATATAGGAAGTCCAACCGGATGCTGGGAAAAGATTCCCGCAATAGATGCCTAAACAGTAGGATAGTCATATTCTCAGGGCCGCTAAGTGAAAACCCCTAGTGTGCCTAGCGACGATAAGAGCCGGTCTTTTACAAGGTGTAACATTCTGATAGATCAACTTATACATCAGGTATGTCTTCGTCTTTTATTGGAATTCTATGTACATAATTATTCGGTGTGTTAGTTTTTACTTATTTCTTCTATGTCTTGCATTATTATTTTGCAAGTCATATCTGCATGTGGGTTTACCGAAAATAACCTTTCTATTATGTAAGAATAAGACTACGTACTATCAAACCTTCCCAGATCCTGCTTCACTGTGGAATTTCAGACTGGATGTGATAGATGATAATAATCATTGAACAAACTTGGAATGATCTTGGATTCTGTTGAGAGGGATGTCATGGAGGTGAACAAAGGAACGAAAGAAGTATCAATGGAGGCTTAGCGATCTAAAAGGGTTAGTGATCTAAGTTCTTAGTACATACTGGTCCTCAAATAAAAGAAATGATCATACTATGGTTATTTCTGAAGAACTGAAAGTTTTCCAGAAACTGGATGGTGCTTGGAACATATAATTGATTTAAGGCTCTTTCAGATTGTATTTCCAGCTCCATCATGATGGTAGAACTTAAGTTATAAATATGGGACTTGGTTGAAATTTAAAACAAAATCACCTTTTTGCTCGTTTTATCAGAAGAAGTGCAACATAGTTTTGCTTACTGTTTCTCCCTAATTCACTTTTGGTGGAAGGAATGCGGCAGAAGTTGCTCGCCATTGACAGTTCAGTGCAGCAAATGGTAAAAACATTTTATCATGGTCTTTATTCTTTGGCTAAATTATATCGGAATATCCTGAATTGTAATTAGAATATTAACTTTTATTTTATAACACTAGATTCAAGATCTTTATATCTTAATTAGTAACAAAATGTAATTTTATTAACCTACTACTTAAAAAAATTAATAAATATTTAGAATTTTAACTTAAAAATTTTCAAGTATTAATAATATTCTAATGCAACTTCAGTACATTTTTTTTAAAAATATAAAATTGTTTCTTTATAATTTTGTAAAATTTTAAGACTTTAAAAATCACAAAAATAAAAAAGAAATCTAAATATCTTCAAATATTATAATAGGCTTTAAAAAATATTTTGAACATGGTGGTGAAATTGATTTGAATATTGTTAAATTTTATTATTAATAATATTGTTTTGGGATTATATTTATATATAATTTTTGTAAATTATAATATGTGGAGTTATAAAATAAAAGTTGAGACACTGATAAATTCTTAAAAGATGAAATAATTTCACTTATTTTATTGAAGGTTCGCTTGTTCAGCTGTGAAATGGAAGTGAATTAGAAATTAACATGACTGAGGTATTGTCCATCAGCAAGAGGGACAAGAGGAAATGAAGCATAGTCTTGACGAGAGTTTGAAATTTACGTCTGAAAAACTGACCAGGGATCTACAACGAGATAAGCTAGAGCAGGTTTCCTTTGTTAACGTAATATCATCTTAAATTGTAGGGACGATTGTAGTTAGCTTAGATTTAGTGATCCGATTTAATTATAATTAGCTTAGATTTAGCCTAATTTGTTGCTAGATTTCCTTATTAGTACCTAATATAAGTACCTCACTTATGTAAATTTTACAAGCATACCTCCATATACAATACACTTCTCCTTCCGTCTTATCTACATTCTTAATTCTTTTCCTAGCTTTTTTAACATGGTATCAAGAAGAGCTTAGGTTTACATTTTTTTTATGGTCTTTAATCCTTCCGAAATATTTTCTGATTGTTAATTTTTGGGCTTCACCGCCCTGGCCATGTTAGCATCCAGCCAATTGTCACTTGAGCTGACATGTCAGCTTCAAGATGTCACATCAATAATTAGCTTCCATGTTAGCATTAACCGTTGACTTTAACTGTCACATCATTTTTAAGCATTGACTTTGACCATGTTGTTGATCATTGACTTTTTTTGTAAGCACCTCCTGTGCCTAATTTGGACCTCTTAAATATGATTATGCTGTCGGTTTAGCCTACTTTTGCCTTGAAAATGGAGAAACTGAATATTTGTTGACCAATCTCAACAATTTTGGATGATAACAACTATGATTTATGGGTCCAGGGTATGAAAAATTTCCTGGCTGGACTTAAACTTTGGCATATTGTTATTGGGACATCATTCAACCTAGACGAAGTCCAAAAAAAAGTTATGCCAAATTTGTTGAATGTCTTAAAGATTGGGATGTCAAAAACCATTAAATTATTAGTTGATTTTACAACACTTAAATTCTTGCCATTTATGTCAAGTTTGAAACTCTTAATACAACAAAAGAGGTTTAGGATTTCTTAGCAACTCATTTTACAACTTCTAGTCTTGCTCATTATTATCAATTGTGGAATACTCTTTATTCCTTGAATCAAGCTCTTGGCCAGTGAGTTAATGCCTTCCGAGGCCAAATTCAACCTATTTGGAATCATATTTCTCAAGCTAAGATCAGTGTAGAACATCTTCAGTTGATTTAGGTTCTTATGGCTCTTAGTCCTACATGCAAACTTGTTTGTTCCTCCTTACTGCATCGCATTCCATTGCCTAGTCTAAATGAAGCAATCAAAGAAACTATCTTTGAGGAGACTTGTGTTGGCCTGGACAAATCCTCCCAATCTGATATTGCTTTTGCTATTGCTTAACTCTCATCTCAAAAGGTAGGTCCTCCTTTCTGCAAAACTTTTTGACAATCTAGACATTAATTTTCTACCTGTCTTAAGATTGAATCCCGTTACTGTTATAAGACTAGACATATTCTAAGCAACTGTCCTGTGCTTGTAACATCCCGTTCCCATACTAAGGGTTAGAACCTTATATTTTTGTAAATGAGAAATAGCATTAGGAGATTAGAAAAATGCATTTTATAGTCATATATAATGTTAGCATACACACATGTGAATTTAAAATTTTGCACACATTACAATGACTGTAAATGCACTCATTTGATATTTTTGGGTGTAATTGATCTATAAATGTGATTATTTTTGAAATTGTGAATTGTATGTGTTAAAAATTGATTTAGAGAGTATATTTATTAACTCAGAGTTTTTAGTGAAAATTTGAAAATTTTCTAAAATTTAAGAGTATATTTGGACTAGGAAAAACGTCAAGTGGTAAAACAATTGATGAATAGTGATAGAAACAAATATCAAATGGTGGTGAGAATTTTTGATATATAACATTGGGATTTAATGACAAATGTCATGAAAAATTGGGAGACAATTGGAGTAAAAATTAGAGTTAAATGGATTAGAAATTAAAGGGAACCGATTAGAACCATAAAAAAATGACAAGTGGCAAGTGACAAGTGACAAGTGTCACCACACTTGCCACTCACCACTCATCCCTCACTCACGTTATTCACTCTTCATTGAAAGACCATCTTACTTTTATTTGTCTTTCACTTTATTCATTGTCCTCATCTCTTGTTAATCTCTTTCTCATCTTCACTTCTTTTTCATCTCCACGACACTCACTCTTACCGACCTTTATCAATGTTAGATCTTGCTCTCACCTTTCACTTGCTACTTTCATTTTCTTTGTCCTTTTCACCTTGGTACAATAGAGACAACCTAATCATCCATGAGAGTTGATGATTATGGAGACGAAAGAGTTAGGGTTTATTAGTGATTTTGAAGATCTTAAAGCTAACTCAAGTAAGTAGTAAATTGTTCCTTATGATTTGTTAAATGAAACATGTATAGATTGATGAGTTAAAGGAAGTTGATTATATGCTATAATGTGAATGAAGAAATGGATGAATAAATTTCCTGTTTTTGTACATAAGTTGTTCAATAATTCATAGGTTGATATAGGGATGTTTTTTAGGATAATGATCATTAAAAAAAAAGTTGATTGAAGAGTGATGATATGTTGATGAAGACATGAATAATTAATGATGTTGTGTTTTCATAAATAATAGATTATTTGTTGTTTACAGATGATTAATAATGAAAATAATGTATGAATGAGAATTAAAAGTTGATGATTGAAGAGATGTTTATGTACTATTTTGGGGTAATGAAAAGTGCAGAAAATTGATGAATGAAAGTACATTTGTGTTATGTTTTAAGATTATGAAAACCATAAGTGATGAGTTGTTATGTAGATGTTATGAGTGGTGAATGAAGGGTATAATAAAAGTGAAGTTATGCTAACTAAGATGTTGAGTTATGTTATTGAGATGAGATGAATTAAGGTGATACTTAGAAGTGAAATGAAAATGGAAATGAAGTTGAATATGTGCTAGAATATGTTAGTTGTAACATTTTCATTGTATATGCATTGGTATTTTAGCCATGAATTGATCTATAGATATGCAAATGGAATGATTTTTTATTTGGATTAAATTAGAGACATAATGCTACATGTTTTGTGAAGACATATAATTCAAATTATGTCTTTGATAGTTTCAAAATTTGACTAGAAGTGAGTACTGGGTATAGAAAGTTGATGATGAATGTGTATATATATATATGTTCTGTTTTACTGTTCATGATCAATCATAGATTATAATTTTCTTTTGAATGATATAAATTTGAAATGGAGTTAAGAATGATGTGAAAATGATGAGTATTGAACTAGAAATGATAGACTAAGCATGAGGAATTGAATGCTGTAAGTAAAGAGTTATAAATATGGAAAACATAGAATGCAATTGGACATGTGTTGGGGAAAATAGCATAACTTTTTCTATAGAACTCGGATTGAGGTCATTTAAGTATGCTTAGAAAGAAGACATCGAGATATACAATTTTATAAAGACCTCACGAAGAGATTTTGATGTCTAGATGTTCAAAATTGAAGATTTCTATACATGACCCATAAAAGTCCATTTAACGAACATGGATGTCCACCTAATGGACATTCACGGGTCAAGTGATCCTAATTGAGGTTTAAATGGGTCTTAAATTGAACCTAGAATGATCCTTTGTTTATGTAACTAATGTATGATATGTTTGAAGTGAAAATGAAGGTTATAACTTAGTGAATGAAGGGATAATATCAAAGGACCAAAGGCATAAGTATAATGAGAATGAAGATGTTCATATGATTGTAGTTATGATTCAAGGAGTTGAGTAATATATATTAAGTGATTAATTGTGAATGAGAATTGTGTATTATGAGATCATATAAGGTTAGAAAAGAGATGACGAGAAATTGAGTTATGATATAGAGTAACCAAGTGTTTTTGAGGTGTAAGCTTAAGAATAAGCAAGACACATAAAAAGGGTAAAGAATGAATAGAGAACTTAGAATGATCATGTACAAACAAAGTATAAATCTAAGTTCAATTACAAAAATATGAATCATGAAATGAGAATAAGCATAAGATGTGAATTTAGAAAATATATTCGGGATTGTCATTAAGCATGCATTATACATTGCACATATACATATGTGTAAATCTGAATGTTTATGTGATTGTGCAATTAATAATGTGTGTAAGTGTGTATTGCATAATGATCATACATGATAGAATGTTCGTACCCAAGCATTTTCGGATCACGGAAGCTAATGCTAATCTGGAGCGTATTGTGAGTGTACCTAAATGGTCTCATTTCTTTGTTTGTTCTGAATTTCAATTTCTACATTGGATGACTTCGGTTATTGATTACTATGCAATGTGAATATAATTGATATGAATGTGATTTGCTTATGTTGATGCTGGACAATGAAGGTTCGAGACTTGGTGTATAAATGTGATATTGAAGTACTACTTACATGTGAATGAGAAGAAATAAGTGTTTCTTAACATTTATGTTGAACGCTGGACTAAGGTCCGATGACATGTGTAAAGTGGAAATAAGTGATTGATTGAAAATATATGAATGTGATACATTACATTACATGAATGCATGAAATATAAAGGTAGTTGTGACCGGAGTAGCCACCGAAAAAGAGCTTAAAGCTCAGAATGTGAAAAGGAGCTTAAAGCTCATAAAGTAATTAAGAGCCAAAGGCTCATTATATAAAATAAGCTCGGTATCTCCAACGGATATAGGACAGTTATTAATGAGCCCGGTATCTACAATGGATACGGGACAGTTATAAGCACTCGTTCACAACAAAGTAACAAATTAAATGTGAGTCTCATAAGCATTGCATATAAGATTGATATTTATGTTTGGATGCTAAAATGCACTGTATGACTGCTCTGATGTGAATTATGTGATTATATGAATTGCATGTGATATGTGATTGAGTGAGCCATCGAGGAGGGTCACTCATTGAGTTCGCAAACACTTACCCAAAATTTTGCAATATTTTTTCAAGCTCATAAGAGTACCCCGTTAGGCAAATGAGAGTATACCTACTGCATGCAAGTAAGAGTCAGAGGTCGGAATCAGTTCACGTCTATATTTTTATTTCTAATTGTTGTATCAAATTGTGTTTTTCGTAATGATTGTATCATATGTATGTAAATAATTCTGTTTTGTAATAACTTTCCAAATTGGAAATGTTTGTAAATGATTTTTGCAATGTAATGACATTACAATTGTAAGTGTTGTAAATGTTTTGTATCTGTAATAGGCCCAAGTGACTACGAGAATTTTAATGATTGTATAATGAGTGTAGTAACACTTGTGATTGCGATGTTTATGAAATAAAAACACACGAGTTGATTTGTTTAATTATTTTCCGCGTATGTATGCATCGTTTTAAAAAAATTTAACAAATTCAATTTTTGACTGTTCTAGCATGCCACCCTCGTGGGGTACATATTCAGATATCACTCAGGATGTCGGGTACATGTCTTGCAAGAGTGAGGTGCTACAGTGTGACCACCAAAACCTAAGGAAGGTTATTCTAATACTAAAGGCATTGTCTCTCAGCCTGTTTTTTCATCTGTAGCTGTTGTTACTTCTGAGGGTCCTGTCAGTTTTACCATGAGTGATATTTAGTCCTTACATCAAAAACTTATCTTTACCAATTCTTTTGCCATTGCACTCTCTGTCACTCCAGGTACTTCTTGGCTTTTTGATTTTGCTTGTCATAACCATATGACCTCTGATTCTTCTGTCTTTTCTTCTAAAACACCTGTTTCATCTCTTCCTCCTATTCATACCGCCAATGATACTATACTGCATATTTCCCACATTGGTCATGCATCTAGTTCTAATCTTAGTCTCTCTGACACCTATTATGTACCTACCTTGGCCTTTAATCCTATTTCTATTAGACAATTATGTGACCTTAGGTTCCATGTTATTTTCTCTCCTAGTTGTCAAGCACAAGATCCGCCAACGGGGCAGACTCTTGGGACGGGGAAGAAGTTTGGAAGATTGCTTGAACTCGTCTCTCTTCAGTTTTCTAAACTAGTCTCAATTATGACCATCTCCAACTCCTCTCTTTATAGTTTCATCTTCGCTTAGGGCATGCTTCTACTAGTAAACTTCGTTCTTTAGTTTCTTGTGGATTGTTAGGTTCAACTAAAAATGAGTCTTTTTAGTGTCTTCAGTGTCAACTAGCTAAACAAACTGCTATTTCCTTTAATAATAGTTCATCTGTTTCACATTCTCCTTTTGAACTTATTCATACTGCTATTTGGAGACCTTCACCTGTTTTATCTATGAGTGGTTATAAATATTATGTGATCTTTATTGATGATTTTCTTGATATACTTAGATTTATTTTTTGAAACATAAATCTGAACTACCACAAATATACATCAAGTTTGCCACCATGGTTAAAACCCAGTTTTCCCATACCATCAAAACCCTTAGAATAGATAATGCAATGGAATATAAAGAATTTCTTTTACTCCTTGCTTTCCTGGACGAACAAGGTACCATGGTTCAACGTTCTTCTCCTAGTGCATCTTAACAAAATGGTAAAGCTAAACAAAAATATTGCCACATCCTTGATTTTGTCCGTGCCTTTCTTCTATTTGCCTCCTTTCCTGAAAAACTCTAGGAGAAGCTGCTTTAACTACTATGTATACTATCAATCACACTCCCACCTCCATCCTTGATAATCTTTCCCTTTATGAATAGCTTTTTGGTAAGCCTCCTAACTACCATCTTTTTAATCCTTTTAATTGTGTTAGTTTGGTCTTCTACAACCTCGTGAGCATAATAAACTAGAACCATGTGCTTGTCTTTATTGCTTTCTTGGATATGGGATAAAACATAAAGGTTATCATTGTTGGGATCCGATCTCTAGTAGAATTTGTATTTCACGACATGTTACCTTTGAGGAAGACACCCCATTTTTCACCTTGTCCACATTTCATTCATCTCATATTAGTCCTTTTAAATTCTTTACTAACAGCTCTGTAGCACTATTTCCAAGCTATGAAACATATTTATCTCCTGCATCTGACCATCCTCTGCCTTTTAATCTTGCACGTGTGGAGTTTGCTCCACTTGTTGAAACTGTACCAACTTTTGCTATTCTTCTTTAACAATATTTCTGGGTAAGAAAGACCCCTTCTCATCTACAAGATTATCATCATTTTTTTTCTATTGTCAATCTTCACGAACCTAACTCTTATCAAGAAGCTAGCTCTAACCCTCATTGGTAACAAGCTATGAATGAAGAACTTTAGGCTTTTGAGAAAACTCATACTTGGGACTTAGTTGATCTTCTTTTGGGCAAAATTGCAAATGGATGTAAATGGGTTTATAACATCAAAACCCACTCAGATGCTTTTATTAAGCGATATAAGGGTCATCTAGTTGCTAAAGGCTACACTCAAGAGTATTGGATAGATTATGAAGAAACCTTTTCCCCAGTTGCCCATAGCACTTTTGTACGCAGTCTTTTAGTTATTGCCACTATCAAAGGATGGAAACTTCTTCAAATGGGTTTGAAAAATGCCTCTCTTAATGTGGACCTGCAAGAGGAAGTTTATATGTTGCCTCCACCTGGTTAATCTTGTCCTACACATAAGGTCTGTAAGCTACAGAAAGCCTTGTATGGGATAAAACAAGCACCAAGACCTTGGTTTGCAAAGTTCAGTTTCGCCATTATCCAATTTGGTTTTATTCGATTCCTCACGATTTTGCTTTATTCATTTGTCACACTGATCAAGGAATTGTTATTCTTCTTCTTTATATGGATGATATCACTACAAGAAAATTAGTAATTAGCAATGGAAAATTACCAATGGAAATGAAAACGTAGCAAATTATCAATGAAAAATTATGTTCCGTCAGTAAAATTATCGAGAAAATTTTCATCTTGCGACAGAAAAATATCTGTCAGTAAATATAGAGGAAAATTATCTCGACAAATTTTTAATGGAATATACAATGGAAGTAAATTCCCGTCAATAAAGAAGGTGGGAATGCTTGGTGGAATAAATAAGTTTTGAGTTAACTGACAAAGTACATGTCCATCGGTAAATTTTAGAGTAAATGAAGTTGTTTGCTTCGGCTTCAACGTTTTGAATAAAACAAAAAAGATGTCATTTGGTTTAGTAAAATGAAAACGAAGTCATTTGGTTTTAAAACAATTGAAGTTGTTTTCATTTAACCTAAAACTACTGCAGCCCCCCTTCGTCCTCCTTCATCGCAACTAATTTTTTCTTCTCTCTTCTGTCTTCAATGTTCGTCCGCGCGTTCTCGCTGTTCTACTGTGTGTCCTTGTCGTGCCACCGCATGTCCTTATCGTGCCACTGTCCTCATCTCTATCACTATCGAATCCCCCCTCCTCTGTCTCTCGTGCCACCACGCGTCCTCGCCGTCATTGTCGCATCTACTGCAGGTACAGTTGAGTCTTAAGTATGTGACTATTGTTGGAAAATTCCACACGAACCTTATAACTAGTTATCAAAAAGTAGCTATTAACATAAGGAGTAGACTATGAACTAAGTTAGCGTGGAAGAAAATTCTTTTCATTTTATAAAATTAGATGCACCATTGATGTCAAAAAGTTCCTAATGAAAATGCACATAATTAAAATGTCTGTGTATGCCATCATAGGTATCAAATCCGAAGGTAATCTTAAAAATATTGTAATCCTTTTCTTTGGGATGATGCCTTTGGGATGATGTGTTTCGGATGAAGCTATTTTCTCATAATCCTCTTAATTGTATTAATGGTTACACGATTTTAAATCTTAGCCATAACCTTTTAGTGTAGTTACACTTAAAGAAGAGATGATATATTTACTCATGCTTTACATTATATAGCTCTTATATTAGATTTGTGCTTTAAAAACATCCAATTTTATTTAAAGTGCTTAGCCTATTTCAAATGGAAAGCTATAAGATAAAGGATATCTTAGGGGATTTTTTGGAAAATTTAACATAATTCATTGATAAGCCTTGAAAGGAGACAAAGGAGACATTACAAGGTTGTGCCAATCTAGTTTAATAAAAGTACATTAGCTTACTCCATTTGATTGAATTTTCTTGAACCACATTAGTTTACTCCATTTACTTTACATTATATCTTAGGGGAACCACATTAGCTTACTCCATTTACTTTGTTTTATATCTTAGGGGAATTTTCTTAAACCACACTAGCTTACTCCATGTCATTTGGTTGCTTGGTTCCTAAACACTTAGTAGCAAAATTACTAGTGAATAATCCATATGCATGTCTTTGCCACCCAATGTTGTCCTCTAGATATTAGTTTAGGTTGTTTCTAGATAGATTTTCTTGAATAATGGATAAGCTTTGGAACTTAAAATGTCATTCATTGCCTCATATTAGTTCTTTGAGCTTAGCTTTAAGGTTTAACATGTGCCATAGGTGAAATGCTTCAAGGAATAGGTACAAAGGACCTTTTTCACTTTAATTTTCAAACTAAAGTCATATGATTCATCCATTGCTAATTTTATGCTTAATTTTCCAATAGAGCTTTTCCTTTAGCTTGAATATTTACATTATGGTCCAAAAAGACTCAAGCCTCAACTTGATTTCCTATAGGCATTGATTCTCTAAGTAGTGTGAGTAAGCTCATCGCACCTAAATAGTTGGCTTATTTATAAGGAGCTTTAACATTTTATTGTCGATTTGTATTGGCCCCATACACCTCGTCCTCCTTCTTAATCTAAGTGCTCTAATATTATTCTAATGACTTTTGGCATTAGGTTTTTTTTTAAGCATCCCTAGTCCATAGAAAATTTCTCATCATTCTCTCAAATGTTGTTTGTGGGGTTCTTCGGTAGTATTATATGTAAGATCCAATAGATATGTAGATTGTTTATTATAGATTTGATGAATTATATCCCTTTACATAAATAAAGTTTTTAGTACATTAGTGACCAGTTCTTCTATGAAACATATCAAACAAGCCTTGGGCCTTTTGGTTGAGATAGAAATTTCTAGATATATGATATGTGTTTAATTATTGATATATTTAATCATTTACACTTAGCGATTAATTATATGAAAATGCTTAAGAGACTCACTTTAATTCATATGTGATTTTAGGTACAATTTGAAAGCAAATAAATTAAAGTCATTCAAAAGTACTGCATTTGGTTTATTTTATGAAAATCAATACTCACTTATCTTCATGGAGCAAGAAGAAAAAAAAAAGAAAAGACAAGAAAAATGAAGCACAAAATGACAACAGAAGAAGGACATGAGAGCAGCCAAAACGCTGGCATGTTGCATTTAACGCTGGTAGAAAACGTATGTGTTGCTTTGCATTTAACGCATACGTAATTGCATTTTATGCACCAATAAATGGCATGAACAGAAGGCTGGAAGTGAGAAGGGAGGTGTGACCCAGTGGTGAGGAGCGCGCAGACGATGGGATGTAGACGAGTGGGGTGAACAGGAGCGTTGGACCAACACCATAAAACCTTATTTGTCCCATCAATGAACAATGGGCAAGTGACAGTGAACAGTAAAAGGAGAAGAGCTGCGTTAGAGAGTGGGCAGCGAAGGGGTCTTCGATGGGGGCTACAAAATAAGAGCTGAAGCATTTTTTCAGAAAAGACTTATGAAAGACTAGATGTCTCAATACTAGTTCGGAGGTGACATTGACGCTAACAACCTGGGCTAAGTATTTTTTAATTATTTTTTGTTTCTTTCTCTCATTAAAAATTGATTGTGTTATCCTATGTTAATTGATTTGGGTTTTGTGTATGGATATTTGGATTTTCGTTATTGTTTGGTTATTTGTGTATAAACTCATTGAGTATTGTGAGATGTTGATTTTAATGAGTTCATTGAATCGTTAATTGCAAACCCATTACTAGAATTTTGGTATAATTCATAGTTGTTATGTTGAAATTCATGTGTAGCGACTAATGATTTGTAATCATTAGGGATAACATGACCTAGGTTAAATGATGCATCGTATGTGGTTGTTGCCTTGATTAATCAGTTTTTCTAATTCGTAATGCTACTGTCTAATTAAATCTAGAGATCGTATCCTAGGTTATTCGGTGGTTAAGTTTAATTAACGATCATATCTTGATTAAAAAAACCTAAGAAAAAACTCAGGTTAATTATTAACCCACGATTAATAATTAATAGGAGAGGTTAAAGAAGAACAAACGAATGAAATATGCTTAGTTAGGGTATAGGTCGAGTTTAAACTAAAGAACTGAGTCCCTACCGAATTTTCCACTTTTATCATTTTTTTGCATGTTTTCTTTAATTTTTTATTAGTTAGTTTCGTTTTATTTTCTTTTTTCAAAAACAAAATCCCCCTTAAACCTAAACACCGGTTAATTTCATTTCATAAACTTTAGACACACTCTCTGTGAGATTAACCTAGACTGACCACTGCTATAGTAGTGGGTCTAGTAATTTTATTTTGATTAGCGTAACGATGCACGATCAATTTTGGCATCGTTGTTGGAGAGAACGGTGTTTTAGTTTTTAATTGTGATTTAATTGTTTTTTTGTATTTATTTGTTCGTAATTAATTTCTTTTATGTTATTTGGTTATCTTTTCATTTTTTATTTTGTGTTTGACAAAAAAATTTCGATATGGACGGAAGTAATTTCTTTTATGACTCATATTCTCAATCCTATAACAATGTTTGGAGTGATTAACCTAACTTTTATTATGGATAGGATAATCACCAGAATTACTTCCATGATAGTTTGCAGGACATACAACAATTCTCGTACAGACCAGAAGCTTCCTATCACGACTCCAATCAATCTCTAAAAGTGTTGATTAATATTGTGAAAGCTAATTCCATAAGGATGGAGGGCAATTTCCAAAAAACACATGGTCTAGTACCCAAGATTCGGAGAGTCAACATGATTCAGGTGCATCTTTAGAAGAACTTGTTAAGAATCTTGCTGGTAACAATTTGCAGTTTCAACAGGATATGCAACAATTTCAACAGAATATGCAGCAGTAGTTGAAAGAATTCTGACAAGAGACAAAAGCAAGTCAACAGAGTATGGAACACTAAATAAGTCAGATGGCAATAAGGCTCAGTCGCCTAGAATC
>JANSVA010000217.1:34358395-34369798 GCA_025504915.1 Erythroxylum reticulatum | reverse complement strand
GGAAATGCATCTCTAACTCTCATTAATCCCTCACATTTTACCATTCTCCCCTTCCCACAGGTAATGGGATGTTACATGTGGAACTTAGAGAAGTTCTAGAACTACAAACACATATCCAAATGGAACAAGAACCATAAGTTGATACATTAAATGTCCAATTAATAGATCAAAAAACATTTAATCCGCGACGGTCTGGAAGGTTACGCCATCCTCATGTTAGATTAGATCTACATGTTGAAAAAGGAAGTGATGATACTTCAATTTTGAATGACGAACCTACTGATTTTAAAGAAGCAATGTCAGACATCGATTCTTTAAAATGGCAAGAAACCATTAAATCCGAAATGGAATTCATGCACACTAACCAAGTATGATTTTTGGTGGATGCACCTGAAGGTATAGTAATTATTGAGTACAAATGGATTTTTAAGAGAAAAACTGACATAGATGGAAATGTACATACGTACAGAGCAAGGTTACAGACGAAAGGTTACAGACAAAAATAAGGAGTTGATTTTGATGAAACTTTTTCGCCAGTAGCAATGCTTAAATCCATAAGGATTTTATTGACTATAGCAGCATATCATGATTATGAAATTTGGCAAATGGATGTCAAAATAGCATTTCTCAATAGGAATTTGCAAGAGGATGTGTATATGACACAACCTAAGGGTTTTGAATATAAGGAATTTCCTGATCAAGTATTTAAGTTATGGTCCATATATGGACTGAAGCAAGTGTCACGGAGTTGGAACATCCGTTTTGATGAAACAATCAAAGATTTTGCTTTTATCAAAAATGTGGATGAACCTTGTGTTTACAAGAAGGTAAGTGGGAATACAGTCATTTTCTTAGTGCTTTATGTGGATGACATATTGCTTATTGGAAATGACATTTCAATGCTCCATTCTGTTAAGATATGGTTATGTAAGAATTTTTCCATGAAGGATATAAGAGAAGCAGCTTATATACTAGGTATAAAGATCTATCGAGACTGATCAAAGAGGTTGTTTGGTTTGTTCCAATCCTCGTACATAGATAAAGTGTTAAAACAATTTAGCATGGAAAATTCCAAGAGGGGTTTTTTACCTACATCGCCTGGGATTTCCCTTTCCAAGAGCATGTGTCCTAAGACACAAGAAAAAAGAGATAGAACGAATGATGTTCGATATGCTTTAGCTATTGGACGATCATATATGCAATGCTATGTACAAGACCAGATGTTGCTTACGCTTTGAACATAACAAGAAGATATCAAGCTAATCCTGGTGAGGGTCATTGGATGCCTATGAAAAATATCTTGAAGTACTTGAGAAGGACTAAAGATATTTTTCTGGTCTATGGAGGAACTAATATAAGAGTTCAAGGTTATTCAGATGCAAGTTTCCAGTCTGATCAACACGATAGTAGATCATAGTTAGGGTATATTTTTACTCTTTGTGGTGGAGTGGTTAGTTGGAAGAGTTCCAATCAACCAACCATTGCAGATTCAACAACTGAAGCTGAGTATATTGCATCTCAAAAGAGACATGATAGATATATGGATGGCTATGGTATTCGATACATTGGCAATTGGCTTTAATGCAAGTGGGAGATTGTTAGTTTATGCTCTTGCAGTCAATTTTGGTTGTATATTTATTTGTATAAATTTTGTTTTATTCAATAAAAAGACATTCTTTATCTTTGTTTATTTTTAATTATTTAATTATTAATCACAAAGATAAAATCCCTGAAATAATTGTTATGTAATTAGAAATTTTATAATTATGAGATTCAAATTGTATTTTTTATTATTCCTAAAATGTTCCTATTCATAGTTTCATAAAGATGGGATATTGATGAATTGGTTAGACTAGCACATATTTGTTTCTTTTGACGAAATGGTTAGACTTGCACATATTTGTTTCTTTCTTATGAAGAAAGTAATCGATCTCATAGATTAAAGTATGGAGATACTTAAACAAACATGTGGGTGCTTATTAGAGAATAAGTTCATTGAACTAACTCAATTATGAGAATCCCAAATGGAATATTGCTTGCGTGTTTGTGGATTTTCTCATTATATTGGTTGTATAATTAATCCTTAGACTTGAGATTACTAAAGTTATCTCATGTAGGAATTACTATGTTTTGATACTACTTATGTTCTATTCTTGAAGTAGTTCAATTCAATAGTTATTGGATATAGTATGAACTATGTGGAGATAGTTGAGTAAATCAATAAAGAATTCATTATCCTAGTTAAGTAAATCAATAAAGAATTCGTTATCCTAAAGTAATTAGGAAGAATATTCTGTTGTTCTTGATTAATAATAATTTTGGGAATCTTTGACTAGAGTAAATTGAAATTTGAAAAAGTTTTTTTCAAATATCAATTATAAATTATTTACTATTTAGCAAGAATAAATTTGATTGGATTATTTAGAGTAGACATGAATTTCATACTCTAATTCCAATTAGAATATTAGATGACAAAAGGATTAATTTATACAAGATAACCATGCATGGACAGGTTAAGTCAAACTACTTTGACATTGCTAATATTTGGGTGGTCATAACATGTTACTAGACGTCAATCATAATCTATGATTATAAATTGTTTAATTAGGGAATTAAAGATAAATTAAAAAGAGTTTTAATTTATCTGATTCTAATTATGAATTAGAATTATAATTTATAATCATGGACAACATATTAGGAATCTAATGGGTCACACATTAAAAAAATTCTATAAAAGAGAAAGTGAAATTTGAATTAAGTTAGAGTTAATTGAGAAGTTTTAGAAACTTTAAGGGTCAATATGTGATATTTGATCGTATAAAGATTAAATAATAATTATAATTAAAATTTGACTTTAGTTGTAATTTTAATAAAATGCAAGGATATGAAAAATAAGATTTTTCATATAAAAGGAAAAATTAGAAAAATGGGAGCTAATACTTCTTACAAATTTTCCTCTCAAATTCGATTTGAGTTTTCCCTGAATAGATCTGTGGATACCATTAAAGGTCAAACGATTAAACGGCTTGTGAATTGATAGATTCAAAGTTATAATCCGAAATCGCAATAAGTTAGTAGTTTTTGTCAATTTCTTATTTTATGTTTCTTAATAAACTACGTTAAAGTTGTTTCTATGAAAAAAAAAATTTCCGTTTTGCTAAGATTTGATCTTGCGTTCCAACAATATACTCCTTAATTACTTTAAGGTAATGAATCATATCTTGATTATTCAACTACCTTTATATAGTTTACGTTATATCTAATAACTACCGACTAAACTGTTGAACTACCTATGATTAGAATAAGTCATAAGTAGTATCAAAATATAACAATCCTTATATAAGATAAATTTGGAGGTCTTAAGTTAAAAGATCACTTATACAATTATCACAATGAGAATTTTATATGGATATACAAGTAATGTTTCAAATAGAATTCTCATATGGAGTTAATTTGGTAAGCTTATTCTCTAACAAGTACAGTCATATTTGTTTAAGTATCTCCATACATTAGTCTATGAGATCAACTACTTCTTTTATAAGAAAAACATAACATGTGATAGTCCTTTTATGTTCTATTAATGTTTAGTCTTAATAAAACAATAAATAAGAACAATTTAGGAGTAATACATAAATGCAATATGAATCTCATCATAATTTCATTTACAATCTGTACATCTAAACATTATAGGATAAATATTGTCTTCAAATTATTTTGTCATTAAATTACAACCATCTGATTGATTGTAGGGCATAAATCAAGTATCACATAGATAACCATGCCTTGCGAAGTAGTATTCATGCAACACCTTCATGTAAGCTTGTTGGAGCGGAAGAGAAGACCGGAAACCATCACCCGTTTTGCATCAGAACTATAACCACGACATCCTAAACAAGAACAGTGTTACGTATGCAACAAGTTCATAAGTAAATGATGGACATAATTATGAAGAGACAGTTTATTTTCTTAGCTATTTTCGACGATATATGCTCGAGATGTGTTGAGAATCGATAGCGGAACTAATAGATAAATCATTAGACTTCAGGTGGGTCACCAGAATAGATCATCAGACTTTAAAGTATAGTGAATAAGTAAATCGTTTAAATAACAATTTGCTCAATCGTTAAACAGAAAATGGGGAAAAAAAGTTTTTTAGACTTCAAAATTTGATGTTTGGAACAATTTGTTAGTTTTTAGAGAAGTGAAAAGATTTTATTAATTCTGAAGGGCGGGCTTGAGAGAAACCCCATTTAGAACAAGTGTCAAAAGCTGAAGGCAGCTGCCTTGATACAAAGGCCACAGATCTTAAATACTTCCTAAACAATCAAGTTTTACAACCAGCAATAAGAGGATTGAAGCAAATTCAGATCAAACAGTCACAAGTTAAAGAGCATTCCAATTTAGAGCCATTTCAGAGTTGAGCAAGTTATAATTAGTCAGGATAATATTTCTTATCAAGAGCCAGGTGTTATGCATGAAGCTGAAAATGTCTTGTTGGATTAGCTTGAAGATCCTAACGTTCATTTCATTCGAAAGAGCACAGATACAGCAACCAAAAGTAGATGTTTGGAACATTTAATTATCTAAAATATAATTTTCACTAAACAGGTTCCTAAATTTTAAAATGTTCACATAATTTTGATCCTTAAGTCGGATTATGTACGCGTTTTTTATAAATTGAAAGAAGTTAAAAAAGTATTGTTTTGGTGAGAATTAAAATGTCTATCACCTAAACATCTATCCTTGTATGTCCAAAACAAAAACCTATATTATAATTCTTAATACTAGATTTAAAATTTAAATATGGATGATCTTAATCCTCAAATTGGAGCATAATTGCGTCCTTATCCCTAAGAATACTGATATGATATCCCTCGAGCCTTCTTCTTTCTCTTTTAATAAAATTCTTGTTTCTCTCCGATATGGAAAAATTATCTCATCCAGTAGACCAATTATATATAGCGTGATTAAATTACGATCACAACCTCTTTTATTTTTCTCCTTTTAAATTCCACATCCCATCCAAAAGTATATCGGTATCCATGTAAAAAAGTTGACAGTAATGTCCTATAACATGTTGGAGACTGTACAAGGTTCCGACAAAATAAATAACCTCATCTAGTTCCGCTTCCTCCTGGGCCTAAAACACTGGGGAAGGAAAGCAAATAAGAAATCCAATATACTAATAATAAAAAGTTCCTATCCCTCTCCCTCTCTCTCAATCTTTTAATGTCTTTCTTCTCTAAGATGAGCGACTTATGGTGGAGATAGTTTGGTGACAATCTCAGGCATGAGGTGGGATCGGAGAAGGACAAGGTTAAATTTATATCCATAATTTTATTTTAGTAATAGTTTCACATGCTGGCTGTATAGTACGTAGTCCAGCTTAAGCATCTGGAGATGGACATTTTAAAATTTGACAACTTATTTGGCGAAAATTAAAATTAAAGACGTTAAGTGTTGAAAACACCAAACCTGAAAGAGGCTTAAAGTGCTCTTTTCCTAACAAAATAAATTAGCATACCATTCCACACAGACAGTTATATATTATATTATTACACAGACATTAAATTTTTGACCTCTATGCTATATTATATTATTACACAGACATTAATTTTTTGACCTCTATGCTATATTATATTATTACACAGACATTAAATTTTTGACCTCTGTACTATGCAACAACAAACTATTATGCATACGGGCCGGTATCATTTAGAGCAAGCTTGGTATACGCATGTAAGCCCCATTAGAAAAATGTAGCATACAAGTTGATACTCTTTTTTTCCCGAAAAGTTAAAAGAGAAATCGATTAATAATCCAGTCTGGGTGCAAAGCAGTCAAGCTTAGAAAACTTGTCAATGCAAGAAACGACGATAAAGCATCTGACCAGAGACTATTCCATAAGCATACCAACTACTAAACAATTATACCATGCAAATTATCATAGGCGTGGACCCTCAACTTCATGAAATAGATGAGGGATCCAGGTGGACTAAAGTGCTGTAGCACCGTCATTTAGATTAAAAAAGAACTTAACATGCTCTAAATAACAGGAGTGACTAACTGGGGCATCCTTCAGTTTTCAATCAAAGTTTGATTCCAGTGAATCTGAGGTTAAAGAATGATCAACTGCTCCCTGATTATGCCGTAAATCTCTGTCAATAGTGATTGCTTGTGCTTCAAGTTATTTTGTTAAATCCTTGATTTTCTTTCTCTCCACGAACCATAAATAGTACAACTCAATGCAATTTTGTAGGCTATCTGATCCTTTCTACGCTTACTATCTTCCGTACTTAGGCCTTGCATTAGATCATCACAATCCGAGGTGAGTGAGCAAGCGTTACACAACCTCTAAATATTACCCCAAACGAAATCTGCATATGGGCAGTTGAAAAAAAAATATGCTTGAAGGTTTCTGGTTGGAGGTTGCGTAGTACACAAATGTTGGGACCATTGATAAATTTGGATACTCGATCCACTGGATGCACGTCTCCCTTTTAATTCTAGCTAGAGAATAAAGGGTGCTCTTGGCCAAGCTTCTCGTTACCACACAAGCTTAAACCAAACAACTTTAGGAGCTTTATCTTCGAGAAGATCATGACATGCTGCATTTGTGAGGTATCTAACAGGGTGTTTGCACCATAATACTGGGTTGTCCTCATTCTGATTCCAGGTAGAGGATATGACAAAGCATATAAGGTAAGGGAAAAGTGTGATCATTTTGTTTGACCCTTTTACACTAACATATGTAAATTTTGCAATACGTAACTAAAACCTTATTATGTTTCCCGGATCATTCATGAAAGGGAAATAAACGAATAAACGAAGTAAATATGAAAATATTTGTTTTTGGTTCCATCACACGCTCGGAGTTACTCTCCGAGTGAAAACGAACTCCGATCAACCGGGACCTTCATGAGAACTCCGAGACATGGTCAAAGTCTTTCTACAGTTTTTTCAAAACGTGAACTCTCCCAACGAGTCAGAGAATCCTGATGCTTATGAATGAATTGAGCAACTGCAGGGGACCTTAACCTCTTTATATAGCTTCCATATCAGGCCTTCCCATTACAAGCCTAATATGAGTCCGATCTACATTAATTAAGATTTATTTCCTCCTAAACTTTGGCCTATTAATATTAGATCATTTATCAGGCTACTTTATTATCTTTATCCAAATCAAAATTATGTAACTTAACCATCAAGCAATTTAAAAACTGACAAATTCCACAATTAAATATTGTCCACTAAATGGATAATTACTAACATTCTCCCCCTTGGACAATAATCAATTGTGGTTTGGATTTAAGTTTAAAACCAGTTTTAAAACACAGTTCAACTACATGAGTTAATAAATGCCAAGTTTTACAAAAAATTGATCCAAATATTATGAAAGACAATTATTCTATCCAGTAAGGCTTTTAATATTGCAAAATATCAAATACAGATCTAGTACAATCATGAATACCTAAGACCTTACTAAGATGAATGAGAAAATAGAGTATTACAAACTAGGATGATACATGTATAATCTAATATGTATCATCTCACTGTTTGTAGGTCTCAGTTTCTCTAAACTTTATCTTAAACTGCATATGTGAAACTGCATTAGAAAAATCTTGTTTTCTCTCACCAAATGCTAAATTGTATCAAAGAAAACTTTTATACTCTCTCACCAAATGCTAAACAGCATGCGAGAACATCTTTATGGGATTAAACACTTATATCCCTCTATGTCATGTTACAATCCATGTTATATGTCTCAATGGCATAGACACAAGTTCAATCTATATATATGCCCAATGAACTTCAAAATGCTTAAGATCGACACAGATCCTAAGGCTTTCATATACATTATGACTACTTCAATGTCACCTTTTTGTATCAACTCCTTTATGGTCAAGTATTTCACCTCCAAATGCTTAGACCCTATGATGTTCTTTAATTTTCATTTTTGGTAAATCAATAAATTTTATACAGATAGAAAATGTTATGTACATCACTAGAGATTTTTTGAAGGAAATCTCTTATCAACCAAAAGACATAAGGTAGTGCAAAATAGTAATAAACCTAAATCAAGATAAACAACACTACCACCAACACTTCTCCCCTATTTCCTACCATGAAACCTTAAAATTGTAGCCCTTCTCCCCAGTAGCATAAAACCAGTCACAAGCATTCCAGTAGCACAAGATTTCAACACTCATATACAAAACCCAAGTAACAAACCGCAATCAGATTTGGTAAAAGAAGATTGAATGCTCAATATAAAACTGTCAAGGTTGCCTTCATCGTATATGTCATTCCCAAAAGAGCTTCCATAGAAAGTGATAATCTAAGTATTAAGCTTCTAATCATCTGACTTGCAAGCATTAATGTAAGGAAATTTGTACACCTACGATACCAAAACCATTTCCTATCAAAGCTCCATACTTCCTAAATTGAAGTAGAATTGCCCACTATTTCCATCCTCTCCTTTTCCCATCTGAGGAGTATATATGCTATAATATGTGTTGATACCATATCTGAAATAGAGAATCTACAAAACAGTGTTAGTGTATAATTTTTACCTTTAATTTCCTTCCCAATATGATTGGACTGAGATGCTCCAGAACTTGGAAGATTACTCTGAAGTGTAAGCTCTCCACATCCATGGCTACATCCTTGAAGGTTCTTGAGTTCCTTTCAGTCCAAATGTTGTAAGTGGATAGTAGAATAGGGAAAAGGTTATTGTGTGAGATTGTATGGTTAAACCAACTGAGGATGGATTGAAGGCTTGTCATGTTGGGAATGAGAATTTGGAAATGGTTGAGGCAATGTTCCCATACTGCTTTAGAGAATGAGCATTCAAAGGACAAATGCTCATTACAGAGAACAAAGGTTAGGAGTATAGAGAAAAGGCAGTTTATCCCGTGTTTGCAATTTTTTAAAGACAGCCAACCACAGAATGAAGGAACACCTAAGGATATTGTTTTTGAACTAAACCAGTTTATGCCAAGATACAGTCTGTGTTGAAGGTCTCAAGAATTTATAGGCTAATCCATTGGTATACATTTTTTAAGGGCTAGGTATCTATTCCAAATAATCCAGTTTGGAGCTATTTGGCTGGTATTGTATGGGTTCAAGATTACTAATGATCTCTATAGGTATTTCTTGCCACCTCCACTCATTATTTCTGATAACTTCAGAAACTTTTGTTGTCATAGCCAGACCGGACCCATTTATCTCCCCGAAGAAAAGTTCTTTAGGATTCCCCTTGGATGCCAAGGATCCTGCCATAAGAGTGTGGTACGTCCATTTCCTATCCTAAATCTGAACCGGTTCCCCAATTTATCCCTCATACATAAGATTTTCCTCCAACTCCAAGAACTATTATTGGTAGGTTGTGCACTCCAAAAATTTTTCCTTCTCAAAATAATCGCTTGCACCCACTTAACCCACAAAGCCTCACTATCATAAAATAGATACCGATTCCTCTTCCCTAACAAGACAAAATTCCAAGTTGGCAAATATTTAATCCCTAAACCCCCTCTCTTTTCGGTCTATTAATGTCACTCCATTTAACCTTAGAATGAGAGTTTATATCCACCTTCCCAGCTCACAAAAAATTCCTCAGTTTAGGTTCGATCTCCTTAAAGATGGAAGAAGGGAGAATGAAGTGACAAGCCCAATACACTTGAAATGAAGATAGGACAGAAATCACCAGTTGTAATCTACCAGAATAGGAAAGGTTTTTGTGAGTCCATTTGTTAAGTCTCACTTCAATCTTATCCAATAAAGGTAAACACTCCCTCCTTAATAACCTCCCTGTTATAAGAAATACCCCTAAATATCTAATGGGAAGAGATCCTTTCCTAAGCCCAGTCATTACTTCCATCTGATTTGTTAAGTGATCCATATCATGAGATAGGACAAACTAACTCTTGGAAGGATTCATATCCATTCCTGAAAATCTAGAGAAGGAACTCAGACAATTAAGCAAAGTTTGAGCTGAACCTATATCAATATAACAAAACAACAGTAGGTTGTCAGCAAACAAAAGATGAGTGAGTTTAAGGGTTTTGCATCTCCGGTGGTATTTGAAAGGACTTCTGATGATGCAATCATTCAAGCTCCTAGAAAGTACTTCCATACATATAATAAAAAGGAAAGGAGATAAAGGATCTCCTTGTCTCAGTCCTGACTTTCCTCTAAAAAATTTGGATGGTGAACCGTTGATCATAATAGAATAAGAAGGGGAGGAAATGCACTCTCGAATCCAAGTAATGAACTTTGGAGGTAGGCCTATAACTTCTAAAGCATTAATAAGATAATTCCATTGAATGGAATCATAAGCTTTTTAGACGTCAATTTTGAAAGCACATTTCTTTTGATTATTGGAGAGGTGATAATTCTTGAAATTTTCTTTGGCCAACAAGATGTTATCCCCAATTCGACGATTCTTAATGAACGCACTTTGGTTAGGACTTACAATGTAAGGAAGAATTTCTATAATCCTATTAGCAATGATTTTTGTTATCACCTTGTAAAGCATGTTGCAACAGGAAATAGGCATATAATCTAACATTGTGGAAGGGTGGGCTTTTTTTGGAATTAGTGTAATAAAAGTGGAATTAATCTCTTTGAGAAGTTTTCCATGTTGGAAAAAAATCTTGGATGGCTTTAGTGATTTCCTCCCTAATAATGTCCCAGGTTTGTTTAAAGAAAAACCCATCATACCCATCCTGACCAGGAGCCTTATTTCGATTAAAGGAATTGAAAACCTTTCTGATCTCTTGAGCTAAAACTTCAGCTATAAGAGAGTTATACAGATTTTCATATAAGGAATGAAGGAAAAGATTATCCACAAAGTTCTTAGAAGATTAAAGAGACTTTTTACTCCCAATAGAACCTAGAAAGAATTGAAAAAACTAATCTTGAATCTCTTCATGATCTACAATCCTTTTCCCATTACCCACTTCTATAGAATGGATGATGTTTCTATTTCTGTTAGCAATGAGTGAGTTATAGAAAAATTTGGTGTTCCTATCCCCTTCCTTTAACCAATTAATCCTAGAAGTTTGTTTAAAGAAAGACTCTTGATCTTCTAAAGATCTAATTAATTCATTAATGGCCTCCAATTCCTTAGCAATCAAGAGAGTAGACTTAGGTAAAAGTCTCAATTAATCCTGAATGTTATTAAGATTTACTTGATAGTTCTTAACTCTAACATTCCCATCTCCAATCTGCCTAGAATTAAGAGTTTTGAGGGCTTTTTTGGCCAACTTGAGTTTAGATGTAACATCCCATCACCGATGGGAAGGGTAAAATAGTCATTTGGAATGGTTATGAGTGCTTAAAATTGTCTTGGCATGTTCATGAATACACATACATGAAAATAGTGACTTTTGCACATGTAAA
>JANSVA010000217.1:34342513-34358295 GCA_025504915.1 Erythroxylum reticulatum | reverse complement strand
TTCAAAAAGATTGTGATTTGAATATTGATGTTTTATTATGATGCCATGTGAAGTGATTATAGTGATTGTTCGTAGCTAACCTTTATCGTAGGATATGTACCGGAATGACTTGTGGGCGTCCCGGTGTGTACCCTACGGTAAGGGGGCACTACATTAGACACTACATAAATCATAGGAGAACCCTGAATTTGAGAGGACAAAGCTTCCTCAACTGACTGGAGAAAATTGCGCTGAGAGGAAAGAAAATTAGAGAACCTAAATAGAGAAGCTCTTTTCTAAATGGATGATAAAAATCTAACCTCTACTGGAGAATGATATAAAATGTTCGAGTAGTGTATAACACTATATGATCTAGGGAAACTAGAGCTCCATTTCGAAATAATAAGAGTTCAATCTAACTTCCTGGCAATATAGAAGTTTCCACTTTGTTTGTTGCTCCAAGTAAAACATGGACTACTGGAATTAAGATCATACAATGCATTTCCTTCAACACATTGCCTAAAGTCACTCATTCCCTTTAGAGCTAAGGGACTTATAGGATTTGTCTCATACGGAAATAAAATAGCATTGAAGTCACCCGCAATAATCCAAGGCAGGTTTCCCATCGAAAGGTTAAGATTTAACAGATCTGTCCAAAAGTTCTTCTTATGATTTAGGTTGTTAGAACCATAGACATAAGTCAATAGGGGAGGCACTGGTCCTAGGAGTCAGCTTTAAATGAATAAACTGATCATTAGAACTTAGGAGGTTGCACAGATAACTATCAGGATTCCATGCTAACACTATTATAGCATTAGAAGCACAATCTAAATTACTATAAGAAGGCCACCTAGGAAGCATGGAGGAGCATACATTATTCAAATAAGAAGGAGAACTAATCCTAGATTCAAGAAAACGTACAAAAGAAACAAACAATCTCTTAAGATAAGCATGTACTGTTAATTGTTTTTTGGGGTTATTTAGACCCCTAACATTCCAGAAAACTAAATCCATAACCCAACAACTAGAAACATCTCCTACTTTTGCTTTCTCCTAGATTTCCTACTTTTTTTCAATGTAAAGTCCCACTCTACACCCACCTACCCTCACAGGACTAGGACTATCAGGAGCTAATTCAGAAATAGGAGAGGAAGGTTTTGTACCAACTTGACTTATGGCAGGAGCCTTCAAATCCTCAAGGTTTCCATTTGAATCATCTTGGTCCATTTGTTCCCTACACTGTGGAGTGGGACTACCAGCAGTACTTTAAAATTGTTCCACTTGTTAATTCATCTCCATAATATGTTCCATCAGGAGAGGTCTTAAGCCCTTACATTGCTCTTCAGTTTCAGAGGTTCTAATCTCCTTTTCCTTTTGAATTGACTTTTTTGAGGTTAATTCCAACTCCACTCCATGCTTCTCTTGATTGTTTGTTATCACCTCCTTACCTTTCTGCAACTCATGATGTTCTCCAGTTTTGAATACTCTCCCTATCAGTGCCCATTCCCTTTTTTGTGCACTCTAATCAGGCCTCCATTTGTATTCTATCCTTATTTACATAAAGTTTCTTTCCTCATCCTCATTATATGTAGCTAGTTGAAAAGAGGTAGGCCAACTTCTTTGTATTTCTAACTCTATACACATCCTTTCATATACAATCCGAACTATCCTAATAGTCTGAGAATCCATAAGAAGCGGGTTTGCCACCGCACTTGTACTTCTACCCACCCCTTTTGTGTTCCAATATTCTACTGGAATATTATAAAATCTCACCCACACTAGAGCATACCTCACAACCTCCTGTTCACCTCCATTCAAACTCCACTTCCTCAGAAATAAGGATTTGCCTTGGATGTGCTGAGGGCCCTTTTCCAACACAAAAGTTACTCCTAATTCTGACTCAATCTTAAACATTAAATTATTGGAGCTAGTAATCAAAATTTCCATCAACCCAAACTCAGCCTAGGATTTAGTCAAAGCTCTTTGTTCTATAGGGATTTCAGGTGTCTTACCTATGAAGAAACCAATCAGTGCTATCCTGAAGTTTGTAGCTCCTTGCTTAGCTATCTCTGGAGGAGGCATGACAAAAATCTGATTCTTCTTGATCTCCAGGGGGTAGTAGGTTAAAGATTTGTTGGTCAAGGTTTCTGACATGCCATTAGCAACCACAGACTTCCAAGATCTGGTAATCCTCTTAGCTTCTAGACCTTGATGTATAGATTCTGGTGCTAACTCCAACTACGACGTGATTGTTCCTTCAACTACTAGGGATTTGGTTACAGTTTAATTTTGTTGAATGTGAAAGGGGCAATTTTGTAGAGGTTTTTGTGCCGAGGAGGTAAGGATGGTGTTTGAGTCGGTGTTTTGATTTAGCATTCAATTTAGGTTTTCATTGGTGGATTTTTAGTGGATCTGCGACTCATGGGTAGGTAGAGGTAAAAGAGGGGATTAGGGTTGGGTAAAAGAAGAGGATGAAGCCATAGAGAGGGATTTCACTCACTTATAATCTCAGAAGTTCTAGACAATCTCTCGCCTTATCGCTCGCTCTCAGACGTTCTTAGACGTAATAGCAAGATTATCATAGTACAATTGAATGGGTCTAGCAACTAAATCAACCACAAATAGCTCAGAAATCAGGTTTCAAAGCAAACTGCCTGTGAAGCAACTCTATAACACACTACAAACTTTGCATGCATTGTCGAGGAAGCCACTAGTGTTTGTTTGATGCTCTTCCACGATACAGCACCATTTGCTAACATGAAAATGTAACCTGAAGTGAAATTTTGATCATTCGAATACATAAAAAAAATCATAATTCGTATATCCTAAGAGGTTTAAATTGTTGACTTATATGTATGTCAACATATAATCCTTGGTACCTTTAAGTATCTCAACACTCGCTTGACTGCATTCTAATAGTTTATATGTAACATCCCATTACCCACGTTGAGGCTAGAACAGTATATATATGAGAGATTAGAAAATGAATTTCATGCTCATGCATTATATGATATGCACATACATGTTAATATTGAATTTTTGTACATTTAAAGTAATTTTACATGCATTCATTGACATTTTTCCAGGTATAATTGATTTTTATAAGTGAAATGTGAATTTATGTAGAGTTGTGGTTTTTATGTATAGAAAAATTGATTTGGAGAGTGTATCTATTAAATTAGATTTTTTGGAGAATTTCTGAAATTGTTGAGTATTATTAGACTAAGAAAAATGCCACTTGACAAGTCAATGGATAAATGGAAATAGAAATAAAAATAAAAATCAAATGATATTGAAGAATTTTTTTATAGATGACTTTAGAATTTGTGAGAAGATGATATTGAAAATTTTAGAGATAATTAGAATAAAAAGATGGGAGTTATGGTACTAGTTCAATAAAAACTTAGTTAAAGCCTTAGAAGTTAGATAAGTGACAAGTGTCACTTGTCCAATTCAAGTTTTAGCGTACAATTACTTTGAAAGACCAAGTACTGTACTTTTATCTTCATCTTCCTTGTAGCTTTCTTCTTCGAGTTTCTTCATCTACGCAAAGTTTTTCATCAAACCTTCACCAAAGTTAAAACTTGTCTTCATCTATCTTTTGCTACTCCTAACTTTGTTGTTCTTTCATTTGCCTCAAGAAAACCAAAACCCGCCAACCTCTATAATGATGTACGTAGCTGCATGAGGGATTAGAGTTTCTTGAGTTTTTAAAGATTTTGGAGTTTTATCAAGTAAGTATCTTGTTAATCCTTTAGAGTTGTTGGTTTATGAAACAAAAATGGTGATTTATTAACATTACACGAACATGAAAAAAATGGACATTTTTAATGAAAACCGTGAATATAGGATGAAATTTGGATGTGTTGAATTTTTGGATTTGATGATCGAAAAGTTATGAGGTAGTGTTAAAATGGTTGTTGGAGTTGAAAGACCTATGAAAACGTGCAGGAGATGAGTGCAGAAAATTTTGGAGAAAAATTAGTATATGCTCTACTTTTTAAAACTATATATATATATATATATACGTGAATATTTTGTTGATTTTACGATGAACAAAAAAATAAATTTAGAGTTAAGGAATAGTTATATGGTGCTGTCTTGAGATGAGAATGAATGTTTTAAATGATGGTTAGGAAAGAAAATGCAGAAAATGGGAAATGCAGAAAAATGAAAGTGAAGAAAGTGCAGAAAAGTGAAAATGTGTGAACCTATGATGTTTTTGATATTTGGTGTTGATTCTTGGTTTTTGATATGTTTTTGAATGTGTTGACCTGAATGAGAGTTGAAATGGTGAAATGAAAATGGAGAATGTACAGAAAATTAAAGTGCAGAAAAATGAAAGATGCAAACGCAGAAAAAAAAATGGAAAGTGTAGAGAACTTGAAGAACATGCATGAATTGGTACTATTTTTGGATGCTGTGTCTTAATCATCGATTCTACAGTTGTTTGTGAATGATTAGAGCTAAATGAGAGTCGAAAATGAAGTGAAAAAAAAGGGGAAATGTAGGTTAGAAAAGTTGGGTTTAGAAAAAGAATGAAAGAAGATGATATTGAAAATTTTAGAGATAATTGGAATAAAAAGATGGGAGTTATGGTACTAGTTCAATAGAAACTTAGTTAAAGCCTTAGAAGTTAGATAAGTGACAAGTGTCACTTGTCCAGTTCAAGTTTTAGCATACGATTACTTTGAAAGACCAAATATTGTACTCTTATCTTCATCTTCCTTGTAGCTTTCTTCTTCGAGTTTCTTCATCTACACAGAGTTTTTCATCAAACCTCCACCAAAGTTAAACCTTGTCTTTATCGATCTTTGCTACTCCTAACTTTGTTGTTCTTTCATTTGCCTCAAGAAAACCAAAACCTGCTAACCTCCATAATGATGTACATAGTTGCATTAGGGATTGGGGCTTATTGAGTTTTTTAAGATTTTGGAGTTTTGTCAAGTAAGTATCTTGTTAATCCTTTAAAGTTGTTGGTTTATGAAAAAAAATGGTGATTTATTAACATTACATGAACATGAAAAAAATGGACATTTTTAATGAAAACCATGAATATAGGATGAAAGTTTGGATGTGTTGATTTTTTGGATTTGATGATCGAAAAGTTATGAGGTATTGTTAAAATGGTTGTTGGAGTTGAAAGATCTATGAAATCGTGCAGAAGATGAGTGCATAAAATTTTAGAGAAAATTTAGTATATGCTTTGCTTTTTTTAACTGTATATATACGTGAATATTTTGGAGATTTTACGATGAACAAAAAAATAAATTTAGAGTTAAGGAATAGGTATATGGTGGTGTCTTGAAATGAGAATGAATGTTTTAAATGATAGTTAGGAAAGAAAATGAAGAAAATGGGAAGTGCAGAAAAATGAAAGTGAAGAAAGTACAGAAAAGTGAAAATGCGTGAATCTATGATGTTTTTAATATTTTGGTGTTGATTCTTGGTTTTTCATATGTTTTTGAATGTGTTGAGCTGAATGAGAGTTGAAATAGCGAAATGAAAATGGAGAACGTACAGAAAATTAAAGTGCAGAAAAATGAAGGATGAAAATGCAGAAAAAAATTGAAAAGTGCAGAAAACTTGAAGAACATGCATGAATGGGTGAAGTTTTTGGATGTTGTTTCTTAATCATCAATTCCAGAGTTGTTTGTGAATGATTAGAGCTGAATGAGAGTCGAAAATGAAGTGAAAAAAAGGGGAAAATGTAGGTTAGAAAGGTTGGGTTTAGAGAAAGAATGAAAGAAGATGAAAAACTGCAGCATTTCTAAAGAAGGAAGAAAAGCACAAACTTTTCTTGGGTGAGTTTGCGGGTCACGATCGTGACTAGAATCCCACGATCGTGATGGTGGACAATTATGACTTTCAATCTTTACTAAAAGTTGACAGACACGAGCATCCTTTGATCTTTTGGTTATAACTTCTTCTCTCGATCTCCAAATGACATCGGATTTGCACCAACAGACTTGTAACACATTTGTCTTCATCTTCACCAAAAATTATAACCATATGAAATCATTTAGGAGAGACTGAGTAATAAATTAGGGACAAAAATGATGAATAGTTCTGGAAAATTGATGAATGGAGTATTTTCATTAACCATACTTTGGTATTTTGGCAATATATTGATATGTAGTTATCCAAATGAAATGATTCTTAACTTAATTAAACTAGAGACATAGGCCTACAAGTTTTATAAAGAAATATAATTTTAATTATGTCTCTAGAATTCGATAATCTGACTTGAAGTTTGGTACAAAATACTGTTATAGTTGAAGAATAGTCCGAATTATTTGGAGTATAACTTTTGGAATACTGAACCAAATTGAATGATCTTGGTGTCATTATAAATTTAAGACAATGGGAACATTTTTATAGAATAAAGTATTGCCAAATTACTTTATTTTGATTGTCAGATTGATCGTGCATAATAGACCCAAAAGTGTTATTCAGGAAAAATCTCAATTGACCAAATGAGTTACGAATTTCGATTTTATTGATGTTATTGAGGTATAAAACTATGTACAAATTATACTTAGGCAATTTTGAAAATATTAATGTTTAAGTGATGAGAATAATAGAGTGATACCCAGGATTGCCATGAACATGCGTTGTGCATATTTCATATCCATAAATGTGCATTAACAAATAGTTATAATTATGCAAAAGTGTGATATGTATATATTGCTTGATATAGAGGAGCAATTAGAACGTCAACATCCAGATGTTTTCTAGGCAATAGCTTTAGGGGCAATCGGTGAGTAACCTAGATGGTTTCATGCAATTAATTGTTTCCTTTAGAATATGTTTTGAATGATGATATGAATGTGATTTGATTTTGTTGGTGCCGGACAATGAAGGTCCGAGACTTGATACATGAATGTTCTATTGAAGTGCTCCTTGTATGTGAATGTGACGAACTAAATGCTTCTTAACATGATTGATTGATTATGAGAGATGCATTCCATACATGAATGCATGATCAGATAATGAGAGTTGTGACCTGAGTAGCCACCAAAACCGAGCTTAAAGCTCCAAATGTGATTAAGAGCCAAAGGCTTACTATGTAAAATGAGCCTTGTATCTCCAACAAATAAGGGACAGTGAGCCTAGTATCTACAATGAATTTGGGACAGTTTAAGCACTCGATCACAACAACGTAATAATTAGAAAAGAGTCACATGAGCATTTCATACACATTTTAATAAGTATGTTTGATTGTTTGAAATGCAAAATTGTCTTACCCTTAAGTGAGAATGTGATACGTGATAATTTATACAAAATGCAAAGATGTGAATTATATTTTGTATATGTGATGTGTTCCATGAATTGAGTAAACCATCGATGATGGTTACCTCATTTGAGTTCGGAAAACTACCAAAATTGCAACGTTAATTTTTTAGGACCAAGAGATGACTTTAGCTACTAAGAGATGCTACAAGAAGTATAGTCTTGTACTTTCGAGAAAAAAAGAAGAAATGGCTCAAAGGTCGATCAGCTGAGATTAGAAGATTAGATAGATCTTTTTGTGTATTTCCTCATTGAAGTGGTGTATTTTGTATTAGGATATAATGATGTTTACATTCGGATGATACTGAAAACTGTCATTGTGAATATTTAGTTTTATCAAATGAAAGAAGAAATTTGGGTTTTAAAATATAATGTTTTTCATTATAATGTCTTATAAGAAAATAAAGAATGATGGTGCCATGGTAAGTGAATGTTATGAATGAACTTAGCATACCATTATTATAGGTTATAGACTGGAATGTCCTTAGGATATTCCGATTCATACTTTATGTTAGTGGGGGTGTTACAATATATCTAGGTTAGCCAGATATCGACCCAACAATCTGATAACAAATGCAATGTCTGGTCTAATACATACATAGTCATACATTAGACGATCGCCTGCACTAGAATAAGGAACATTCTTCATGACATCTCTCTCTACTTCATTCTTTGACCATTATGCCAAAGATAATCTCTCACCATGAGACGTAGATGCTATAATTGGTTTACAGTCAGCCATATTAAATCTTTTTAACACACCCTCAATGTATGCACTCTGTGGGAGGCCTAATGAGTGCTAAGATCTGTCCCCGTGAATCTACATACTTAGGACAAAATATACTTCACTTAAATCCTTTATGTCAAAATCCTTGGCCAAATGATGCTTAACCTTATGCAACATGGTCAAGTCATTTGAGAAGAGCAATATATCATCCATGTACAGTAATAGAAAGATAACTTTACTCCCTCTGACCTTATAGTATAAGCATCTTTCAACTTTGTTTTCCACAAAGTCGAAAGAAGTTAAAACCTCATCAAACTTAGGTACCACTATCTAGAGGTCTGTTTTAAACTGTATATTGTGCAAACTTTTCAGTCTCTCCTTGATCCTGAAATCTTTCAGGTAGATCTATATAGACCTCTTCATAAAGATCCTTGTTAAGGAAATCAATGTTGACATCCATTTGATGTAACTCTATATCATAATGAGCTACTATTACTATAACCACTGTGAACACATTCTTAAAGGACATTTTAAAAAAAGGTAACATTAAAATCAACCCCTTCTCTTTAATTGAACCCTCTGGTAACTAACTGAGCCTCGAAACGCTCAACTTTACTCTGAATGTCCTTATTGGTCTTAAATAACCATTAAGTAGTCTTAAATGACTAACAAATAAACTACCTATTCTATTAATAGGCATTGTAGTCAGTAGTCATTAGATGTAGCATGAACTGTATAGAGATAATTGAGTGATCACCCTAAATTAATTAGGGAGAATATTCTATTGTTCTCGATTAGTATTGATTTTAGAAATACTTGACCAAGATAGAATGACATTTTGTAAATAGTTTAAAATGTCATTAATTGAATCAATAGCTAATGGTAGAGAACTAATATGATTGGACTTAAAATAGATTAGACATTAATTTTATATTCTTTGTCTAATCAGAATATTGTATGATGAAAGAATTAAATTATACAGAAAAATCATTCACAAAAATGTTAATTAAAATTACTTTAACATTCTTAAATATTTGGATAGTCATGATATCTTGTTAGATATCAGTTATTTAAAAGAGGAGAAAAGATTACACTAGAAGCCTTTATTTAAAAGAGGAGATCAAGATTACATTAGAAGCCTACATAAATACAGATTATGTAAGCTCCACAGTGGACTAAAGATCAACATCAGGATAATGTGTTCTTATGGGAGGAAATTTTGTTTCCTAGAAGAGGAAAAAAAATTGTTAAGGCAATATCAAGTGCAGAATCAGAGCCAGATCTAGGCAGTAAGGGTATATGATTTGCTTTGGTTAAAAATAGTTCTTGATGACTTTAAAAAAATAAGGTCCATTGAAATTACACTATAATAATGAGGTTGTAATTAGGATTGTACACAACCCTATTCATCATGCCAAACTAAACATATGGAAGTTAGATAGGAATTTTATAAAAGAGAAATTGGAAATTGGCTTGGTATGCTTGTCCTTCCTCTCATTAAAGGAGCAAATAGTTGATGTTTTAACAAAAGGAGTGTCCCTTTGAAGACTTTATTAACAAGTTGAAATAATTATTGATGCACTTTTGATAGGAAATAATTATTTAGAGTATTTTATGGGATAGTTTTTAATTGGTTGATTGTATATTTATGTATATCGTAGAATTCGTTGCATGATTGTGTAGAACCCTATTCTATTAGATATTTCTAGGAATCCTTTCATGTATACATTGCTTTGTAACCCATTCAAGAAACATTGAATATAATTATTCAGGTTTTCAATCAAGCCCCACTTCTGACCAAAACTTGATCCAAAAAATTTCAAAAGTTTTTCAAAGAGTATTTTAAAAATTAAAAGGACTTGCTTTGAAATCAAAACTTTAATTCTTCTTAATAAATTCAAAAGATTTATGCACTAAGTTGAAAACATGATTTGCCTATACATGAAGAGCCCCTAAATCATTAAAATAACTAATAAAAATAAAGAAAGATTAGAAATAAATTTGTAGAATTGTTTTGCCTTGATCTTTCTTGATCTTAATCTTCTTAGTTAACTTGAACATATTTGGTCTCTATAAATTGCTTCTTGACTTCATTTTATGTTACTTTCTTTGGAGACATCAAAGAATAAACCAATAGTAATAACTATGATTTATATTACTAATGATTTATTATCATCACAGACATAAATTGTAACATCCTTTATTTTAATATAATTAAATATAAATTTAATTAAAAATAAAAACAATAATAATGCTCATTTATGTTCAATTTAATAAACTTTGTGGTCATTTGAAATATATAAGTTTGATTCGAACCTCTTTTCTACTATAAGGTACTATATGCTACGTTATATATTTTTAATGATTTACATCAAATATCAAGAGGTACAACGTCAGAAAACGGGGTGTTAGCTTTGGTGGATGGGTTTTCTTGCTAATTTTGCAATGCAAAGCCAACGACACGTGGAGTTCCGTGCGTTTTTGCCCTTACACGTGTCGGGCTCCCTCTTTAAAGAATCACTTGCTTGCACGTCTTATTTCCCCAATCGTCCAATTTGCTATCGTGCTTACCACCCAAAATTCCCTGCTTACTTGCAAGCGTTCCACTTGAAACACTCGACAAGTGTTTTGTTGTCAAGTTCTTTTTTTTTTTCCGTCTTAAGCCGTAAAGCCTATTTTCAAAAAATAAGAATCTTAATCATCTAAAATAAACATACGAAGACAGAAAGGAAAAGGAAAAGACCATGATACCACAAATGACCAGTCAATGGTTGAGTAAAGGAAAGGAGAAATGGAGCTTTCTCCTCATCCATTGCACTTGCCGGTGTGATTTAAGCAACCAAATGACGGCAGCCACTATGCAGGCCGCTAGGTGTCGTAGTCGTAGAGTTATCAAAATAAGTCACCCACGACCAACATTTCCATAAATTGATGCATTCATGGCGGTGTTGGACTTTGCATTGCATATATAGATGTGACCGACCACGTTTTCTATGTAATGCAACACGTACTTAGTGAACTAGTTTCGTCACTATCTTTAGTCTCTGACCTGTATCTGATCACAAGACCCCTCACCAAATTGCTGATGGAGTGGTTGCACGTGGTGATTTGAGCTTATAATCCTGCGATTACTTACTAATTAGTAATTTGATAAATCAATAACTAGTACAACGATGGTTAGCATCGAAAGCCACAAGGAATTCTTATTCTGTGATAGCAAAAAAGGCCATTGGGGGTCAGTGAAGGCTTTATTTCCTCTGATGAGGCTTTCGCAGCAAGGGTGCGTTGTGGAGATATGTGGAAGTCTTTCAAGGTGGTACGTTTGCCTTGTCACCCGATTATGTAAATACCCAAGATGTTTACCAATAGAAAGAAAGAGCAAAATCTACTGGTACAAAATCACTAGGCTTTCTAAACATGCATCGTCCAAAAAAGGTGGTGTTTTTATCGGCTGTAGCAAAGAAAAAGAGGCTTCAACTTATGCCTTGTCTTCTCTTGCAAACCTCAGAACTAAGCCAATTAATCTAAATCTTATCAAATTAACGGAGAGCCTTCTGGAATAGCAGCAGCCAGTGTGCTTAATTGCTTATACCTATGTTTAGACAACGGATAGATAATTAATCAGTTCAAGAGCTCTTGACTGCTAAACCAACTGCGACAATGGTTCTCGTCTTTGCTCATTTTTTGTTCTCAATTAGCTGCTGCTTTTCATTGAACTCTGCGTTAGCTTATGGCTCGAGCGCGAATTTTGAGAATTTACGTACTTACGTAAGTCAATTTACCTGATGCCATCTTAACACACGTCAGTTCCTCCAAAGTTCTGACTTGAACAAGTGAAAATCCTACATTAATTAAGGATCACAACAACTCAGTTAACGCCATTTATTTTCACATTAGAACAAACTACACGCGTATCAACTTCTGATGGGAAGACTATTAGGTTTTAATAAGAATTTTATACCAAACGCTGTTTTTCTTCTTAAACTCTTTAATTTCTATAATCCAACTTTATGACTGTATGATTTATTATCCCAACATAATAGACATCAACATCTATATTGCTCAGATGTTGGACTTGTCGATTGGAATGGTAAACGTTTTCTCTTTTAGGATGCACGGGAAGGAAAAGGAAAAGTACAAAAGACAAAGGAACAGTATTCACATAAATTTCTACACAAAACAATAATCCTAATTTCTTTGAGATTGTTTAATCCTTCTTTGGACTTCTTTAGCCAGCTCTTCTGTGCCTCCTGCTGCTTCTACTTCCTGCACCACACGTTATTAAGGCGATTCACTCTTTTTTCTTTATTTCAATTAGAACTGGAAAAAGAAATGCATTAAGCAGTGGATAACTACCTGAGGTCCTAAAAACAGTCCATAAGGAACTCCGCCAAATTTCTCTGAGTGATGAAACTATAAACCATAATCAAAATTTGATATAAAATGACCTATCAGTCATACAATTAAGAATATCAAGAGAAAAAAATTTTGATTAATTAGTGTGCAAAATGTACCTGATGCGCTGCCGCAACTCTCCTCAAGTAAGGCACATTTGCCACGGGTCCCACTGGAAATCTACGGTGGACAAGGCCGTCATGGACAAACATGTAAGCCATCCCAAACATCGTAATTCCTAGACCCTGCGGACCACGCAAGTCAAACGGTGTTTGAATCTGCCGATTCACGTGGCAATTATTAAGAGTAAAAAAACGACATCGGTGGGAAGGCGAAAAGGGTCGACTCACAGCACCGAAACACAGTCCAGGAACGAGTCCTTTGTTGCAGAAGCCGTAGGACATGAGGGCAATCGCCGGGACGGCATTAATTATGGCGAAGACATCATTGAGTTCGAAAGCGCCGTTTCGTGGTCGGTGATGTGACTGTTTCAAGTTTTCCCAACTCGACTATGTGAGGGAGAGGACAAGAAACAAATTCCATGAACATGAACATAATAATTACGTTTGCTATAGTCAACCCACCTCGTGCATATTCCATAAAGAAGCATGCCACAAGGCTTTATGTGCCCATCTAGCCCAGTACTCCATCCCCACCTGTGTTTAATTTGACAAAAATACAGGAAATTATGTCACTAAGTGCGTTTTCGACATGAAGTTAGACCCTTTACGCTGTTAAGTCAGGGACACTGAATTGATGAGAACGTAAGTGGAGGATGATTATGAAAATTGAATCTAAAGCATTAAGGGTAGGGTAGAACTTTCTAAACTTACAGCGGCTCCAACAGAGAGAGCACACGTGCCAAACAATTCTAAGATCGGAACCTCTCCGCCCTGTCAATGGAAATTAGCACAAAGGGCCTTGTACTAAGAGGAAGAAAATGAAGAGTGTAAAGTAAAAAAATAATTACATAAACAACCCTTCTTGAATCATGTTATAAAGTCATTTGGATTGGAATTGTACCTCCACTTGCCATGAAAATCTGTAGTAAACAGACGTAAGAGCCATCGAAGTGATACCAAAGCTTGACAAGATAGCTGCAACGAGATAAGTGTATCTCTCGGACCTCTTTCTCGCTAATCTCATCTCTACAAGCGAAAAATACTTGCTGACATATTTCTTATCAACGACGACATGGTCTTCGGCCAAATAATCACCCTTGTAAACTGCCTTTGCACCTTCCTCTTTTCTCTGTTCTGTAACAGAACATATAACCAACCTCTGTCTCTTCCCCAAAGCAAAACCCTTTCTCTGGAAATGAGTTGCAAGATTTAATGACATGGATTTGGACTCTATAGAAGCAAAATAACATCGGTGGAAGCAGTAGAGCAGAGAACTAGAAGTTGCCGAAATCGAGGTTGCCATTTCCGTCACTTGTAGCTTAAGCAACTTATACTCTTGCAACTTCAGGCTCTGAAAGTGATTTAGACAAGTGATAAGGGGGTTGTGGGTATACAACTTGGCAGGAAAGCACTCAGTTTACGCTTAGACTACAATTAAGAACACCAGGAAAGTAAAAGTGATGAATGGTTATAAGAAGAATTGCAAAGCATGTTGAGCCTGCTAAGAGTCACGATTATATGAGCTTTTTGGGGGTTAAACACCGTGAAAGTTTTTCTCAGAAAAAACAATTTTTTTTGATTGTAATATAAAAAAGTATTTTTTAATAAATATGGTTTTTTGGCAATTAAAATATGTTTTTTTAACTCAAATTTGAAACTTCTCGAAAAATTTCTTTTTTCAGGTAGATTTTTTATATCAAATTTATTTTTAGTTTCTTTTGCGCTTATATTTTACACATAATTTCTATAATACCCACAAACTCATCTTTCCGTTTATTATGTATTTAACTATTTACTCAACTTGGATATTTATTTTAGAATTTCTATAATATTATTTGACTTTTTTATATATTTTAATATTTATTTTTGATATTAGTTTATTTATATTATAATCTACATAAAAGATTTGGTTAGATATATTTTCATTTATGTTTCATATAGTTTAAAATTATATAATAATTAATATATTGTACTTTGCATATTGTTTAATATACTTTAAATAATATTTATATGCATAAATAATTTTTATTACAAAATAAAATATAGTTAAAATTAAAAGTGTTTTTTATTTTTATGTTGTCAAACAATCTACTATATGAAACTCTTTCAAAAAAACTCTTTTTTAAATGACAGCTAAACAATCAACTGGCTTCTTAGAAAAAATTTTATCAGAAAAGATATACAGAAAAAAGCTCTACTGACAAAGTCTACCGATATAAGCTAAACTAAACAGAGGCTAAGTAGTTAAACTGCGTAACACTATTGTAGGTTGAATTGCCAAAAATACCCTTCTCTTTTGATCCATGTCCAACTGCTATTGTTTGCTAATGTAGAGTTTAGCGAATACAATTCGCTAATTTCTTAACCAGACACTATAAGAAAAATGTCATTTAGTGATTAGAAATTGACGACGAAATTAATCGAAAGACAAAGACGTCATAAAAACAATCGTAGGTAAATTTACCGACGGACATTTTATGTAATCGTTGGTGAATATACAGACAGTTGGCTGTAACCGTTAGTAAATTTACCTACAATCAGTTTCTTTCCATCGGAATATTTGTAGATGGTAATGGTTATTTCGTCAGTAACTTTACCAACGGTTATGATTATATTGTCGGTGAATATAATGACGGTTTAGCAAATCTTGATGGTAAAATTGGTGACAGGTTGTCAATATTATCGACAATGTTTCTTTGTCACGTCGGTAAATATTATGGATTTTAATGATAGTTTGTAGTGTTCCATCGGTAACCATAATAGATTTTACCGATATACTTATATTTTCTGTCGGTAAATATTTTTTAAATCCCAACATTAAATTTTATTTCATGATGTTATGGTTAACGTATAATTCAACAATTATGAATTATCTGTGTATAATATTTTGATTTGTTTATATATTTAATTTGTTTAAATAGAAAGTTGATTGATGATATATAGTTAAAATTGTATTAATTGATAATAAAAACATTAAATTGTACATAATAAGTATTTGTAATTCAAATGAAATGACAACAAGTACACTATTGTCCCGCTGACTATGGATGCTCTGAAGTGTTACCCCTCCCCTTCAACTCGTCCACCTCATTACGAAGCTGAGCTATGTACTCCATCAATGTTTACACTGTAGTCTGAAGCTCATTGACTTCATTGGTTGTCGATCGTCTATTAGATGTTGTTGTACTAGACGTGGAGGACTACAAATAATATGTATTCGAAAATGAACCTAACCTGAAGATCCTTCCATGATGATCCCTACCACC
>JANSVA010000217.1:34314957-34331388 GCA_025504915.1 Erythroxylum reticulatum | reverse complement strand
CCCACCCTTCCAAAAGGTTGTTTGCATCAGGAAAGAAGAAAACTCATCCAAACCTACTTCTACTACACAGCAAAAATACCCTTCTTTGCTTTACAGATCTTCCTCTTCCTCTTCATCCAAACACATTCTTCACTTTTTCCGAAGAAAGCAAGTTGAAATGATAACTTTCTTTTTTCTTTTTTTTGGAAACTAAAACCCTAGACCCTTATCCCAGATCTCAAAAACCCAAATTGATTCACAAAAACCCAAATTGATTCATAGAGAGACGTGAAAACTTAAAATCCTTTGAGTTAAAAAAAAACAAAGATGAAAACGAAAAGAAAAAGGAAATAAGAAGGAAAGTGTTTATCATTACTGTGATCTGAGGGTGTAAGGTTAGTCCCTTTGTTCTGAAATCCATATTTTGCTTTACAGAACTTCCATGACCCGAGAACTTCCTCAAAAGTGAAGATTCGACTCTTCCAAACAAACAACAAAATAAATAAACAAAAACAAAAACAGAGTAAGGGAGAGTGAGAGAAACCTTAGAAGCTTTTTCGACAAGTTCTTGCACGTAGTTCTTGACGAAACTCCTTGATCCTCCATATTTATTGGTATAATTACGCTTTGAAATGGACATTATCTCAGGTGATGTCCAATACTGCTACTAACGACTCCATATTTGTTCAGAAATATAAGGCAATCACATACCAGCCTTATGTATCGCACTAAAAAAGTCCCGATAACATATACGTGCTCGTCTCTCCCATACTTTATGTATGACCGTGTCAAATTCAGAATCCCAAAAGATTCTTTCTAAAATAAAATGCAAAAAAATCTATAAATACTTATCATGTAATAATATTTATCTAATAAATGTATACAAATCAATTAAAAAGGAAAATAATATTTTTTATTGTATCTCAAACTCCTGATAATAAAAATCCTTTATCGCCTGAGAAATATTCTTCCATACATAACCCTTAAGATAAATCTTCTTCTTAAATTTGGATGTCATGTTTCTAGAGCACGGTTCAGACAGAATCATCCTAATATAAAAATAACTAATTTTATATCATTTTTAAAATTTAAACCTATAACTTAATTATAAATATTTAGTGTTTCATGCATTGTTAAATGGGCATGAAAATGTTAAAAACCTAAAGTAGAATGCTTGTGTCTTTAGAACTACTTTCTTATACTACATATATGCTATCTAGAGGGAAAGGAACAATAGACTTCATAAAGGACTAGCTTTAGATAAATATGCAATGATAATTAATATTACCTTTTAGATTAGAGAAATCTTAATAAAAAATTGAGCTCACTTGATAGTCAAACCAAATTATCCAATTGATTATTATGATTAATCTTGTATCGTCATCGTCTACATGTTCCCTTAAATTTATGAACTATGTGTCACATAAAAGTTTTTAAGTGCCGAGAAATTTTTAATATAGCCTAATACTTGGAATCCTTAGGTAATGTAGTATGGCATGTTCTGTCATTTCAACATGTTGAATATTTAATAAGATGATAAATCTGTGTCAAATAATTTTGAGAATCGTGGAGTTAATGTTCATTATGCATTATTCAAATATTTGGTTGATTTGGAATTTGAAACAAAAATATGCAGGGACTCATTCGATCATTTACTGCCCTCAAGAAAGTATTAAACATATTACAGAAGGAGTTAATTTGCTTAATAAGATAGCTATATGACTACATTTACCTTAAAAAAAGATGCTATTGGATTATCGTGCTAGTTAGGATGCAACTTACGTCATATTAACCACTGCTGCGATATGGATAAGGAGCTATAATTTACTGTAAAAAATGATTGTTAAAAAGATGACAAGGTATGTTTTTCTTTCTTGTAATCCTTATTGAAATATTCACTGTGATTATATTAGATTTGAAGTACTCAAACCTCTCTTGAACTTAAACTTTGGAGGAAAAAACAATGTTGAATGAGAATATGACATATGCTAAGTGATTTACAATCAAAACAAAATTTTATCATAATTGTAGGGATGAGAGGCATTATCCTCCATTACTTCTGCATTAGATCTAATAAATAAGTTGAAATAATTGAATTTTATTTTCCTACCATGCATGTACCTTCAACTTGAAGCTCCTAAATTTATTTCAGTTACATAACCTCTATTATAACCGTGTTAAAGGCTAGTGGTAGGTCAATGTTCGATGATTGTGCAAGGAATGACAATAAGGCCTAGAATGGGACAGCAGAGTTGGATGCATACAAGAATCAAGGTATTTCAATTCAACGGTGGAAGGTAATTCAGATGTGTAGAGCAATATAATTTAAGTGACCCTTTCGTCGATAAACGAAGACACTTATTTTGCCGCCTACCATTCGCGCCTCTTTTACCAACGGTGATTCCTATTCTGTCTCTATATTCCATTGTAAAAATTAGGGGGATAATTTCCATCTAGCTCTACTGACGAATATTTTGTCTGCTACAAATTACCATATATTATGACAATTTTATTGACGTAATGTAATTTTCCATTGCTAATTTTCAACTGTATTGTTTCCATCGGTAATTTTCTTATAGTGAGAACACATTTAAATTGGTTTTCATCTTCGTAAGATAACTCTTGTGTTTTCGAAGAAGGCTTTTGAGCCACAAAATGTTCGTACAAAGAAGAAACTTTAAAAGTTTTAGTTTATGCTCTTGTAACAATCGGTTGGTTACAATTTTATATGTAATTTTATTGTTTAATTAATAAAAAGAATTCTTTATCTTTATGTATTAAGTTAATTGCATTTGATGTTTAATACTAAAGATAAAATCTTTGAAATAATTACCATGTAAAATTTTTGAAATAATTACTACGTAATTAAAATTATGATGAGATCATAATTATGATATTCAATTTACATTTATGTGTTGTTCTTAAATGTTCCTAGTTTTACCATTTCATCAAAATTATAATGAGATCATAATTATAATATTCAATTTATATTTATGTATTGTTTCTAAATGTTCCTAGTTGTAGTTTCATCAATATGAGATATTATTGAAACGGTAAAACTAGCATACATTATGTTTCTTTATTATGATGAAAGTAATTGATCTCATAAATTAAAATATGGAAATACTTAAATTAGTGTGTGGGTGCTTATTAAATAATCAACCACTTAACTAACCTGACTATGAGGATCCAAAATAGAATATTACTTACGTGTTTGTAGATTTTCTCATAATGAAGATTGTATAATTGATCCTTAAAATTGAGATTATCAAGGTATCTCGTGTGAGAATTACTATGTTTTGATGTTATTTATGAATTGTTCTAGGATAATTCAGTTGGTATGTAGGGTCCTAATATATACCCTAGAAGTATTATAGCATGTCTAAGGTATATTAAGAAGTGAACATAATGAATTGAGTGCACCAAATATAGTAAGAGACGTAATGATACTTAATGTACAAGATATGGGTAAATGGGTTGTTCTTGTCTACATGGATATATGTACTTAAATGTGAAATATGTATAAGAATTTTGATATGTTTGCTTGGATTATGGACAGATATGAGGGGAATTGGTAAAAGAAGTATCCTATTTGCTTATGAGATGTTTTTGGTTAAAATTGGATATGTTTTTATGTTTCTCTTACATTATAAGGCCAAAGTTAGTTGATTTGGAATGGTACCTCGCTAGATGGATTGCATGATAAGGCCGAAGTTAGTTGATTTGGAATCGGTACCTTGTTGGATGGATAGGTTCCACTTATTAGACTTTTGTAATTTGGCCATATCTTGGTCTGTAGACCTCAAATTTGGATAATTCAAATTGGAAATTAAACAAAAGACATAGAACAAAAACTTTCATGAAAGAACTAAAATTTTATTCTGCCTTTAATATTTTTGAATTCTGGCTTGAAGTTGAGTTATGGTTGTTATCCCTGTTTTTGAACAGCCTATAGGTTTTTTGGATATAACTCCCGAAATAATTAACCAGATTGTATGAAATGTATTCCAGTAGAAAACTAAGACATAGGGGAATGAAATATATTGATAAGATTATATACTAATATGGGAATTAAAGGAAGAAGAAGGACCAATATGCAATTTTCCTAAAGTTAACTCATGGACCAATAAGATTAAAGCATGTATGTCTAATAGAATTGTAAGACATGGTCTAACATAATTGCAACATATGATCCAATAGAATTGTAACACATGGTCTAATATAATTTTAATACATGGTCCAATAGAATTGTAACATGAGCTCCAATGGGACTGTAACATATGGTCCAATAGGATTGTGATATATGGTGCAATAGGATTGAGACATGTGTCTAAGACTAGAAAGTTCATGAAAAGGAATATGGAGAGGGGAGATGGACTACACTTTGATGGCTTAACTTCAGATTTTTCTTCTCTCGATTTCACCTTCTTCATCCCATCATTTTTCACTTGGTGATTTAAGCAAAACTAAAGAGGAAGGGAAGGAAAAGCATTAGAAGAACTACTTTGTCAATTTTAAAGTTTGGGACTTCTCTTAGTTAATTTCTATATTTGTGTACATTTGAATGTGTAAAAAGATTCTTTTGGATGTGAAATGGTTGTTGGGATGATACTTTGGTGTTATTTTGGTGTTATCTTGCATAGAATTGGTTAAATATGACAAGTACTGTGTAATAAAATTCTGTCTAGGGTTTGCTTGAGTTAGTCACATTGTTTGAGTTATAACTCAGCCTACAGACCTACAAATTATGTAATTTTAGTTTCATATGAAACCTAAGACATAGTGCTAAATATCTTTAGAATGGGATTCTTACTTAATTCTGGCTTTATAACCTTGAAAATTGAGATTGAAAATGGTGACTTGATGTTGCCCCTGTTTTGGAGTAGCATTTGATATTTGGTCTATATCTCTTAGGTTAGGAGTCCAAATGACCTGATTGTTAGTGCTAAGAAATGTCTAGAAGAACTACAAACCCAATTATGACGTTTTGTATATGAATATTAAGGAACAAGTAGTGGTATGAATAGAGAAAGTTTCTATCATGACCGTGGCATTGTTTTTGTTTCCGATTTCTACCGCATCTTATCCGAAACCTTTTTTAATGTGTATAAATTTTTTGAAAACCTATAAATAAATGAAATAAGACTGTGAATTGGGAGACTGAAAATAGGGATATAAGATTGAGGATAATGCATTCCAAAGAAAATTTACATGTACATAAATGATTTATATGCACGTTCATTACTCATACGTGTATGGTATGATTATACAATAGTGATTTTGATACCCTTCAAATATAGATTTTATGAATTGAAATATATATCATATGATTTGTTAATCTATGAATTGTGAAATTTGCAAATGGTTAAAGGAAATGTTATAGCGCCTGCTTTATTGTCTTGGGTATGTATAGATAGGCATACTTATAGGGTTATAGAGCAGCTGCTATAGTTTGACACCACTGGTGTCCATAATTCGATACCTTTGGATCCACAATTTGATATATTTAGATAACCGCAACACCCGTTATCCATACCCACAGAAAATGTGCATGCTTAATACAGAAAGGAAGCTTAACATTCATAAATAAGAAATACAGCATGACAACATTAATGATTGATATTGATGAGTATTTACATTGATTGTAATGATGTGCAATTATATTGATAATTTGTATAAATGAGCATTGAATTGCTGCTATAAGTGGTCATCCGAACTAAGTGTTTTCCCCACTAAGCTTTCAAGCTTAGCACAGATGTTAATCCATGTAGGTACAAGTTATAGGAGTGAGGCATAGGGAACATCTGTAGGGACCAAGACCGACAGATAGAAGAAAAAGTACTTTTGGAATGTGTTTTTAGTTACAGATGATTGCACATGTAATGAAGAAAGGAAATTATATATTTTATTTTATATTACCATGTAAATGTAAAGATGTATTACTACTATTAAATGATAATATTAGGCATTGGGGAGTTTTGTAATGCGTATATGTATAGCATTGAATAGGGTTGTATACCTTGAATACGTGTACAGGAATTTGGTTGCTATATGTGTAGATGATTGTAAGTTCTGTATAGGGGGTGTTACATTTTGTGGTATCAGAGCCAAGTTTTAGGCACTTCTAACCAATAAGAGTCTAGTAATGTGTGATACGATTTGGTTTTAGTGTTGACCTAATGCAGATGTCCCTGTTTTCTTATAAATAGTAGAAATAGAAAGACCTTGTGAAGCTGATGAGGAGTCAACTGACAGTGTGGTGGGGAAAGACTAATTAGTTTTAGGTCCTCCTAAGCCTCCAAAGAATGTGTGATAGAATGTTATTAGTAGATCGACTAGCCTGTCATATACATGTGACTAGTCTATTAGGCCATAGTGTATATATGAACAAAGTGTATAGAGACTGCCTTATTATGGTCCATGTGAAACAATTTGTTGCTAATCTGATAGAGATACCGTTCCATAAATTTGACTTGATTTTGGGCATGGATTTGTTGTCTAAACACCAAGCTATAGTTGATTGTCGGTTAAAAACAGTCGTGCTCAAAGATTCTGATATTTTAGAAATAGTGGTGCATGGTGTTATGTCTAATCATTTAACTAATGTAATATCATCCATCCTAGCAAGATGACTAATTAGAAAATATTATGAGGCATATTTGGCTTTATTAATTGATTCAAAAAGGGAGAAAGTGAACTTACGAGATATACTGGTAGTAAATGAGTTTCTTGACATGCTCTCAAAAGAGTTACCGAGTTTTCCACCCAAGAAGGAGGTAGAACTATCTATTGAGATTGTATATGGTACTGCTCTTATTTCAAGGGCATCTTATAGAATGGATCTGATAGAGTTAAAACAGCTAAAGATTCAGTTATATGAGCTTTTGAACAAGGGTTTTATCTAGCTCAATGTGTCACTATAGAGATATAGGTATGAATTTCGAAGACGAAATTTCTTTTTAAGGGGGAGAGAAATTTAAGGTCCCAACATATATCTTAGAAGTATTATAGCATGTCTAGGGTGTATTAAGAAGTGAACACAACGAGTTGAGTGCATCTAAATGTAATAAGAGACATAATGGTACTTAATATAAAAGACATGGGTAAATGGATAATTTGTTCTTGTCAGCATGGACATACGTACTTAGATGTGAAATATGTATAGAAATTTTGATATGTTTGCTTGGATTATGAATGTGATGTGAGGGGAATTAGTAAGGCAATATCTTATTTGCTTATAAGATGTCTTTGGTTAAAATTGGATATGTTTTTGTGTTGCTCTTGTGTGATAAGGCCGAAGTTAGTTGATTTGGAATAGGTACCTTACTGAATAGATAGGTTCCACTTAATAGAATTCTGTAATTTGGCCATATCTTAGTCTGTAGACCTTAAAATTGGATAATTCAAATTGGAAATTAAACATGAGATATAGATCTAAAAATTTCATGAAGGAAATAAAATTTTATTTGGCCTTTAAGATTTTTAAATTCTGACTTGAAGTTGAGTTATGGTTGTTGTCTCTGTTTTTAAACAACCTATAGTTTTTGGGTATAACTCTCTAGAATAATTAACCAAATTGCATGAAATTTATTCCATTAGAAAATTAAGACACGGGGAAACGAAATAAATTGATAAGTTTATAGGCCAATGTGGGAATTAAAGGAAGAAGAAGTCAACTCGTATACCAATAAGATTAAAGCATGTATGTCCAATAGAATTGTAACACTTAGTCCAATATAATTACAACACATTGTCTAACAGAATTGTAACACAAGGTCTACTATAATTTTAACATATGGATGAATAGAATTGTAATAGGTGGTCCAATGGGAATGTAACATATAGTCCAATAGGATTGTGACATATGATCCAATGGGATTGAAACATTTGTCTAAGACTAGAAAATTCATTAAAAGGATTATGGAGAGGGGAGATGGACGACACTTTGATGGCTTAATGATTTTTCTCCTCTTCATTTCACCTTCTTTATCCCATCATTTTTCACTTGATGACTAAAGCAAAACAAAAGATGAAGGGTAGGAAAAACATTATAAGAACTATATTGCCAATTTTAAGGTTTGGGACTTCACTTTGTTAATTTTTGTGCTTGTATACATTTGAATGTGTAAAAAGATTCATTTAGATGTGAAATGGTTGCTGGGATGATACTTTGATGTTATTTTGGTGTTATCTTGCATATAATTGGTTGAATATGATATGAGAGTATCGTGTAATGGAATTCTATCCAGAGTTTGTTTGAGTCAGTCATATTGTTTAAGTCATAACTCAACTTACAGACCTCCAAATTGTGTGATTTTAGTTTCATATGAAACCTAAGACATATCTTTAGAAGAAACTCTAACTTAATTATAGCTTTATGACCTTTAAAATTGAGATTAAAAATGGTGACCTGATGTTATCTCTATTTTGGAGCAGCTTATGATATTTGGTTTATATCTCATAAGTTCATCAAATGTCCTTATTGTTAGTGATAAGAAATATCTAGAAGACTTAGAAACCTAGTTATGATGGTTTGTATATGAATATTAAGGAACAAGTAGTGATATGAATAGAGAAAGTGTCTGCCACGACTATGACATTATTTTTATTTCCAATTTCTACCGCATCTTATTCAAACATATTTGAATGTGTATAAAACTTTTTGAACACCTAGAAATAAATGAAATAGGACTTACTTCTTGTGAATTGGGAGACTGAACATTGGAATATAAGATTGATCATAATACATTCCATAGAAAATTTACATATACATAAATGATTTGTATGCACATTCATTACTCATACATGTATAGTATGATTATACAAGTGTGATTTTGATACCCCTGTAATGGTGGTAAGCCATGAATTGCATATATGAATTGTGAAATTTACAAATGGTTAAAGGAAATGCTGTAGTGCTTACTCTATTGTCTTAGTTGTGGATAGATAGGCATGCCTATAGGGTTACAATGCAACTACTACAATTTGACACTACTGATGTCCACAGTTTGATACCTTCGAGTATCCATAGTTTGATACCTTTGGGTATCCACTGTCTGATTTATTCAGATATCTACAACACCCGTTTTCCACACCCATATAAAAATGTGCAGGCTTAACACAAAAAAAAAACTTAATAGTCATAAATAAGAAATATAGCATGACAACATGAATAATTAGTATTGATGAGCATTTGTATTGATTGTAATGATGAACTGTAATGATGTGCAATTGTATTGATAATTTGTATCAATGAGAGTTGAATATCAATATTTGGCTTATAAATGTGCATTTTCGGTATATGGATAATATGTTAAAGCTTATTTACATTATGCACTTTGCTTAACTATGCCATTATTGTTTACATAAGCATTGAATATCAATTTTTGTTTCATGAATGTGAATTTATGGTATATAAGTTGTGATATTTCTAAATGTATGTGTTTGGCGGATGACTACTGTAAGTGTTCATCCAAACTAAGTGTTTTCCCCACTAAACTATAAAGCTTAGCACGGGTGTTAATTCGTGTAGGTCCAAGTCATAGGAGTGAGGTACAGAGAACATCTACAGGGACCAAGGTCAACAAATACAAGAAAAAGTAATTTTGAAATGTGTTTTTAGATATAGATAATTGCACATGTAATGAAGAAAGGAAATTGTATATTTTGTTTTGGATTCCTATGTAAATGTAAAGATGTATTACTACCGTTAAATGATAAGATTAAGTATTGGGGAGTTTTGTAATATGTATATGTATATCATTGAATAGAATTGTATACTTTGAATGCATGTAAAGGAATTTGGTTGATATGTATGTGGACGGTTGTAAGTTCTATGTAGAGGGTGTTACATAGTAGTACTTGAACTATATGGAGATAGTTGAATAAGTCAACAAAGGATTCGTTACTCTAAAGTTATTAGAAAGAATGTTTTATTATTCTTGATTAATAGTGATTTATGAAATTCTATAGCCATAGTAAATTGACATTTAAAAAGGCATCAATTATAAATTAGTTACTAATTATCAAGAACGACATGACTGGATACAAAAAGTTAGACATTATATCTATACATTGTCCAATTAGAACACTAGATGGAGAAATGATTAAATTATAAATTATAACCATGCATGGACATGTTAAGTCAAACTACTTTGATATTTATGATATTTGGTTAGTTATGAAATGTTAGACGTCAATCTTGATCTATGATAATAAATTGTTTAAATGGAGAATTAAAGATAAATTAAAAGGAGTTTGAATTTGTCTTATTCTAATTATGAATTAGAACTATAATTTATAATCATTATCAATATATCAGAAACCTAATTTATTACACATTAATTAATAATCAACCATATAATTAGAGTATAAGGTCCAGTTAAGTGTATGAATCTTTTATGTTCCCCACACTTGGCACTTTTAGTATATAAAGGAACTACTTCTTAAAGTGAGACATGTTTATAAAAAATATATATATATATCTTGATATTTATACCTGTAATTGACTTAAGCTGGGGAAGTCTTATGATGGAGAGAAATTTTAGCTCTGTTTTGTGCATTTGAAATCTCAATGCACAAAAAAAAGAAGCAGTTAAAGGAGAGATTCTAGCCCAAAAAATGAAAGCATCCTAAGAGAAAATTCACACCCAAGAAAGAGGATTATCAATTGAAGTTTATATGGATCGCCGTATAATCAATTTCTAAACAGTGATCTCGAAGAGGAAGTTTATATGGATGTTGAACATTTTTTCATAGGAGGAAAGGGCTATATAGTGTGTAAACTTAAGAAATTAATACATGGACTTAAACAAGCTTCCCAAAAATGGTATATTAAGTTTAATGATACTATGAAATCTTTGGGATTTCAAGAAAATATTGTTGATTGTCGTATCTACTGAAAGATTAGTAGGACTAAGTTTGTATTTCTAGTTATTCATGTTGATAATTTTTACTTGTTGCTAGTGATTTAGACATATTGTCTAAGACTAAAGATTTTCTTTTTAAGAATTTTGAAATGAAAGATATAGGAGAGGCATCATATGTTATGGGAATTTCAATATTACAAAATAGATCATAAGAACTGGTATGTTTGTCAGAAAGACTATATCAAAAGATTTCTTAAGAGATTTAATATGAATAAATGTTCAGTAGGGATTGTCCTAATATAAAAAGGAGTAATTTAGTCTCCTACAATGTCTAAAGAATGATGTGGAACATAAACAAATTGAATATATTTCATATGTTTATGTTATTAGTATTTTTATGTATTTACAAATGTGCATATGGTTGGAATGCTAGACAGATATGAAAGCAATCCTGGTATATGCCATTAGAAAGCTACAAAGAAAGTTTTAAAGCTCATATATAGAACATCTAATTTATTAGAAGTGATTAGATATTCAGATTCAGATTTTTTTGGATGCATTGACATTAGAAAATCAATATTTGGCTACTAGTTTCTACTAGTAAAATGAGAAATTTTATAAAAAAAGTGCTAAATAATCTGTCATTACTTCATTCACTATGGAAGCAAAATATGTAGCTTGTTTTAAGCCTATAATTTATATGTTATAAATGAAAAAATTTATTTTAAGGCTTGGAATTGTCACCAATATTACTAAGCCATTGAAAATTTATTTTGATAATTGTGCAATATGTTTATTCTCCAAGAATGACAATTACTTTAGAGATGCTAAACATATGGAGTTAAAATATTTTACAGTAAGGGAGGAAGTTTAGAAATAAAGAGTGTCTATTGAATATATTAAGATGGATCTTATGATTGTAGATCTTTTAACTAAAGGCCTGTAACCAAAGATATTTAAGGGACAAGTTTACAGAATGGACCTTAATTATATTGATGGTTGTTTTAATGACATTTTAACACTCTTGAGCTCAATAAAAGTTTTTTATTAACAATTTTCTTATTGATTATGAATGCGTGCACGTAATTGTTATTAAATAAGAAATAAAAATGTCCACAAGACATTATTATGGTTCTTTATGATATTTATATACCACTTATGTTACCTAACTTGACAAATTACTAATGTTATGGTATATAGAAGGAAGTATGTGATGTAGAAGTGTATGACCACTATAACATGCATTGCGGTTTTTATGATAAGGTAAACTATGAAGATATTAAGAGATTTGTTTATGAGCTCTTAATATTCACATTATTAAAATAAAGTTTGAAGTATTAAGCTAAGTGAGAGAATTAGTGATTATATTCTATATATATTAATAATTTTATAAATATAATTAAGGAGTCCTATTTAGTCTATATTTCATATTTAATAATGAAAGAAATCTCATCCATTTATTTTGGACTGTTAATAAATATACCAGATTAAAAGCTATAGATATATAACTTGGTCTTGTCTTTAATAATTAGGGTTATGGAAAGTTTTTCATCAAATTGTTTGTAACAAAAGGAGAGTTAAGAGAGAGAAACCAATTTTCACCAATAACACAGTGGAGTTTCTTGATCTCTTTACAATACTTACATTTTTAACATTAGTTACACAATATTATATCCTAATTTTTCTTTTAAAAAATAAATTGAATTCCATTGAAAAGTTTACAAATTAGGTTGCAATCAACATTTTTATATCACACAAAAAAAGCATGGCTTGAAACCAGATACAATATTATCACACACGGAAAACCAAATATGTGAAATAAATACATATACAACAACTTAACATTTGGAACCATTGTACCTCAAGTTTACATCTGTCATCCTCACAACTGTACAAGTGTGAGACATGCTTAATCCCCTTCAATTGCAACATCCATATGCATCAGACCCTAACATCAGGTCAAAATCCCTAGCTTGACCCTCATCTTTTCTTCACCATCAGGGGAGACATGCCTATCCCTTGAATCACACTCACTTATTGAGGGAGCGATTGATGAGGAGATCACAACTTTGTGTAAATCAAGCAATACATTTGTCCCTGTCCATTAGGTCAGATCTCTATGAGGTTAAAGTTTAATCCCTATTAATAACATTCTTCTACGGTCTCCCCAGATTTAGATGCTTCTGACTTTTCTCAACCACCTAGGGGTCTTCATTCATTACTGTAGGAGCCTGTTGAATATTCTTCTACTATTTATCTAGATAACCCCTTAGCCTCCAAGTTGTTATTTGAATCTTAGTATTAAGAATTAATGCAATGCCTTGGACACTCTAATTTTGTCGCAAGGAGGGGCTTAAGGTAGTCTTTTTACTATGTGTCAGGATAGTTTCTCTTATCCAAAGAATTATCATGTCTGCTAACTTGGAGCTACTAAGTTCCTGAAATGAGCAGCATAAGGAATTGTGTAATATGAAGTTATGTTCCCTTCAAATTGTGTATATACTATATTCAAATACAACCTTTAGGAGAATCCCATCTTGCCTTATGCTTTCTTCTTTTTTCATTATCCAAATTAGTAGTTCAGCCCAATTTGTAGGTGCTCTTTATATATCAAAAAGGAGTTGAATCTTGGTCCATATCTCTTCAGTGTAAGTACATTGGAAGAATAAGTGATCCTTGATTTTATCAACTCTATGGCAGAGAAGAAATAAAGGGTTGATTACCCCAAAACACCTATCCTTCATCCTAAGCTTATTCTTAACCACTAGCTAACTAATAAAGGAATTTTTAGGCATCGAAGAGTTCTTCCAAATTAGTCGGTACGACATATTGAGATCTATAAATTAGAAAACAAGATTTGTTTATGAATCCACTAAATCTATCCCCCCCCCCATCCATAACAATTTATCATTGCTCAACTAATTTGGATTGTAATCTAGAATTATGCCTTGCAATATAGAAGCACCCATGAAGTTAGTGCTCTATCCATTGTTTGATATAATCGCTTCAACATTAACCTCTTTGGAGAATAAGGTAAGAAGGGTTTGTAACTTTTTTCTATTGTAAAGAGGACTCTGAGTTGACCCAGTTGTCATACGAAAACAAGGAAAATCTAGGAGTGATCTCTACTAGCTTTTATCCACCAAAAGTTGGAGTCTTTGATACAGTACTCATTAAACCATTTAGATCAAAGTGATTCCTTATTATAGAGAATCTTCCCAGCCCTTTTAATTAGGAGCACATTTTGCATCACACTAATTGAGATAAATCCAAGTCCTGCCTTTTGTTTTGGAAGGCATAGTTCAGTCCATCTAACCTTTTCCCCTTTAAAATCCTCAGTATTCTTTACCTATAGAAAATTTTTATTGCAAATCTCATAATCTTTTTAGTTAACTTCCATAAAAGAAATGAGTAGACTAGGTACACTTGGGTTTCTTAGCACAAAGGAAATCAATTGAAGCTTTCTAACAACAAATAGGAATATGTTTTGCCAATTGTTGATGTTTTCCTTAAAACTTCTCCAACATTAGGAAATAATCTTGATATCTAGGTTTCATAGTGGTTATAGGGATACCTAGATACTTAAATAGGGCATGTTGTATTGATAATCCTATAATATTCCTCAACTTCTCTTGGTTTTGAATATTCGAAGATACAAACAATAATAAAAATGCTCAATAGAAACCTCACTGACATGTGGGGTTTGTAGAGATCCAATAGTATGCGACCTTACTCTTAACAAGTAGAGAAGTTGTTTCCAAAAAAACTATATAAAGAGGGGGGAAATGAAAATATAAAAATATAAAAGTAAAAATATAAAAGTAAAAATATAAAATGCATATAAATTTATAAATAAATAAATAAAATCATAATAATAATCCGAAGATACATATAGACAATTGTTCTCCATATTCATTCTTAGACCAAACTGTTTGTGACAATTGTTTATTTAAGATCCTAAATTTATGAATTTCAATTTAGATTTTATGTCATAAATTAAGATAATGTTTTTATATTATATACACGTTTTTGGCGTTTCAATCATAAGGAGCAATTACGAGATGACTTTGTAAAACTGTAGTGTGGATCAATGTAGCGGTTAGCGACTAAGAAGATTTAATGCTTCTAAGGACCCATTGGGAGGGTAAACAATTCAGCTCCTTTACACACACAACCTAAAAATCTAGTAGAAATTGATCTTCACATATCCAACTATATTCACTCTACTGTTCTTGAATATTGCAAGAAAGGAACCCTGTTCATATAGCTTGGAATGAATTTTTCATCTTCCAGGCGGTAGATAATTTTGCCCTCTTTTCCCTAACAGTCATTGACAATGCTTAAATAACAGAGGCTTTTGGTACCTTTTAGATCGACAATTATTTGCTGAAGTTTCCTGAAATTCAGAAAACCAATTTAGGAGAAGAGGGAGTGGCATGCACCCGATGGTAGAGGAACGGTCACGGAGGGTGGAAGGTATGTCAGCCTCATTTTCGGAACCAAACTCATGTATGTTGGCATTCAAGCATAATCTAAGTTGAGGAAATCTGTTAAAACACTTGACGAGTCTCTCTCTCCCGTCTTGCTCAATAGCAATCGATGGTCAGGGCAAAAATTTCGAAGTGGACAGCCGAATTACAAGGCCTTACCTCATACAATTAACGTTCGCTAGTGACATTTTATATATCCAATCTTACATTGATTAACTCAACTTCTTGGAACGTGCATCCTGTTTATAGCAGGTACTTTCTTTGTCTCCAATCTCCTCGATAATCGCTTCACATGTTCTTCTTCTGCTTAGCCGTGCTTGACTCTGTTGGATTTATTCATTAAATGAATCAATGACAATGTTGTTGTTCAAGGCTTAACCATTCCGGGATAAATCAATCTAGGTGTGAGCTGGGGAGAATGAATTTCTCCAAATAGTTTTGCCAAAATGTTTTAAAAATTAAAGTATATATATATTACCAAAGTGGAAACAATAATATACAATCCTATTACAAGGATAATAACAAAATTAACACAAACGCTACTATACTACTATTAACATTCAGCCTCTAACCACATTAAACCAACTAAATTAACCAAGTCGCTCTAAGTTCTTGTCTAATGGTGTCTTGCTTTCCTTTGGCTATAACAAACTCTCCAATCAAGTTAACTATTGTAGCACCGAGCTCATACTTGTGTTGCTCTACTTCCTTATATAATCGTCTATTCCTCTCCCTCCATATGTGATATATCACCATCTAAAACGATGTTCGAATGATAAGATCATCTCGTAGCCCAGGTTTAGAATATCATATAACATCATTCAACACCTCATTCCATTCATAGGAGAAATTGGGATTCCTATCATATGCAAAATTCTGCTCCACACCACTTTGGTATATTCACATTCAAAAAATAAGTCATTTCTACTCTCATTGACTTATTTACGCAAAACACAAAGGTGATCATAGCTACCAAACCATCGGTCCTTAGTTCGCAATCTATTTTTAATAGCTAACTACAAGAAAAAAAAAAAACAAATTTGGGACGATTTTCTTGTTTCCATACCAAATCAACCTATGGTACATCTTCATGT
>JANSVA010000217.1:34276640-34300273 GCA_025504915.1 Erythroxylum reticulatum | reverse complement strand
TCATCACCCTAAAGTAATTAGGGAGAATGTTTCGTTGTTCTCGATTAGTATTGATTCAAGAAATCCTTGGCCAAGGTTAAAGGACGCTTTGTAAATAGTTTAAAAATGTTATTACTTGAATCAATAGATAATGAAAGAGAACTAATATGATTAGGCTCAAAATAGAATAGACATTAATTTTATACTCTATGTCTAATCAGAACATTGTATGATGAAAAGATTGAATTATGCAAAAAATTATGCACGGAAAAGTTAGTCAGATCTACTATGACATTCCTAAATATTTGGGTGGTCATGATGCGTTGCTAGATGCCATTCTTGATCTATGATTATAAATTGTTTAATTGGAGAATTAAAGATAAATTAAAAGAAATTTTAATTTATTTAATTTTAATAAATTAAAATTAGATTTTATAATCATTGTTAACATATTTGAGAACCTAATAGGTCTCACATATAGAATGGGTTGAAGAAAGCAAAATTAATTTAATCAAGTTGGACTTGATTGTAAAGTTTGAGAAACTTTATGATTAAATATGAGATATTTAATAAATAAGGATCAATATGAGATATTGAATCTTATATGGGCATAACTGATATTTAATTAGAATTATTTGCAATTCTAATTAAAGTTTAATTAAAATTAGAATTTAATTTCAATTAAATTACTAAAACGTCTAAAGCTTATTATAAATAGGCTTAAGCTCTATGAAGCTAGCACTTCATGTTTAACCCTTTATGTAAGAGTTATAAAGTTCTCTCAACCTGTTTTGTGGATACCGTTAGAGACTAGACACTTGTATGGCTATGGTGGTTGAGGGGGATTGGTTTCGAAAACAGTTCGATGAATAAAACAAGATAAAGATCAAGCTTCTAAATAAGGTACGAATTAAATTTCGCTTTATTATGATTTGTTAATAATTTTATAGAATTAAATAAATCTTGGTTTCTGGGAAATTAAAAGTTATGAAAAAATTTCGTGATTATTCCGCTGCAGTTGAAATCGGATTCCGACTGATTTTCTAACAATAGTGTTGTCACACATTCCATAGTTTTTAGTGTCGTTGCTTTTGTCACAATAAAATTAAGTGCTATTATGACTTTGATCGTCACTACTTTATATTATTTATATCGACAAACTTTTGTGACCATATAGTGCTGTTACACATTTCATATTTTTTAGTGTCGATACTTTTGTCACAAAAATGTTTCATGATTGTGGTCATTTTCTTAAATTAGTCACTATTTTAAATATTGATGGAGGTATTTGTGACGGAAGTTGACGACATCAAAAAATTAGACACTATTAATAGTAGTGATTAATATTACTGCTTTTATTAACAACTTTTGGTTTAAAATACAATTTCTTGTAGTGAAAATTTGATTATAATTTAATAAAATAAATAATTAAATAACTAAATAATTTGTAAAAATTATATCTACAAATTATTGCATAAATAGGTATTTTAAATTTTATGTATTTTAAAGATATTTTTAAATCTAAAATATGCTTACTAAATGATTGTAAAATTTGAAAATATTTTTTGAATGAAGTTAATTATAAAAATAAAATAAAAAAAACATATTATTCATAAGTTTTAACAGTAATTAACATTGACTAATTAAGGATAAATTAAAATTAAATTTTTTTAATTTTGCAATACTAGCCGAAATTATCAAATATATTAATTAAATGCTCAAACTTCCAATTTGTTGCAAAAATAGCCTACTATTAACTCTCCTGTTAACAAATCTAATGTGGTTTATTAATATATAAGTTGGTCACTTTTACATGTCATCACACACATGATATTGAAAATGATTAAAATGAAAAGAAAAAGAAAAAAGTACCAAGAAATTAACTATTGACAGAAATTAGAAGCATAAAAAATATTAGATACTCAAAGAAAGAAAATGCCAAGAACACTAATCAAGCTTAAATGATCCATTTTTTAAAAATGTTTTGAAACACTAGAAATATGTACCTAACACTTGAGTAATTCCCAATTATCTTTGGACATAAATCAAGCCTTATGATGGCATAGCAAGGGCATGAGTCCTATTGCGGCAATTTCTCTTGATTGGAGTGATAAGGACGATCGGAGTCATAAGGTTGACAATCAAGAGACTGCTGCTCGTAACTTTGAGGGTGTCAGTGACGATGAGCCATGTGCAGCCCACTTTACAAAGAAGCCTTACTCACGAAGCCCACATTCACGCCACGTCCGCTCTAGTCAGGTTTATTGTTGTTTTCTTCTTAATTCTAGGGTTATAAAGTAGCATAAATATGGAATCTCCATGTATCAACTATAACAATAATGATCTTTCACTCATTTTCCTCTTGTCTCTTTTTTGTTTTACTGTGTCCTCTTATTTCATTCATTCACTCACTCGTCTCTCTTTTTATTTTATTTTGGATTGTTTCGGCCCCTTCACCTCTCTGCTCTCATGATTTTTCATCTATGCTTTTTCTCTCCCACAACTTGCAATGCTTTCCCCTTCTGTTTGTTTTGCTTTTGTTATTTTTATACTCTCCAACTTTTTTATTTCTTAATTATTTTACGTAGATGTGATGTGTAAAGTCAGCAATCTATATGACCGTCTATGTTAATTAGCACTATCAATTAACAGAGGAGCTAACTATAGGATACTTCTGTAATAAAATAAATTATTTTTATCTAGTATTGCAAAGTTGTGATTTAAAAAATAATTTTCTCAATAATTAAATAGTATATTTGGCTTATTGAATAATTTATCTTGGCGGGAAGGACAAAATCCTGCCTTCTTTACAATTGACTTTGATCAGGAGTTGGACAATAATTGTGTTTTCATGACTTAAACGTACATATTAATGAATGATTTGAAAACCAAAATTTTCTTTGCTTAATTGTATTTCTTTTTGTAGAAATTTCGAAATGTGCAACCAAACTAAAACCCTAACATCAACTTTACTTCCTCGAAAGTTTCTTCAGTTTTCTTTTCCTCTCATTACATTTTATCAAAGGTATTAACGGAGGCACGTCCAGAAAGCTCTGTAAGGTATGGGAGTATTTTCCAGTTGATTTGATGGAGCCCAATGCCCATCTTAAATATTTAAAAAATGAAAACATACCTTATCGATTGATACATAAGCAATAGGCTTTAGACTTTTGGTGGTAGACAGATTCGCTTAAACAAAGTCACTAATGGTAGAAGTACTAGAAATGTAAAAGTTATACTTGAAAGCTATTATTGCGAAACTCTTATCAACAATGTGGACTATCATTAGCTTTCATAATTAATTGCCATTAGTTTCCGGCAGCCGATGTCGACCATGTAAGTTATTTCCCAATTCCTCGTAAATGATGGCTATATATTTAGATTTAACTGCCTGAGGACCAGGAGAAACACTTGATGAATAAAGCAAGAAAATTGAAAATTGTGAGAACTCATCAAGTTTATTATGCCAAAACATTGAAACGGATACTGAATTGGGGAATAGAGCGACAAGAGAAAAAGGATCGTGAACTTCAATTATTGACACGTTGAACAAACATTAAAATGACCTCACCATCATGATTAGCTGCGAAACTTTGCTGATTGTCGCATTGTCTTTATTCTTTCCTCTCTTTGTGTTTCCAAAACACCGAGAAAACATACTTCATGCATGCATACTTATATAGTATGATGCATTTTTCCTCAAATTTTCACAATCTCACCATGGAAGTTAAAAGGGGTTGGGCAGGAATTTAAAAAGAAAACAAAAGGTAAAATTACAAGCAGTCTTCAAAAGCAGCCTGGACCGTTTGGAGAAGGCTCTATAGAGGGTTAAGCCATGCATCTTAATAAAATAACGGTTATAGTGAGGAAGGAAAGGAAGAAAGCGTAGCGGCTCCCAGGTGTGATGGATGTTGAGCAATTTCTTCTCCTCCAAGTTGGCCTTCCACATTGTCCCAAAACAGAAAGTTGGAACATTGCTGGGACTCGACCCAATCATTCATCAACTCTTTTCTTTGCAAGCACTCTAGTGCCATTTCTCCTTCCTCGTCCATCGTACAAGACTGCATCTCAATTGGAACCACCATGTTCTCTATCAATGGTGGCAAGTAGTTTATCGAGTCCATTCCGTTACTGAGTGTTGGAAAGGTTTGAACTCGATGCTGGCTTGGATTATTCCAGGCTTCTGCACTCAAATTCGCAGGTTCTTGGAAAAGCTCGCCGCGTACACTACTATCTGCGATACCTTCAAGTGGAGTACTTGTGTCGAACATAAATAGTGGAGGTGGAGAAGAGAAAAGAGCATCTTGCATCTGTGGCCTCGACGATAAATCTTGATGCACCATGTCTAGTTGATGGTTCGAGGTATTATAAGTAATATGTGAATTCTCATTAGTGCTTGTGCTAGTGTTAGAGGTTGTAGTAGCTGAAGGCTTTCGAATCTTCTTTTTGATCCATGAATTCCAGTAGTTCTTTATCTCATTATCAGTTCTTCCAGGCAAATGACTTGCAATGTGAGCCCATCTGCAGTTAGTACAATAATTAACTTAATAGCATATAAATCTGTAATTAAGTAAAAATCACATCAGACGGCTGAAAGTGTGTGAGATGAAGAAACTATTAGATTTTTGAAATGAAAACGAGTCTAATAAAATGTTGCTTATAGAACATACAAAGAGAAAGTAATACTGTGATTTAGAAAAAAAAAATCTTAATGGCATGTATTTTTCCTGTTGAGAATGGGCATTTCAACCTCTGATAATGCCCTCTTAACGTCTTCCGGAGTGTAGTTGATAGCTGATTAAGGAACTACTTAACAACGAGATTGCTTCCATCGATTATTTAAAATATAACGTAGAAACACATGCCTAAAGACCTAGATTTATGATTCAAGATTTCTTTGACATCAGTTTTCGTTTTTCTCTATATTCCAATAAATCATTAGGCCTGTCGAAAATGAAAAAAATCATTCTTTCAAAATAGTCTAAAAAAACTCCTGCAGCAACAAGAAGATCACTAAGAAATCCCACATGGTTTCAGCCATTATATGTTGCTGTATAGACAATTAAATCAGTTTGAGAAAGAAGAAACTGATGCAGGAATGTCGGTGTACTTCAGCTGTTAGGTTCATATGGTATATAGTAAAACCTGTTCCCAACAACTCCATGAAGGCTTATAATCAACTTCTCCTCTTCTGGGGTAAACCTTCCTCTTCTAATATCAGGCCTCAAGTAATTAATCCATCTCAAACGACAGCTCTTGCCACATCTTTGAAGCCCTAGAAGTTATTCAAAGAGAAACGTATTTGTTAGAAGAGGAAAACCAACAAAAGAAAACTAGGGCATGAGGGAGAAGTAGAGATGATAATAACCAGCTTTTTCAGGGACTTCACTCCAACATCCATATCCATGAGTCGTGATATATCTGATGAGCTTCTCATCTTCCTCAGGTGACCATAGCCCTCTCTTCACCTTCTGTTGGTTGCAACAAGAATGATGTCCCATCTTAATATTACCAAATTTCTTCTTCTTCTTCTTCTTCTTCTTCTTCTTCTTCTTCTTCTTCGTAATTAATTACTCTTATGTTGTTTTATAATCGAACTCTTGAGGTTTTGTTTGGTGGATATAGATTGGCTTCATCCTCGCAAAGAGAATAGTCTCTCTCCCCTTCACCATTTAAATGTTAAAACACAAGTAGAAATGGAGCCGACACTGAAACCTGATGGGTCCAAAACAGGACCCACTTCTTCATCCAACCCTAAAATGACATTTTATCAACTCATATTCTCAAAGCGTTACTATTTTGTACGTAGAGTAGTATTACGTAACCAAACATGACATACTGGTTGGTTGTTTCTCAGACTTCTTTTCCTGATCTCTCTCTGTATGCAGAGGAAGGTTTTGGAACACCCTCCTGCTGTCCCATCAACTAAATTCCCAGATTACGTAGCACGTCAAAATACGGAACAGAGAATTTAAGGGAAGAAAAGTTGCTTCGTATCTAGGGGACGACAATTAATTTTCGATTGAGGTCGTATTGTACCCTGAAAGAGGATGACATGAACGATCTCAGGATGAACATAAATTCATTAAGCATTTATCGAAGTGAATTGTTGTGGAAGGAGGTGGGCCTAGTGGCCATTCGGTGGTAATATTGATTAAAATATATTTTTCAACACCTACCAAAAAATTACGTTATTTGACTAATCAAATTTCAAATAGAAATTTATATTCAATTTTAAGAAAATTATTGTAATTTATGAAAATCATGCATCAAACTTTGCATTAAAATCTGGTACTGTCTTTGGTTGGCTAGAAGTATAAATGATCGTGAGCTTTTGTTAATTAAAAAGTACAATATAACTTTTATAAGAACTATTTTTATCTAATTTAAAAGTTTTTATAAGAAAATTTTATCCTTTATTTTACTCACATTTCAAGGGCTACACTACATTTTGATAAGAGTATTTCATAAGTGGTCAACTCACCAAGGAGGTCGACAACTGCATTGAATGGGTCTTGTTCGTTATTATTTTACTTTTCTTTATTGTTTTGTTTCCTGATTACATGCGAAAGTGGAGAAGTGTTATCTCCTAAAAAGTAGAATTTTGTTATCAAATAACTTTGTATTTAATCAATATTTTCAGATCAATAAAAGATAGTGAATTGTCTTGCAAACTTTACCTTATTAGCATTACTTTTCTTAATATATTCTACGACTTGATCGGGACCAAACAGTGGTATTAGAGCTAACAACACTTCTTTAAGTTCTTGTGCCACTCCCAAGAGTGGTAACGTTGGTAATGCAGTGTTAACCCGAGGTTAGAAAAGGTCTAGCGCACAGCCAATCCACTGGTGCCTGGGCTGCGAAGCGCAGTAGAATATTACGAACTAATTGTTCCACATCAGTAATAAGAGAGGCTAATGCGAGATTTATAAGCTTATGGGCTTTCCCACCCTTTAAGCTAGGTTTTGGGGTTAGTTCTCCTATAAGACCTGTACCAATTAATATTACGGTCTAATTGTCCCATATCAGTAATAAGAGAAGCTAATGTGAGGTTTAGAGGCTTATGGGCTCTCTTACCTTTTAAGCTAGCTTTTGAGGTTGGTTCTCCTATAAGACCTGTAACAATTAGTATCAGAACCAAACTATCATAGGAACGCTCTACGATAAGTTTCAACAACTGGAAGTGACATTGAGCAAAATGATGGAAGCGTTAAAAAGGAGGGAAGCAGTGGTTTGGAAGGACAGAACAGAGGCTCACAGGTGATACACGATGAAGTTTATAGGCATGGAGACAATCAATGACCAATGTTCACGTCGAAGACCGCAAAGCTAGAGTTTTCAAGGTTCTACGAAGGCGACCCAATAGAAAGGTTGAACAAAGTCCACCAACATTTCAATTATCAGGCCAGTCCGTTGTCTCAAAGGGTTCCTCACTGCTTAGGTGGTGAAGCAAACTAGTCGTGGTTGTCAATCCAACAAACGTGTAAGGAAGAAGGGACTGAGATTAACTGGAGCATGATTAAAGAAGAGATAATGGTCTGTTTTGGTCCTACAAAGAGTGAAGATTTTGATGAAGCTATGTCACATGTTCATCAAATTGGGTCTTATCGCAAATATCAAATAGAATTTGAGAGATTGCGGAATCGTGTTGGGAGATGGTCGCATAAGGCGTTGGTCGAAACGTTTATGGGTGACTCCATCCTTCTATAGCATATGGAATACGCATGTTTAGAACAAAGACCCTGAAAGAAGCCATAAATCTCTCTCAAATGTAGGGTGAGTAGCTTCGTTGACAACAAAAGATGTCGGGAGTAGCCCCTGCAACCCCACGTCTACTGAAATAGTCACCACGGAAAGATTCGACAGCTTCACCCACTAAACGTTTATTATGAGATGAAATTAAGAGGTAACACAGCCAAGGGTTATGCTTCAGCTGTGATGAGCAGTTTGTTCCAGGACATAAGTGTCGACAACCTCAGTTACTCTTAATGAAAAATGAATTAGCTTGGGATTTATATGACGAGATTGTCGAAAAGAAGGCTCCAGAGGTTTCTCTTCATGCATTAATAGGATGGAACAGTATAAGCATGATGAGAGTGGTTGCTTATATTGGACGATATAGCCTCATCGCGTTGATCGATAGCAGGTCGACCTATAATTTTATTAGCAAGAGATTGGTAACTTGGTTGCAACTTTTTGTCACTCCTTCTAATTCCTTCACATTACAAGTCACCAATAGCTTTTTGATGATGTGCCAAGGGAGGTACAAAAAGGTGTCATTGACAATCCAAGGTATCATGTTTGCACTCACTCTCTATACATTACCACTGACTGGAATGGATATTATGTTGGGAATTCAATGGCTTGAACAATTGGCCCAATTAATTGTGGTTGGAATCATTTGACCGTGGAATTTTAGTGGGAAAATCGACCAAGGAAACTGCAGGGCATGGATAGGCATGCTATTCAATCAATAAAGCCTAAGGACATAGAAAAGGAAGCACAACAAGGCCATTCTTTGTTTGCCTTGTAGCTGTAATAAGAGAATAGTAAGATTGACCCCTTACACTCGAACATGAAATCACTCTTTTTAGAATTTAATGATATATTTTAGGAACTTAAACAATTGCCATTGCCACGTGAGATTGAGCATCGAATTATTCTCAAAGAAGGAACAGAGACTATCAATGTTCAGCCCTACCAATATGTGTATTTTTAGAAAGATGAAATTAAGCGACAAGTAAACGATATGCTACAATATAGTTTAATCCGACCAAGCACAAGCCCTTTTTCTTTCCCGAATTTGTTGATGAAGAAGAAAGATGGTACCTAGCATTTTTGTACAGATTATGAAGCACTAAATGCAATCACTATTAAAGATCAATTTCTGATCCCGAGAGTTGATGATATGATGGATGAACTGTATGATGTGGTTTTTTTCACTAAACTTGACTTGACGATGGGTTATCATCAAGTTCGTATCCATCCTCTAGACATTTCCAAAACCACATTTCACACTCATAATGATCATTACGAATATTTAGTGATGCCTTTTTGGCATTTGCAATGCTCTATAAACTTTTCAAGCACTTATGAACTAGATTTTTTATCCGTGCTTACGTAAGTTCGTGCTTATATTTTTTGATGATATTTTAATCTATAGTTTGAGTTGGTAGACACATATTAATCATATCAACAAGGTATTTGACATCTTTCGGCGAGAACAACTTTTTGTCAAGTTTAAGATATATGCTTTTGAGAGTCCAGAACTTAAGTGCCTTGGCCATATAATCTCGACTCAAGTAGTGAAAGTTGACAAGACAAAGATCCACTTTATACTCAATTGGCCACGCCCTATAACTATTATGGAGTTATGCACCTTCATGGGTCTCATGGGATATGACCGCAAATTTGTTCGTAATTACAGTATTATTGCTCAACTACTTATTACTTCATTGAAAAAAGGGACAATTTGGATAGTCAAGCGAAATATGTTATTCAAAGCCTCAAATTGGCATTGATGAGTAGCCAACATTGCCTTTGTTGGATTTCTCAAAAACGTTCGTTATTCACACCGACACCTCAAGTGATGGAATTGGAGCAGTTCTATCACAAAATGGGATAGAAATCACACTTATAAGTAGAGCATTGGGAGAGTTTAAACATTCATCGTTGACTTATGCTCAAAAAATGCTTGCAACCATCATTGGGGTACGTACGTGGAGACCATTTTTATTGGGGCAACACTTTATAGTACAAATAGATCACTGAAGTCTCAAAATTTTTTGAAACAATGGATTTTAACACCAGAACAACATAAATGGATGCCAAAACTCGTGAGGTTTAACTATGAGATTTTGTATAAACTGAGTAGAGAAAACTCTACCGTAACGCATTATCAAAGGTTGCAGACCACCCACCATTACAAGCTATCTTTGTACAACATGTGGAGATATATGATGAACTTTAAAAGGAGATAACTTAACATCCATACATGTAATATGTTGGTAACTTGGCATTCCGTTCTCCTGATCAACCATATTTATGGCGAGAAGGATTAATTTATTATAAAAATAGAGTTGTGGTGCCATCTGATTCTAAGTTAGTTCAACAACTCTTACGAGAGTTCCATGCTACTCCTTTTGGTGGTCATTCCGGAGTTTTGTGAACATTTAAGCGCTTGGCATAACAATTTTATAGGTCGAGGATGTATAAATCAATGTAAAAATATGTGGTAGCTTATGATGTGTGTTAGCATGTTAAAGCCGAAACATTATGCCCTGCCAATCTTCTACAACCCTTACCGATGCTATGTCAAGTTTGGGAAGATATTTCTATGGACTTTGTTGGTGGATTACCTCGTTTTGATGACAAAGACACGATTATGGTAGTCGTTGATCGTTGAAGTAATTCAATCCATTTCTTGACGTTGTCCCATCCTTATACAGCAAGATCTGTTGCAGATAAGTTTGTGGAAGTAATAATTAAACTCCATAGGATGCCACGTTCAGTAGTAAGTGATCGAGATCCTATCTTTATCAATAATTTTTGGAAATAATTCCTTAAGATTTATGGAACGCAGCTGAATATGAGTTCATCCTACCATCCTCAAAGTGATCGACAAACTGAGGTAGTTAATTGTTGTTTAGAACAATATCTACACTGCTTTGTTCAACAACGACCACGTAGTTGGTGTCATCTTCTACCTTGGACGTAGTTTTGGTACAACACCACATATCATTCGTCGATCAGCATGACCATTTCAAGCTCTCTAAGACAGACCTCCACCCACATTTCTACGATACAAACTTACTTTATCCACGATTAATGAGGTTGACATACAACTTTCTTCTTATCATGAACTACTTACGAAGTTGAAGACAAATTTGCATGTAGCACAAAATCGTATGACACAGTTTGTGGATACTAAAAGATATGATGTTTAGTTTAACGAGGGTGATTGGGTCTTTCTTAAGCTGCATCCTTACTAGCAAAAAACGGTCTTCCGATGAGCCTCGCAAAAGCTTGCCAACAAATTTTATAGCCATTTTCAAATTGAAGAATGCATTGGCCAAGTTGCTTATCGTCTTACGTTGCCATTAGGTTCTCTTGTCCATCCAATTTTTTATGTTTCCTTACTATATAAGAAAATTGAAGAAACATTGACGACCATGGAGCAATTGCCAATGTTAATTACGGAGACAATTCTGGATGAAAGGTGGGTCAAACAAGGATCGAAGTTCGTGTCCATGAGTCTTGTTCAATGGAAAGGATTACTACTAGAACACACGACATGGGAGAACACCGACCAATTGCGCCATAGCTTTCCTCATCTGAACCTTAAGGAAAAGGTTTGTCTTGGCTAGGGAAGTAATGATAAGAGTACTTCAGAAGTGGTCAACTCACTAAGGAGGTCCACACGTGGACAACGCCACAATCAGAGATATTTGGATTGAATGGATGTTGTTCATTATTATTTTGCTTTTCTTTATAGTTTTGTTTCCTAATTTAGTGTGAAAGTGGAGATGTGTTATCTCTTGAAAAGTAGGGTTTTGTTATCAAATAACTTTGTATTTAAGCAATAATTCTAAATCAATAAAAGACAGTGAATTGTCTTGCAAACTTTACCTTATTAGCGTTACTTTTCTTAATCTATTCTACGGCTTGATCGGGACCAAATATATTTTATCAACAATTTTATGTTGATTTTTGTCACTGTTAAGTATACTAAAGAGTGAAATAAAGAAGATGATAAAAGACTAAGATCTTCTATCGTTTAAGCTTTTCTAAGGGGTCCTTTATCTTTTAAGTTTAAAAATCCTTATAGTTTTGATTACTCTCAATTAACTCTTTTTGTCAAAAGTATTAAATTAATTTTACAAAAAGTTCCTCATATTTATCCAGCGTGAATAAAGATAAAAATTTAATTGACTCCTACAATTTTACTATTTTTATAAAGCTTAGCTTACTGTTATTCTAATTTCTTAAAATTTTTTTTTTAATTTTAAGTATTCTTAATTTTCTGTTACAAATCCATTCTTTTATTATATTTAAATGAACTTTTCTATTGATTTAAGTGTTCTTAATGAGAACATTTAACTTTAATAGGTACTTCAGTTTCTAATAATAAATATTAAATAAAGCTATAACGTTTCACATTTCAATATTAAAAGGCATTTTTTAAATAATAGTTGATATAGAAATGTATTAATTGTTTCAATCAACTTTTAAGCTAAAAAATATTTTTTAATTATTTTAATGTAAAATATCCATAACACTTTACCTAATTAGTGGTTAGCCTTAAAATACGTATGATAACTCAATATGATCCAAATTCGTAATCTTATATTGAGTTATTTACTCAACATACTAACAAAATCAATCATTTATAATTTTATACATTATTGTTTGTAGCTAACCTTGCTTTATATCTTTCAACGCTTCCATTTAATTTAAAGTTGTAAAGCGAAAAACTAACTACATTTAATTATTGTAATAATAAATGCATATGATTTAGATAATCTATATATAGAGATATAATTATTGATTAGATATTTGAAATTAACCTTAAGATTAGGCTTGGATATCTTAAAGTAAAATTTTCATAAAGACTAGAAGAATTATTAGATATAATATTTGTCTCGCAAGAATCATTAGATATGAGATTTGAGAGTACATAAGGATCAAAATTCATATATGAATTCATATATGATTCTTTTATTTAATGGTATTAACATAAGCAACTATGTGGTTAATAATAATTTTGGCTAATTTTTTAGATGAATAAAGATTCTATAAATGTTATTAAATTTTTTTTTGTCTATTCTAAATTAACATTTCTTTTACTTTTAGTTTTAAAAGCTCATCACCTCTTCCAATATGTTCCTATAACTGAATCTCCCCTAGGGAGGTATTATAATTCTCTTTAAATAATATAACTCATATTTATGAAAAGAGGCATTGAAAGTCATATGTAGTTTTCTATCATATTGTCACACCCTTTGTAATTGAATATGACTAGTAAATGTTAGTATTATATCATAAAGTACCGTATACCTCCTTATAGAGAAAGAAATTTAACACATGTGTCCATTATATTCCTCCTTATTTATTAAGTTATTGAAGTTTGTATGGCTTTTGATGCTTTAAAGTAAGCAAACTCATTTTCCACAAGAGACATGCTAGCAATATTAGTATATCTTTATACATCAGCAATCATATTATATATCTTACTTTTATATGACATATAATATGAAATATGTTTTCCTATTGCTATTTTAACTCATGGTCGTTCATTTGAGCATTCATTACTCTTCTAAGTATAAATGTCTCACTATTAATGTGATAATCAACATTGTAGTCATTAATATAAATTGGGGTGTCAAATTATACCTAGCATGCCTTTTCTCATCAGGTGATAACTTATTACTCTTCTAAGTATAAATATTTTAATATTAATACATAATCAACATTGTAGTCATAACCTTTCTTTGGGGTGTTGAATTACCCCCTAGTTGGCCTCCTCTTATTATTAATTTGAGGGTTTTGTCCTTTTTGTAACTTGACAAGTTTGACTAGATGCTTCTCTAAGAGGTCTCTCACATCATTATACATGATTTTGATCTTCTTATATTGTTGTTGTATGTTTTGCAAAATAAAGAATGCACTTTCTTTCTCTTCTTTGGGTATTGAACCATCATTACAAGACATGTTTACAAGCTTTTTGAAGAAACCCTAATTTTCATTTTTTTTCTTTTTCTTTTTTTGATATATAGCAAACTAACACAAGATAAAGACAAAGGAACAAAAAGATGAAGGAAACATTTTTTTTAAGAAACCATGCATGCTTAAGAATAGGGAAAAAGAGATCTATAAACAAAAACTAGAAGAAGAAATCATAATTAAGAATTGAAAATGAAATCAAAAAGTCAAAAGTTATAGACACTTGATTTATAGCCTAACTTTGATAATAAAAAATATGAACTCGCTTAAGAATAAATCTAAGATAATCTACAAACAAGATTGAAATTTTAACAAGAAAGTTAAATCAAGCAATTGAAAATGATCCTTTAATTGTAGAGAAACAAGAATTGAATCTAAAAAGTTTAGAACATCATAAAGTAAATTTTGGTGAGTTCTCCAATAGGTTTAATAAAAAACAAAGATGAGAAGAACAATCTCAATTTTGACTAAACTAAATAAATCTCAAAATTCTATATATCTAAAATTGTTCTCCTTTGTATAAGGGCATATGTGATTCCTACTTAAATTGAAAAGCTAACTATTATACAACTTTAATTGGGAACTCTAAGCTACTAATACTACTTTTAATTAGAATCTAATATATTAATCCGATCATGACTCCAAATACTAGTTTTACTCATGTAAAATATTAAAATATTAAATATTTATATTTATAGTTTGAAATTATACTCAAATCAATACAAATTAACCTAAAACTTAACAGATCAAAACTTAATCAATCCAAGTCTAAGATAAACTATACTTATAAAGAATGGTCATGATATTTTTTTAAAACTATAGGTTAAAGGAATTTATTAAATAACTTAGATTTTTATAAATCTTTATTTTTATACAAGACCAATCATCAATATTTTAACTTTAATTATTTTGGAGAGATTATTTATAGTTAATGCACAAAATCTTCTTATGACAAGGATTTAACCCAAAGATGCTTGTGGTTTGATAATTTTATATAGTTTTTCGAAAGGTAATTAATTTCATTAAATAAAGACTCTATAAAATCTTGCCAGTATAAAATATCAAGTTAATTTTATATCTTTTTAATAAAAGGTAATTCATTGAATAAAAGTAATGGAAGCACAAGTTGGCTCAAATAGCTAGCACAAAGTTGTTAGGAGATGAAGATTAATCACAATGGTACCAAATAGGATTAGCTATTATATGGCAAAGATTAATCACAATGGTACCAAATAGGAGAAAGAAAACTGATTTTGCAACTTTAGATTGTCATCAGGGCAGCTTGGGAGATTTTCCATTATGTAAGAGTTTTATTGCTAAATTTGTTCTTGCATTTGTATAAATGGGTATGCATTCGTAATGGATCTAAAAGTTCTATTGTTCCTTTCATTCCAAATACTAGCAACCATGCAAGCAAGAGCTATGATAACTAGCCATCGATCCCTTCATACATATGCTTGATTTGAGTACTCCACAGAGTGATATCAAACCAAGTAGTTGGAGGATTGTTTATCTCACAAAGAGCCATTATGGATTTCCATATTCTATTTGAATAAAAGCAAAAGAAGAACTTATGGTTATGAGATTCAGCTTAAGCTTTGCATAAAGAACACCAGTTTCAGATTTGCAAATATTTTCCAATTTTGTCCGCTGTAGACAGTTTTAGTTTAAATGCTCGCCATAAAGTATGTGTATATCTAGGGATATAGTTCTTGCACCATGCCACATGATACCAAAGAACTTGGGGATGCTCTTCTCTGTAGACAAGTCTGGTTGAATATAGGTAGAGAATTGACCAGAATGTTCAACATTCCATAAGATTTTATCTGCTTGCCCCGTTAATATGAAATTGAATGTTAATTGGATCAAATAGCTACTATTATAAGCTTGCTTCAGAAATGCCAATCGATGAGCTATATTTACACTTCCATTTATGTGATTTTTGAGAATTTGAAGTTTAGAGATATAATGGAGATATGGTATTGTGATTCAAAATAAATAATAAATAATTAATTAACTAATGAATTGTATTTTTGTAATATTGATAAAAATTACAATTTACATATACTTTTAAATTGTTCTTTAAAAATATCATGTTAATTTTAGTTCTAAAACCTTTATAATTAAATACAAAGAAAAATCATTATTTCAAAAGAGCAGCCAAAACCTTAAAAATCTTGATATAATAAATTGTTAACTTTTTTTCATTGTACAAAATCAATATTCTTGATTGGTTTGAGAAAATTTATGATGACATTATTTGGGAAAAAAACTATGGTTGATGCTCTTTTTTTAAATAGAAAACTTATGATGACATTATTTAGAAAATATTACTGTGTATAGTGTCTACCTTATCGAAAATTTCTATTTTAAAAAAGGACATCAACCTTGTAGTTCTTAACAAAATATACTTTGAGAAGTTAATAAATGCAAACGAATACGATTTGCTTTTTGAAAATTTTCATCATGTAAAACAAAGTTATTAGATTATAAATTGCAGGTGATATTGTGGTAATTACGAATGATGCAGATGTAATTACAAAAAAAAAAAAATGGCTACAATTGCAGCAAATTACAGTAACAGTCGTAATATTAAAACCTTGATACAAAGTATAAAATAAACTTTTAAGAAGCTGAAATCGTTAATTTACTTCCTGATATAGATACTTTGAATGATAAGGGAGAGAGTAATCTACAAACTGATTTTCCTTAGATTAAGCTGATCATTCGACGATTTTGTATCAATAGCACTAGCATCTTAAAATGGGTGACAAAAGTCACAAAAGTGCCATTTTAATGGAATGAACTATTGCTGCCAGTATCTTCGACCCTTAAACATAAACCATTTATGGATTATGAAACAAGCTTGCTGCGTCCTTTAGATCGAGTGCAAACAGGGGTTTTACTATTGGTTCTTCGCTCTGCAACTTTGGACGTGTGCAAGGTCTAGTGCTTAACTTATGAGCGAGGACTGTAACGTCTATGCTTAGCCTTTGTATATGCCGACTATATATATATATATATATATAGCTTAACTTATGCGCGAGGATTGTAACGTTTATGTTTAGGCTTTGTATATGCCTACTCTCTCTCTCTCTCTCTCTCTCTCTATATATATATATTCGTGTCCTGATAATTTGTATCTTTTTCACTTAGCACAAGATAAACAAATGAAATAAAAGTTTAAACGACAACTGTTTATGCGTAAAAATCCCTAATTATTCATTGTCGTGTCTCGAACAAAAGGATTGATTGTAACCACTAGTGTCTTAATTAGTTAAAAGGGACAAGTAGAAACGTCGCGAAAATGAGATCACTTAATGTTGGTTTTCCTTAATACTTACTTTTAATATATTCTTCATGTCAACTATTGTAGATTAGACGTCATTTCTGATAATTCTCACTGCTGCTCTATTTTCTCGTGGCTTCCTCAAGATGTAACAGAGGTAGGACCATGACTATTAATAAACAATTGAAAAAGGAAAAATGCTTTAGACAAGGAGAAGGACATTTAATATTTAAAAACAGAAGCAGAGTGAGACTGTATCCCATAGCACTTAATCAGTTTGACTAAAATCTTGTCTTCGCTTTCTGAACAAGAAATTCTGTGAAATGGTGTAAGACTAACATCTATGCGTAGCATGTTTAACGTCATCAAATGCAATTGGTTGTTGATCTTAACAACAAATCCTTGATGAGACCCTTCCAAATATTCCGACAGCCTACATGGGTAGATTTCAGAACTGAATTGGGGTTTTTAGGTAATTCAGTTTGCGAGTATGGAAAACCTATGAATTACAGCCTGGGGCTCATCTTCAGCAGGTTCTGTATCTACTTCTGCTATACTATATGGCCCTATTAAATTCACAGGCTCCATTCCCTTTATATTTTTTCCCTTCTACTTAGGATGGATAATTGAAGTTCAACTCTAAAATTACAGCAGGTCTGTTATTTTCCTAACTTCATTGCCTGTGGGGTAATCAATTAGTATAGTGTATATCTCTTCATCTCTCATCCCCATTTACTCTTTCAACTAAATAAATTTATCAGGCTTCTAGGAAAAAAGATTACGCTCCCCATCACTGCCAATAATTGAAGGCGATATATGTATGGAACTTCAAATAAAGACAAGAAAGCATCTCATGAACAATAAAAGCAGTTCATTCTGTGTCAGAAGACGGCTCCAAAATGGGAACGTTTCCACAAAAAGGACTTCATCTTTTAATAGATTTCCATTTTTATTTCTTTGGACTACGAAAAATGTAATAACAACTAGTTTAGCAATTCATTTCAAGCAACTTGTTTCTCTATACTGCACTCTTCACATCTTATTAAATATGATGGAGGAGGTAATCCTTCCAAGTGATTTAAGACTGAAGTGGCATTTCAGTTTGGACCCTTTCTTGTAGAATAGTATAAACAGAGGGTTCAAATTATTTCACTGCCGTAATTATAATTACAGTGTTATAATTTTAGAGATAGTTGTGATTATGATTAAGATTTGATGACGTCTGATGTAGTCACAATTATGTCTTCAACCACCTCAATAATTCGTAACCTTAATGTCATGGGCAACCCATCACAAACTAACCCAATAATAGTGTTGGATATCACGTAAAAAAGAGTATGAATATAATGGTGTTTCAACCTTTTCTTCATCTGTGAAAGTGATTTTTGTTCTTTGATTCTATCAAAATACATTATGGTGACTGCAAACTGTAGAATATGTACATGAATACATAGATGTAAGAACTAATCAATATCTAAGCACGCGTACGATAGACACAAGATCTTTAGCTTGTGATATGTCCATGGATTAGTTAGAACATATAATAAGAAGCACTAGTATTTCTTTGTGAGGTTAGTTATCACATTCTAAATGTTCTTCTATACGTAGACGAATAACAGGCGGCACAGAGAGAGTTGTAGAGATTGAAAGCCAGGGGCTTCTGTTGATTGATGCAAATCATCCACCATATCTGATGTGAAGATATGTGAGAAGGTGACTTTTGCTTGGATGGATCGCAAACCGAAACTTTGAAAGTAATATACAAATCATTTTGAAAAAAGACCTCTTGGAGGATGTTGGAAAAGGGGGAATGATTAAACTTAGCTTTAAGGAGGAGCAATGGAGAGGCGCACTGGGAACAAGCGGACCTACCAATTGGGAATTTTAAGTTGTGAATGTATGGAGAATAGATGTTATCTTTCCCTTTAAAAGAATGGTTGGTTAAGTTATTAATCTTTGATGGAATGTCTCTACCTTAAGCTCTTTACTTCTAATCCTAATATAATATGGAATTTCACTTATAGCCCTTTCTTTTTCTTTCATATCCCCACCATGGATCTTCATATGGACCCTCATTTCCTACTTATAGTCTCGTTCTTTTCATGTATTATGGGGTCTCTTTTCCTTCTCTAGAAATATGGTTATATTAAATATTGTCTCCGACACATCTTAGAACTTGCTTGCAAGTCTAAAAACTAATTAAAAAAGGAAAGATGATTTTCCATTTATTTTCTCACATTAAATGCCAAAAAAAAAGCAAAAGAATCATGAATGACCAAATTAAGATAGGCAGGAAAGCTAGATGTAAACATAGGCAAGCAAAGTGAGTTTATCTTTAAGAGAATCTAGCAGAACATTAACCAAGGCTCGGGGTTAACACTTAACATAACAAATGATTGGATGTACCATCAAGATAGTGTTCTGTATAGTTGCCGACGCGAACTTCAAGTAGCTAAGGAGTCATATATGTTATGTCAGTAATTTTGATGCTTTACAGAAAGTGACTGGAAAGGAACATTAGCTAATCCATACAGAACCCCTATTGCAAGTAGGTCCTGATGGAGGAACCCGCCGCAGTATTTCCCAAATAGTTAATCGCGGTCTCTCTTTCAAACATGGCATTGATTGTGAATGTGAGAGTTGGACGAAAGCTACACGTCGGATTATGGTGTCCAATTTGTTTGGGCTATCAACCGCAGACTTGAGCTGCAATTACATATTCCTTCTCTTATGACAGAAATCTTAAGCCCATTTCTGAGTCAAGGATAAAAAGGAATATAAAAGGGCTACAATACAAATAACTGAGGCATTGAAAGCCCTTCTTTGGTCTTTCAAATGACAAACATCTACCCACCGCCACCCTTTCTTTTTCAACCCAGTTTGATTTTGACCAAGTTGACCAAATTACAGGTGAGTTATGGGCCAAAAGTAGTTAGTCTGATTTAGGCCGTAACTTGATTGTTATTTTAAAAATGATGTCATTTTTTATATTTCTTTAAAAAATTATAAGATGGGTCGAGTTGGTCGACTTGCTCGTGATTACGGGCATGTTAGCCCATGGTTAGACCAGGACAAGGGCTGACCTATCCTAACCTATCGAACCACAAGACATCCTAGCCCATAATCGGTCAGGCTGAGTTAAGAGAGACTTGGGTCCAAACTGGCCCATTAAAATGCATATTTCCCTTATGATCAGAAGTTTTGAAGCCCAGGCGACACTTCCAGTAGATAGCCTACCTCTTCGCCCTCGCAATATTAACATGTTATGTAAAGTACCAAAAAGTAAATTCAAGGCCTTTCTACAATTAAATTGCTTCCCCAATTACAAACGGCAAAATTGTAGTCTAAATAGTTAGATAGCGAATCTATTACTCATATTTAATATATTATAACAGAAAAGTCCTAGAATCTGCCGATATTATAACACTTTAGTAACTAAAACGCTTACAGTAAGTGTAGTGCTTTTTGCTCAAGATTCCGTCCAATAATAAAAGGGAAAAATGAACGCGAAAAAAAGGTTTTAATGACTGTTGGACTCCAGATGGCACAAACCCTTTGTATGTCGATATCAACGCAATGTCAGATTCACCAACTCTTTCTACTTGAAAATTCGCTAACTCTTTTCTTCAATAGGTCAAAAAGAATCGTTTTTAAAATTGAGTTGATTTATTATAAATGAGGACACACCTTTGTCTTAAGAAAAAAAAAAAAAAAACTTAAGAGCAACCCACAACATTTCTGGACATAGAGCAAGCCCACATCTTATACTGTAAAAGATAACTCTATATTACTTAATTACTCATTCAGTTGATCTTATAATATAACAACTACAACTTAAGGATTCCCTATCAACTCAACCAATGCATCAAGTGTTCATTTCAAGTTCTTAAACATATGAATGCACTCAAATTTCATTTTGTAACCCATCTAGGCTTACTCTAAGTGAAAGGAGTTCTTGCAGAGTAGTTAGTTAGAGTAAAAATTAGTCATTATAATGACTAGTTTTATGTTAGTAGTCCATGTTAAAATTTTAATCGACCTACATAGTAAAATAAGAAAAAAAAACTTATTGACCTAAAATCACCTCTTGCATCAAAGGAAATTGATCTAACCCTTAGTTTGATAGATTGATGAATAGTGTGAAGAATGAAATCTCTTTCCAATCAAACGCCCCATGACTGCATTAACTCGTTCTATGAATTTCCTTGAGATATTTGACTCTAACCTGGGAAATTTATTTGGTCATATTTGTAGGGTTTCATAAAACTCTTATTATTCATGCCATGATCTATTTATACATATGATTTCTTAATCTATATGCATGAAATATGAAAATGAATCAAAACACTAGCATATCTCGATTCAAATATAATAAGTAATTATGAATAATTTACAAAATAACTTGGATCATTTGTTAAATTAAAGAATCAATCTAAATACATATTTCTAAGGTTCATCTTATCTATGTTTATCCCAATTTGGTTCATACTAAGATAAAGAAAACCAATGACAATAAAGACAAATATGAAAAAATTAATTCTTATTGATCATGGTCTTTACTTGAATTTGGATGGAAATCCTTTGTTTTCTCTCCAAAATTGCTTCCTTCTTGTTTCAAAATGCTTTAATTTTTGTCTCTAATAATGTGAAATCATCTAATAAAAAAGTTACCTTTTATTCTCATGAAACCCTAAAAATTTGAATGTTTCAACTAGTATAGGTCTAACATATAACCATATTTATCCTACATTCCAAAAAATTAAAGCCAACATAAATCCCCAACACAAATCCGTGTTGTACCCATAATTTGACCACTTTTTCACCATCATAATAAATATATGTCAGTGTTAGGCAACACGAAGCTATGTTCATCTTGCACAAATCCATGTTGCTCCAAGTTGCACTAAATAGCTCCACTTTGACTCAAATTTACCCAAATTTGTTCCTTCTTCATTATGGAGTGCAATAAGGCCTAAAAACAAAACTAACAAATTGAATATCAAATCCTATAGAAATAATTAAAAAAAGCAAAATACTCTTAAAATAATAATAAGAAATTAATATATTTAATATTTACCAATTAAAAAGAATACAAAGTATGTTTTGCTAGAGCATTATGCATTGTATTTGGAGTAGTTGAAGATAACATTTTGGAGTACAAGAGAAAGAGATATACTACAATTAATCTTGAAGATTCGACCAAAATAAAAAGTGCTTAATGTATACTATTGAAGATTCATAGATTTGGCATATGAGACTTGGAATTTTAAGCACGGACCTTACCTTCATTTAATTGCATAGGACAAAATTAAGAAAGGCTAGGTGTGTGGAGTTTTCCAAACTTCTTTGAACTTTTGTTCTAGCCTCTTTTGAGCCTCATCCATACTTATGATCTTGTCTAATTTTGAATCCCATGAACTAGACGCATCTTGTTGAATTCCTGACAAGCCTTGAAATCAAATTTAAGTTCTTGCATTGTTATGCCAAAAGAAATCTGAGTGGTTTTTCCACCCTGGATTGTAAGTGTTCAAATAAGGAAGGTTACTTCCCTAACCAAACTGTGGCTTATTGAAGTTCGCAAGGGTCCTTTGCTCCCCATGATATATTTCCTCCATCATCGTTATTTCTATCTCTTCCTAGCATTTAACTTTTTGGATTCCTCATAGTTGCCTTATGATGTCCAAATTAATGTGTCTTCTACTTTGCACCTAACTTCCTTTTCTCTCACTTTATATAATTTCTTATGATTGGGTACCACAATCCTAAGAAAGGGAAATAATTCGTTAAACAAAATAATTTAAATAGTCCTAAACTAATTCCCTGACGACACTAAAAACTTGTTGAGCAAGTTTTACTTATATAAAACCCTCAATATTTAGTAAGTGCACGAATCATAAAGCGTAGTAATTAAGGTGTCAATTCCACAAGGAATTAGCTAAAACTAATTCAATCTTAACTTTGTCTAAGGTTACAAAAATGTGAACTAAAATGAAAATAAAACTAAATGGAAAATTAAGCAATTGAGTATGATTTGATTAAAAATGAAATTATGAAATTAACATAAGTAAATCAAAATGGAGTAAAACCACTTAACAATTGGGATATTACACAAGACAAGATCAAACAATTATAAGAAGAGGGGATTCATTCTATCATCATTTTGCTACCCTAATCACTTTTGATTGAATCGGTATCGATCTTAGATTTTCATAGGGTTTATTACTTTCTCTTAAGATCTAATCATTTAATCCTAATTTATAAGCCCTAATTGATTCCGAAATTTCAATCTTGCAATCTCTCGATTAACAAAAACAGCTTACGTCTTCAACTATTTCTTAAATGATCTATGAGATAATTGGGTACTCGCACAAGATCTCTCTTCGTATGATTATCGATTTAATATTTATGTGACCTATTAGGTTGATATCTCTCATTACCCATCCTAATCATATTACTATCGATTCAATTTCTCAATTTATTATTGAAGTATGCACATTAACAAATATCATAATACCTAAACATTTCATTGTCATCAAAATAAATTAAGTCATAAAATGATTCAGGTTAGAACATCATTAACAACATATTCAACATCCTCAAACCCAAAGCATACATCAAGATGAAGTGAATAAACAAGAGG
>JANSVA010000217.1:34233482-34248018 GCA_025504915.1 Erythroxylum reticulatum | reverse complement strand
GATCCTAACCTATATCCTTCGTTTGTATGCTGTATTATACTCTCGTTGGCTTAACGCGTGAGATGATGTAACTGAAAAAGGCCTCGTTGATTCCTTTGGTTCTTAACCAAATAAAAAGATCCTTGGCTCAAATGGAAGCTCTTCTCTTCCTCAACCTTTTTCTCTTCTTGCACAACCTCAAAATCTCTCTTGAAAACTAAGAAAATTGAAACTCTAGCTTGTTTTCTCTTCTTTCTCTCTTTCTTTCTTTTTCGTACTTCTCTCTCTCTTCTCTCTTTTCTCATCCACGAATTAGCTTCTTCTTCCCCAATGCATGGCAATCTTCTCCCCTTTTATACCCTTAATAATTTGCACAATATCTATTTTACCCTTCCTTACATGTCTTATGTTCTTTATCCTTAATTGTCTTGCCAAAATTACCCTTGAACATTCTTATAACCTTAACATTTTAATTCAATCAACCCATATCATACAAGTTTTCTAACATCAACATAAAAATTAACTTCACAAATTTCATAAAGACCTTGTAATTGATGTAACTCATATTTATTCATCAAGAAAAAAATTTGGGGGCCAACATTTATAATATTAAAAATCATTATTTTAATTTTATAAAATGTTTGCTTTTTTGAGAACTTAACATAAAATGTTATTATTGAGAATAAATAGATTAGGTATGATATATTATATATTTAAATTAATAAATAATAACATCTATTTGATAAATATTTTATATGATGTTTAGCGATATTCTTAATTTTATTTTTGTGTCATTAAAATTTTAATTCATCATCAACCCCAACCAAATAAGTAATCCATGTTATACATAATTCAACATGAATGACTCCTCATCAAACCTAACCAAATAAGGTAATCCATGTTATACATAATTCAATATGAATGACTCCTCGTGAAACCTAACCAATTAAGGTAATCCATGTTATATAGAATTCAATGAATGACTTCTCACTACCTCTTCTAATATCAGTTTATGAATTAATATACGCAACTAACTATTAAATTAAACTCAATAGAAATTAGAATTAAATATTGAACTTAATTTCCTTGTTTGATAGGTAGAAGTATATGATTGCTACGAACTTCACAAAATGCATGTAATAGAGATTTATAGTTATTCGTTCTTTTGTTCGCGAGAGGTTAAACTCAATAAATGGGAATACCAATTACTTTAGATTTCAAATAGCCTTGCAGGATAAGACATGGGATCTAATTAGGTTCTAAATGTTCACTCTTAGATTCATCAAAAGTGTCACGAGAGATTAAGGTCAAGCTCATGTTGGTGAACAAAATAAAAGTTCAGCAAATGTAGTAATTTAAAATGTGAACAAATATTACTTATTCGTAAGAATACATTTAGACTCATACAAATGAATTATGTAGGGAAGGAATAAGAAGAAAATAAAGGTCTTTGAAGGCCACGCGGGGTTAGCGTCGTCCACAATAAGAAAGAAGAAACTGTCTCCTCGCAGAGACGAGCCTTAAATAATACGATAAAACTAAAGCCTCCTTATATTTCGCCTCACATGTTAACTGCTAAAACCGTCTCTTTGTCTTAGGCCTCTCCTTATTTTTTTCTTACGACTTCTTCTTCCTTCCAAAATCTCTCTCTTACTTCTTAGCTGTTTTAAAGTCCGCACAAAACCATGAACCCTTCGAGATCCAACCATCAATTCTAGGGCCAGTCAGCATTTGCCGTAACCAAGTCGTGTCCATGGAAGGCACCCACGAGCAAGAGCTCGAAGATCTTGAGTTTTTCCAAAAGCATGTCTCTGATCGCTTCGCTGACTTGTTGTCTTCCCCTGAGGACTTACGCCATGAATCCCTTCTGTCCATTTCTTGGCTCAGGAAACTCATGGACGTGTTCTTATGCTGCGAAGCTGAGTTCAAAGCGGTTTTGATCATGGGCCGTGACCCCACTCTCATCTCCAAGACCCCTTTGGATAAGTTGATTCCCGAGTTCTTGGAACGAGCAGTTAAGGTTCTTGACATCTGTATTGCTGTGTCTAGTGGGGTTGATTCGATCCGACAGTGTCAGAAATTCGCTGAAATCGCTGTCTCCGCGTTGGAATCCAAGCCGATGACTGATGGTCAGGTTAAACGAGCCAGAAGGGCTCTAACTTTATTAATGTCGGCAATCACCGGAGATGATAAGGACATCAATCACTTTAAATCTACGGAGAGAGCGTGGTCTTTTGGGAGAAGAGGAAACCAAGGTGGACCTCATAAAGATAAAGCTGCAGGGTCTTTCAGATCACTCTCAATGATCGTAGCTAAGAACTGGTCAGCGGCCAAACAAATCCAAGCTATGTTCTCCAATCTCGTTGCACCACGTGGTGCAGAATCTACCGGACTGGCTTCGACTGTATACATAATGAGTGCTGTACTGGTTTTTGTCATGTGGGTACTTGTCGCCTCACTTCCATGTCAAGATAGGGGTGGATTGTCGACGCATTTTCAGATTCCGAAACAATTAACATGGGCACAAAGCATGATTGGATTGCAAGAGAAGATCGGAGAGGAGTGGAAGAAAAAGGAGAAAAAAGGGTCTGCTGGTTTGCTTGAGGAAGTTCAGAGAATGGAAAAATTGGGGCAAAGTTTGATTGATTTCGCCGATGGGTTTCAGTTTCCGGGAGAGGCGGAGAAGGTGAAGAATGCGGCGGTGCAGGTGACGGAGCTGGCGGATATTTGTCAGAGAATGGAAGAGGGATTGGTCCCTTTGCAGCAGCAGATTAGAGAGGTTTTTCATAGGATTGTGAGGAGCAGGGCGGAGGTGCTCGAAATGTTGGACCATGCTGGGAAAGTTTCTCAGCCAACGGCATGAGATTTGTCTGGAAATTGAAGTTTCAGACGTTTGTCGGAAATTTTTGTGCATAACAGAGTCAGCCTTGAAATATTTAGGGGTGGATTCGTGACTTTGGGTTCAAATTGTAAATCATTTTATGAAAAAACGCAAATTGGAACCAAGATCATGAATTTATAAACAGGTGCTTTTTTATTAGATGTATTCATAAAGTGTCGGTATGCTAAATAATCTCAATGACTAGTGTTTATTCATAATTCTGTCATCCAGTTTGCTTCATCTTTCAAAGGCTGCGAATGTGTTCCCATTCGGAGCCACGTGGTTACTCTCCTCCCTCTTGTTGAGCGTTTGGAGCCAAAAGGATAGAATTCCAGCAAAAACGCAAGGGTTTTGTTCATGATTTTCTTTCTCTAAGGCGATAGAGTCGGTGATATTATGTAGCTATAGTTTATAGGTCATTTAGTTGCCTAGATTGATCTTATTTTGTCTCTATTTACCTATAACGAGGGTCAGCTGGCCATTGTAATCCATGACCAAACAAACGAAGCAGCAAAGTAGATAGAAAAAGGATTTGTGATAATTGCCTTAAACTATATGTCATAGCTTTCTTGTCTATTAATGTCAATTTCATCTGAAATAGATTGCTTCTTCTTGTCTTGTATGTCTTGTGTTTCTTTCTTCTCTAATTGTTTGTTTTCTAGACACAATATTCGCAGAAGGCTATAGTTACATTAACTGTTAGGTGATGGCCAATAAACCTCATTTCAACACGAGAATCGTCAAGGAAATCCAGTGGGTTTGGGATAACAGCTACTGGTTTCAATTGTGAACTAAGTTTCTAAATTGCAAATAAATGTGAGAAAAGAAGGGTTATTAAATGTGATCTTAAGTTCTGTAAATATATTATATAATTGAAAATTTAAATAATTGATCACTCTATTTAATTCCGGGAAGTTTGTTAAAAATTATCCAGTTATATATAAATCAAAGCATCTGAGCGTAATAGTAAATCAAATTTATACATGTTTCTATTACTTTTTTTTTCATTAAAGCTCTATACATTGTAACTTTGATTAATTATAATTGTTATAAAATCTATAATGTTAATATAATTTATGAGATTTCTTTTTATTGTATTAAATTGATAAATTTTATATTAAAAGATGCAAATTAGAGATTACAGGTAATTAAGTTAAGTCTGGAATTAATGTTTAAATATCATTATGCAAAATTACAAATTATGGAAGAAATTTAAGACAAGGTCCGGTGATATAAGACTTTAATGAATAAGATGTGAGCGTATTTTACAAGAACTAGTAAAAACAACAGTTAAATAAAATATGGATACGTTGTCAAATGAGAAAACTTTTTTGAGATTAGAGCAAGAATTATAGTCTAAAAAGTTATATTTAATGGAGTTATTTTTTCTATCATCCTTGGAGTCTAATTTTAAATAAAATTCATTTTGTAAGTAGAGATATGAATAAATGCATTGGTCGCATTATCTTATAATTAGCAAGATAGGCCAGTATCTTTAGTAGATTCTTTAGGAATTAGAGGACATATTTCTTCCTTGGCAATATTTATATCAAGGCCCTCTTTGAAAAAAAGACATTCAAAATTCTCTTCTTTTTTCCAGGACTTGCACTTTCTTTATAATCACAACTAATTAATTCGATTATTCTTTTTAGAAACAATTGAATTATTTTCTAGTAAAGGAATAATTGAAGTTTGATCCTAAAAGTTATGAGGTCTAATTTAAATTTTTGCACCTATTCATTTTTAAGTATTTATATATTCTTAATAATTTGAAATAATTATTTTGGTATTGCTATCTAATGGGTTAATTAATTGTAAAAAAAAATTAAACTTTGTTCAATTTTGCAATATTAGCTTGAATTTTAAAAGGTGACGTTAAAACACTTCAACTTTCAATTTAATACAAAATTAATACTACGTTAAGTCCTTCGTTAATATGCATGATGTGACTGGCTACGTCAAATTATTGTTCACGTAATTATTTTATTGTTTAATAAATTAAAAAATAGAAAACACTAATGCTAAAGGATGCCTTTTCTTCTCTTCTGTGATGAGACTACATCTATTTTCCTTCTCCTTGTCAGCACTCCTTCTTTACCTAGCTCCAATTGCTTTCTTGGTTGGTATTGTCTTGAATTTTCCTATTTGCAACCCTACTACTTCATCGTATGTGCAGGTAATTACTTTTCTATCTTTTTTTTTACTTAATTGCTTCTTCTTTTTTCCATCATTTTCATAAGAAAGGCTTTAAGATCCCACACTTTTCAAAGGAACTGTGAGATACAATACGAATCCTTTATCTCAATATACATGTTATATTCCATGAAGAAGAAGATAACTCTCACTTGTATTGAATGAGCGTAAAACTACATATATACAAAGGTATTGTTGTACGAAGGTTACGTGCAGCTAGAAAGGAAAAAATATTCTCTCTCTTATTTAACAAACTATTATTCTGCAATGATTATTTACAGTTGGTGAATGGTACGGTTGGCTGATATGTGTGAGTAACTGGTGTGGAGGATGGTGATGTGGGCTTGTCGACAGTCCTCCCCCCCCAAGTTGGCATTGGTGACATCGTACCTAACTTGAAGACATTAGAAAATAGGTCCATGGATGACAGGGGTTTAGTGAAGCAGTCAGCTAACTGTGAGGAGGAGGAAGTGTGAAGAGTGGAGATGAAACCTTTGGTGACGGCATTACGAATAAGATGGTAGTCAATTTCGACGTGCTTCATTCGTTCATGAAAAATCGGGTTCTTAGATATATGGATTGCCACGACATTGACATAACAAAGTGGGATTGGCAAGGACAGAGGGATCTACATGTTGCGAAGAACGTAAGTGAGCCAGCGAACTTCATAGAGGGTGCTGGCCATGCTTCGATATTTAGCTTCCGCAGAGGAATGGCTCACCTTTTTTGTTTTTTGGTTTTCCAAGATACTGAAGTAGCACTGAGCATGATGCAGTAACCAATGAGTGATTTTTGGGTAAAGCCTTTTGTATGGTTTTTTCTAAGAGACGATTTTGGTTGGCAATCTGTTGATGATGAACGTGGACATTAGTAGAGCCTCCCCCCAAAAGTGCTTAGGTAAGTTGGCTTGAAATAGCAGGGCTTTAGTAATTTGGAGAAGGTGTTTGTATTTGCGTTTAACAACGCCATTTTGTTGAGGGGTATAGGGACGGGAGTTTTGGTGTGCTATGCCTTTTGTTTGTAAAAATTCCTTACATCTGTGGTTGACAAATTCGGTTCCATTGTCGGTGCGTATACAGGTGATGGAAGTTTTGTACTGGTTTTCAATCATGGCTATGTAGACTTTTAGAGTATCATAGGCTTGATCCTTACTTTTTAATAAGTAAGTCCAGGTGGCCCTTCTGAAATCATCGACTATTGTTAAGAAATAGCTTGAGCCATCAAGCTTTTTAACCCCATATGGTCTCCAAAAATCAAGATGTAAAAGTTCAAGGGGTTGACAAATTATGATTGGGAAAAGGTCTTCGAGTTTGTTTTGCTAAGGGGAAAATGTCACATGAAACACTTTTAGGGATTGAAACACTCAAATTTTGCAAATGAGTAAACTTTTCTTTCGATATGTGTCCAAGGCGTAAATGCTAAACATCAAAACTATCGTGTATGTGGTTTTCAACTGGGTGCTTACAGTCAACCCTTTGATTGGCCTCATGTAGAAGTTTGCGGTATCCTTCATGGAGTATGTTATATTCCATGAAGAAGGAGATAACTCTCACTTGTATTGAATGAGCGTAAAACTATATATATACAAAGGTATTGCTATACAAAGGTTACGTGTAGCTAGAAAGGAAAACATATTCTCTCTCTCATCTAACGAACTATTATTCTGTAATGATTATTTGTAATTGGTGAATGGTACGGTTGGCTGATATATGCGAGTAACTAGTGTGGAGGATGGTGATGTCGGCCTGTCGACAATAGAGACCAAGAGATATGGGAGGTGAGCCTCTAAATTTCTAGTTATATGGGAAAAAGTTTGAGTTCTACCAATGCTTTTCAATATAAATTTTTGTTTGAAAATCTTGTTAGTTCTCAGGAAGTGCCAACTCAATGATACCATTTGCGAGAAAAATGGCAAGCTAGATTCATTAGGTAAGTTTTAAACACTTGAAGTCTAGTTTTTACTTTATGCAGAAACAATTTTCTATGCAGGTATGGAAGATGGATCTAACTAGAGCATGGAGCAAAGGCAACTATTTTTCTTAAGATGTGTGTAGGGAAAGTTAGATCTTGCTGCTAGATGAAGTAATTACATTTACTAACAATGCAACTGATATGATTTTGTAAAAGAACTATTAGAACTGAATTTGAAGAATGAAGTATGATCACAATGGCTCACAAGATCCCAACAGTTATGGATTGTGACATGGGTTCAAAACTATGGAAGATGGTTAGTCACTTTTTTAACTCCTTAATTCATCTGGATAGTGTATCTAAACCTAATATAAACTTCTGCTAATTTTTTCTTGAGCACTTTAAAAACCTTACTGAGAGAAAAGAAACAAATGTTCTTATACTCAAATGATGATTCTATCAAAAAATTGTTCAAATTAAGAATGAAAATTCAAGAAAATTTTTAAGTAAATAAAATTTCTGCTGCTTTTCAAGAAATCCAATTGTGTATGATGACCTAACTAAGTTGGTCAAAATAGAAGTTTCATTTTTTTATGGAACTAATGAATGAATATTGGTCCCATTTTCACTCCGCACGGTCACATTGATAAAAGGAAGTTTTAAACAAGAGCATTCAAAATAGGAAGCTAGAGATTTAAGAGAGAGGGTCAAAGTCTCAACTACCACTCACTTAAGTACTACTAGCAATCTACAAGTATATAAGTAGACTTTTCCTTATTGATAGGTTGATAAGTTTACCCAATAACTTTAGTAAGGAGTTTAGGTTATGAGTTATAGTGAATTTTGAGAGAAACACATGAAGGAGTGTTTTTTCTATTAAATTTTCTTTTAAGTCCATTACGACTCAAATTAGAACAAAAACTCGTCCAAAGAAGACAATGAAAGTGAGAAGGACAAACTTGGAGATAGACCAAAAGTTTATCATGAATACAATAGGAGGATAATACAAGTATCTCACTAAGGAATTTAATAAAGGAAGGGATAAGTAGGAGAAACATGAAGTTACCATATCTAGTCTATAATATAAATCACCTTTACCTATTAAAGTGGATGGCGTTGAGGTTTATTATAAGTTTGAGAATGCTACCAACTATTTAAAGAAGTTAATCCTAAGGAGATATAAATAAGAAAGGGGTGGAAAAGGAGGTTGGATGGGGATATAAGGAGGGGGTAATTTTTTTAAGGTTATGATAGAGGGTATAAAGAAGGGGCAGATATTAATATGGATAGTGTTAAGATGGTACCACCTTTTATAGGAAAGATAAACTTAGATGTCTATTTGTAGTAGCAAAACGTATTGAGTTAGCTTTTCATTGTTAAAACATTTCAGAAGAGAAAAATTTTAAGTTGGTGGCTATAAAGTTTAATAATTATACCATAGAATGGTGCGATATATAAATCCTCACTAGGAGAAGGCATTGTAAGCCACCCATTAGATCTTAGAAGGAGATGATAGAAGTGATTTGGAAATGCTTTATTCTAAATTCCTAGCTACAAACTTTAACTCAATGTTCTAATTGTTTGTAGGAATACTATAAGGAGATGAAGGTTCTCATGGTTTGATCGAATATGGAGGAAGATAGGGAAATAACAATCTCCTATTTCATTTGTGGTATAAATATAGAAATTATCATAGTTGTAGAACTATATCATTACGTGGAATTGGAGGATGCAGTTTATATGACCATAAAAGTAGAAAGACATCATAGAAAGAGTTGTGTTGACTTTTTTGGTATTTCTAGTGCAAGTTCTTCATCATGAAGTAAATCATAGAGTAGAAAGGATGAAAAAGCTCCAAAACCTAAATATAAGCAACCAAATATAAAGTATAAACACCAAGTAGAGAGAAAGCTAAGACTGATTCATGTTTAACAACTAGGAATCAAGATGTCATATGTTTAAAATGAGAGTATATAACCTCACAATGTCCTAATAAGAGGGTGGTGATGTTGAGGGATGACAGAGAGTATTTGTCTAAGAGTAAAAGAGGTGGATGAGGATATGCCTAGTTTAGAGGATGCTAGTGTTGATGAATGTATTGAGAGGCCTGAAGATGGAAGGATTGAAGTCACTAGAAGGGTATTGATTATATATATGAGAGAGTAAGATGTGAACAAACAATAGGAAAATCTCTTCCTACAAGGTGTTCTAATAAGGATAAAGTCTGTAATATGATTATAGATAGAGGGAGTTATGAAAATATAGTTAGTGGAGAAGTTGAAATTGCTAACTACAAACACCCTAACCATACAATTTATAATGGTTGAATAAGAGTGGGAAACTTAGGGTAACAAGGGAAGTTCTAGTTTCTTTCTTAATTGGGAGGTATAAGGATGAAGTGTAATATGATATGGTGCCTATACAAGTGGGTCACATTCTTTTAGGGTGTTTTTGATAATTTGACAAGAGAGCCATACATGATGGTATAAGAATCATTATTACTTTACCATAAATGACAAATAGATAACCTTTTCTCCATTACCAAAGCAAGTTTATGAAGATTAGTTTAAGATTTTTAAAAGTGAGCAAGAGATCAAAGAGAAAGAAATGGGAACAAACATATAGGGATAATTAAAAGACTATTGGATAAAGTAAAAAATGAGATATAAATACGATGGAAAAGAAGAGAGAGATGCATTCTTAACCAATTTCCATATGCTTTTTTATTTATAAATATTATTTTCTTTCTTTTAATATTGATATTAATGATACTTTTCCTTATGGATTTGCTTCTATTTTGTATGAATTTGATTATATCTTTCAAAAGGATATTCTATATGGATTACCACCTATGAGAGCGCTAGAGCACTAAATCGATTTCATCCCTCGAGCTTAAATCATAAACTAGCCAACATATAAAACAAATCTAAAAGAGACAAAAGGGACATAAAAACAAGTGGGATAACTCTTTAAAAAGGGCTATATGAGAGAAAGCTTGATCCCTTCTAATGTGTTATTTTTACTAGTTTTAAGGAAGGATAGATCTTGGAGAATATGCATGCATTATCGTAACATTAATAAAATCCGTATAAATTATAGACATCCTATCCCTAGATAAGATGATATGCTTCATGAGTTATATGTTGTATGTTTATTCTCTAAAATTAGATGTTGTCAAGTTAGGACTAGAAAAGGTGATAAAGGGAAATTTCTTCTAAAACTACATATGGATTGTATGAGTGATTTTTAATGATTTTTTGGTCTAATTAATGCACCTATCACATTCATGATAATAATGTACGATATTTTATGGGTTTTTTAGGTAAACTTTTTGTTATGTATTTTGATGATATTTTTGTCTATATAAAGACCTTAGATGAGAAACGATATATAAAAAAGCTAGCAAGGGGATAAAGAAGTAATATTTGATCCCCAGAGATTAGGTTAGGGTATATTTAAGAAAATAGAAGTTTCTAAGCGAGCCTAAGTCCAAGTTGCAACTAAGAGGAGATAGACCTCAAGTTATGGACAAAGTCCATAAAAATGCTTATAATATTTACTTTCCATACAAAGTAAGGAGTTCATACCACTTTTAATATTTCTAATTTATCTCCTTTTGATTTGTATATGAAGATGTTGATTTGAGGATAAATCCTTTTGAAAAGAGCAAAAATATAGGAATTAAGCTTTTATAAATGTACAAAAGCTTCAGAGAAAGGGAGACATAAAGAGAGGCTTGAGAATATTACAACATATTCAAGTAACATGCCAAGTTGTTGGAGATCCATGGAAGAACACTGGAGAACTATTATTGAGGAGTATAGCAAAGAACGCCAAAGAAGCTCTCAATAATCTAATGGGGGATATTTATGCAAAGAGTGATGCTTTGTTATTTTAGGAGATTGAGGTTAATTACATAAATTTGATTCAAGTGAATAAGAATGCTTTAGGAAAATTTACAAAATTTAACTGATGTTAATGTCACATTAGTAACTAATACTAGTCATATACTGAATTTTGGAGGTTTAAGACATATAATATAATTAACACTAAAGTCATACTAATGCTGGGCACAAACTTGCATTAGTTTTGCAAACTAGAGAAGTAGAAGCAAATTAGAATTATCTTGATTTGATAATTTTGGACTAAATTGTCTTTTTTGAGCACCTATAAGGTTTCATATCAAATCTAGCAGTCATATGCTTCTTAAATAGGCACAGACTCAAGGTTAATTGTCTAAGATTTTGAATTATTTCCATTTTGGACTCTAATTCATAGGGTTAATGTTCCTAGGTTTATAGTTATAATTCCTCTTATGGATGTAATAGTGAACAACATATTTATTATTAATTAATAAAAAAACACTTCAATATGGTCTTTTCATACTTTGATTATAGAAACTCCTATTTTAACTTCTCTAATATCTTTTGATCTTATCCAGCTTACTAGTAGCAACCAACCTTTTGAATGTAGCACTCCTATCTTTTCTTTTTATGACCATGATGATTCCTATCCCTCTTTTGAGTTTTATTTTTTGTCCATTCTTTAAGCAAACTTAGCTTGATAGAATGATTCTTTATCTTTATTCATATTGGTATGGGTTCTGACTAATATTATTGGTAAGTTTCTTATCAATATGATTTTAACATGAATTTAGTATAGATTTGAGCTATATGATTGACTTATTATGCTATATTGATTATAAAGTGATATGTTAAAAAAGGAAAATAGTTGGACATTAATAAATTTTATTTCACTTGTTTTGTTCTAAGTAATGTGTCAAAATTATTAGTAATACTAGTAGTCATTTGAAAATGTGATGTAATTGGATAACAAAAAGTATTCATAACAAAAGTTTACCTTCATGTAGAAAAAGATTGAAATGAAATTATAAGAAAAACATCATATAATCTAAAAAATGATTATATTTACTTTTTTTAATATGGTTTGTTAGATACTTATTACTTTATTCTCTTTATTTTCTTTAGTTTATATTATATATAAAGTTTAATTGTTTGAATTGAGTTGTTGTTTAATATATTATTATTTTAGATATAATAGAATTAGATATTGGTATAAGTATTTATAGGCCTACATACTTAATAAATAAGTTGATTAGGTGAATAATTTTAATAGCCGATTTCTAAAACATTACTGAGAGTTAGAGTCTTAGGCTATTGAGTCATATGAGTTTTTTCATTTGAGAATTAATAAAGTACATTTCATTCACATGCATATTGTTAGTAGACACATGAATCATGATTTAGCAAATGTTGCAAAGATTGCGTGTTCACTCAATTGACATATTTTGGGGCATGAAAGGCTTAAAATGATTATGATATAATTGTGTATTATTTATATATTGAATTTTAGTTCGATGGATTATAATTATTAATTTGGAGTTAATTGTTACAATTGGGAAATTGATGAATTAAAATGTACATTTAGTCTAGGAAAAATGTCAATTGGCAAGACAAGTTGGCACATGGAAAATTAGGATGACTAAGCTTATAAAATGAGTGACATTTAGGATAGAAAATTAAGTGACTAATAGCAGTAGTGATTGAGTGACAAATGGCCTAGGATATTGGTGACATTTAGCAGCAACATAAGAGGACATGTGGCTTATCTCTTTGGATGACACGTGTCCTTTTAAAACAAGGACACCTTGCACCAAAAATCATAAACAAATGCAGAGTCACTCATCTTTCTTGAAGTTTCTGTTGCGTGCTTTCTTCTCCTTTCCTCTCACCATCAAGACACCCACACCCTCATATGTCTGTGTTTTACCTACGTTTGTGTTCAATTACCACACCAAAATCTATGCTTTTACCCTTCATAAAGAAAGTTATAAAACCAGATCATTATTATACTTGCTACTGTCCTTTTATCTTTACTAAAAACCCATTATACTCCCACTTTGTAATTGGATGATCTTGCATTTTTGTAAGGAAAAGTAGACTTGATAATTGAGGAGGAAATTGAGCTAATCAATTAAGTGAAAGACTAATCTCTTGCCATATATGTTAATAGAACTTAATGATGACTGAATTGGTGATGGATTGACTGTGATATTAGAGTGAAATGAAAGCTAGAAAATTGTTGGACCCCATTTTTGGAGCCCAACTATCCGAAATATCATAAAACATGAGCTTATTCCAATTAAAAATACCTTAACAATTATCGATTCATCTTCATGCTTTGATACCATAACATATAGGTCTTGTTTTCAGAGTCCAACTCTTGAGTCACAAAACCCTAAATGATGGGTCTTGGGTCCAGAAGTTCGCCGTGGTGAACGGACGAGCACTTCTATGAAAACCTTTTGGGAAAAGTTCACCGCGGTGAACTCTTGACTTCGCCACGGTGAAGTTCCCATATTAGAACCAAGCATCTCTCGAGATAATTATGCCACGGCGAGAAGCTTGACTTCGCTACGACGAAGATAGACAATTAGCCATAATAAGACCTTTTGGGAAAGGTTCACTCAATAGCTTTCCCTGAAGTAAATCACACGTTAATATAAAATTCATGTACAATATACAAGATACACAAAGAGGGGGGTTAAATTATGCATTCTTTCCATGAATACAAAAAATTTAATATATCTTGTTAAGAACTTTTTCAACTATTAAAAGAATACCACAAAGGTTGTACAAAAATAGTTACGTAGTTAAATCGAAAATAATTTCTATATACTTGTCTAAAAACAAAATAAAATAAAGTGAAAGGTTAGAAGATAGACGTTGTGATTTTTATACTTGTTCACCCCAAACCATGGGCTACATCTAGTTCTTAGTGTTTGTCTGAGATTTCACTATACTTCAATAATTTTACAAGTATTCTTTCTTCACTTCCAGAGTCTCTTACACAAAGTATTCTTTCTGCTATCTTAGCCTCTCCAGGCTCTTAACATTTTCTTTCTCTAACTAGAAAGATATTTTGAGCTTTTTTTTTACAGTAGAGTTTGCTCTCTTTTATCGCACTTTTGAATACAGAATTTTTCTTTGTAAGTAAACACTTGAAAGCTGAAAAAAGATTGTTCAGTCTTCGACTATGGCTAGTATTTATAACCTAAGTCTCTAACTGTTTTTTGATTCTTGATAACTGCTTCTTGCTTTTTGTTTCTTGCTTCTTATAGAACCCGTTATTCAGTTGAGTTCTGTAACTAACTCCAACTGACTAACTGTCCGACGTATTAGAGTATCTTCATCTTTGTATCGTCTGTTTTTTCTGCTTCTTCTATGTTTTTCACTTCTTCTGTGTTTTGCACTTCTTTTGTATTTTACACTTCTTCTTTGTTTTCACTTCTTCTGTGTTTTCCGCTTCTTTTGTGTTTTTCACTTCTTTTTTGTTTTACATTTGTTCTGTGTTTTGCACTTCTTCTGTGTTTTCCACTTCTTCTGTGTTTTTCACTTCTTCTTTGTTTTGCACTTCTTCTGTGTTTTCAGTTCTTATGTGTTTTTTTGCACACCTAACACACTTATCAAAATAATTCATTTATTTCTAATATTATTATTATTTGATTGTCACCAAAATTAATAATCGTGAAGTCCTCTTGACTTAACAATC
>JANSVA010000217.1:34216055-34232071 GCA_025504915.1 Erythroxylum reticulatum | reverse complement strand
CATCTTTTCTTCTTTCTTACAGAAAGATATTGCGAGCTCTGTTACAGTAATGATAGCTCTAGTGTTTCGCACAATGATCACAGTGTTTGCTAAAGATCAAAAACATTTTAAAATCTCTAACTTTTTAATCTTCGACTCCGACTTGTATTTATAGCCTTCGTCTTCACCTGCTTTTTGATAACTGCTTCTTTCTTCTTGCTTCTTGATTCTTGATTTCTTGATTCATGTAGAAACAGTTATTTAGTTGAGTTCTGTAACTAACTCAAACTAGTTAACCGTTCAACATAGTATCGGTTCTTTATCTTAGTTTTTCTTCCGTCTTACTTCTACTTCCGCTTCCGTCTCACTTTCTTTCGTCTCACTTTTGCTTCTGCTTCCGTCTTACTTTCTTTCGTCTCACTTTTGGTTCCACTTCGTCTTACTTTCGTTTCCACTTTGTCTTACTTTCTTCCTGATCAAAAAGGTTCAACATTTTCTAATATTATTATTATTTTAATGTCATCAAAATTATTAAACGTGAAGTCATTTTGACTTAACAAAGTATTTTGCTTTATTTTATTGTTAGTCACCTTATTTTACTTAGTTATTGACAAATGTTCATTTCCCTCTCAAATAAGCAATAACTTTCCTGAAGTAGTAAATTTTCTAGCAAGCTCAAGGCAATTTCTAGTAACCTTCATATTTGGATAACTTCATGGAAGCCTCTGAGGGAAGTTCCTCTCCTTTAGGGGAGAAGCTGAATCAATTCCCTACCCTCAGAGAATAGTTGAATGCAAACATAGTGAAAGCTCACAAAAAATATAATAGGAATGATATTAATGGTGTAAGAAATCTTGGAGTAATGTTGTATCTTCGTCTCCAGCTCAAGAGAAACTAAAACGCTACCCAACTTTTATTAATGGTATTTTTTCTCCTCTTCTTGAGATTTTTCGAGAGGGTGCAATGCATTACAACAACACTTCTTTTGGTGTTAGGCAAGTTTTAATCTCCTCAACATTTCCGTAAGCGCATGAGTCGCAGTGTAGTTTATGAGGTGTCAATACCACGAGGAATTAGTGAACTAATCAAATCCTAATTTTTCTAAGCCCTAAAAGTGTAGTTAAATTGAAAATAAAAACTAAACAGAAAAGTAAACAATTGATTATGGAGTGATTGAAATGATAATTCTAAATTAATGGAAGAAATTAATTTGAGCAATAATAATTGACAATTGAAATTCAAACACGGAAGATTAAGAAGTTATGAGAAAGGGGATTTATCCTATTAACTTAGTCACTTTTGTGTTAATGTGGCATTGGTCCTAGACTTTTGAAGGGTGAATTAGTCTCTCTCGAGTTGTAATCACTAAGTCCTAAACCATAAACCATAATTAAATTAAGTTACTAAACATCTAATCTCTCGATTAATAAACTACCCACAACCTAATTAGTTCTTAAGCATTCCAATAAACGACCGGGTCCTCACACGAGATCTCTCTCCATATAATTTTTGTTTTAATTATTTGTGTGGTCTATTATATTGTTTAACTCCTATTAACCAACCTAATCATTTTGCATTTAGTTTACTCTCGATTTATTACCGAAGTATGCAATTTCAACAAATAATCACCATACCTAACATCATTAACAAAAAAGAAGCAACTAGATTAACATTAAATCAAGTATAAATTACTAAAAGCAGTTAGAACATCCTTAATCCAAGGTTCATCATCATCAGTTCCATCTCATACATCAAATGAATGAAATAAAAGATGAAAAGAAGGAAAGATAACTTAGAGGATTGGAGGTTAATGCGCCTGAAGCTCCACCTTCTTCTTTCTATTCTTCTCTCTCTTCCAACTTCCTCTTCTATAACTTTTTTTTCTCCAAAGTGGCAAATGGAGACTCCACTTTCTAGGTCATTTCTCTACTCTTATGTAGTCTTGTATTAATTAGGGTAAAAACTAGTCTTACCTGGGTCTACAAGTTCAAAATAACCTACGAACAATTAAGTTTGGGAGGCCGATCTACATCTGTCCTCCCTCAGGCCACGATCATGGCCTACTTGAAGAGTCTCTATCACAATCATGGCCTTGGGTCCTCCATCGGGCTTCCTCCAAATCTTCTTCGTTCCTTAATATCTAATCTTTAACATTAATAAACACATCAAACATACAAAATTAAAATTCAATGGCATGCTCTAACCCACATCACACTCAAAACACAAATATCTAGCTAACATAATTCTAAACCTACACATGCATAAATCAATTATTTAACAATTAAAAACATACTAAAATGCCTACTGAATCATCATGCAACCTACAACTATCAAATCCACACACTTGAACTTTTTCTTGTCCTTAAGGAAAAAATAAAAAACAAAATATAAACACACAAAACAGAAACACACATATATGTAATAATGGTACAATGGCATTGAACTTTCCGAAACAAATTTAACTACAATCATAATCCTTCAAGTTGTTTTAACTTATTAACTTATGAAATTTCTGTCTAAGTACTTTGACTAAATATACATACAAATCAATACTTAATGTCAAATTCATTCACTCCTATCACTCACACACACACACATTGATAATTAGTTAGTCAATCAAAATTGTAAATATCATTAAATAGCTTTTCATGAGAAGTCATGCTATTCACAAAGATCAATAGGATTTATTAAACAATGCACTATTTTTGTTAATTTTCATTAACATGAACCTAGCCTTTTGACGCGAAGGCAAACATTTGTGATGAATGTCCCCCGATTACTCAACTAGATCATGTTTTTATTAAACGGCTTGGTTGGAATGTCATTATAGCCTTTTAATGCAAAGTTGAACATTTTTTATGAATGTCCCCTAGTTACTCAGCTATATTACATTCTCATCTGGCTACTAGCTCTATTTATAACCTGATTTGTTTCAAAAAGTTCTAGTGGAATTGTTATTTATTAAACAAAAACACATTTTTTCTTTTTAAATATATTTTTTACCTACCTTATTTCTTTAGCTAATAATTCTCATGAAAATACTAACGATGCTACTTATTTAATTGATCTAAAATTATAATTGAATGTCTCAAATTGCTAAGGTAAACGAACTATCATCATATGCTAATTATCATGCATATTTAATCAAAGCAATGTAGTACACTAATTTCACAAGCTAATAAATCTTAACAACCTAAAAGACTATGTTAAAAGCTAAAATGATTCCATTAATTCCTAGCCATTGACACATTCATATGACTGACATCATGCAAACTTAAATAAAACCACATTCATATGACTCACATCATGCAAACCTAAATAAAACTAACATATAATATACAAAATTCAAACTCAAATAAAACATATAATCCATATAACGCAACCCTCCCCACACTTAGACAACATATTTTCCTCAATGTGAGAAAGAAATATAACATACAAGGTGGGAATCAAAATAAAATAATACGAAAAAATAAGAACAAAATAAGGACAAAATTGAAAAAATAAGGGTTAAAGCATAAGTACCCGTCATGGTGATTAAGGCGGTGATGGCGATGGTGTTTGAAATCAACTGTGCTTGATGCCCAATATTGCTGCCCTATCTTAAATTTGCTTTTAAAGGAATAAATCCAAAGCATTTCACATCATTAAAAACTTAATTTTAGAATTTGAAACAAATCTAACTATATAACAATTTCAATGTAACTATTAAACATGTTAAGTCATGGTCATTTGCTTACCCTTTCATCTTAGGAAGCACTTTCATTTCTTCAAAAGGAAAGAAGTTACTTCCTTTTACTTCGAGACTACTCTGCTAAGATATAGTTTGCAATGATGCTCATTCACCTTAAAGGCTTCTTTGTTTTCATTTTTCAATTTGAGGGCTCTATGGGAGAATATTTGGGTGACCGTAAACGATTCACTCCATTGTGATTTAAGTTTTCCTAGGAACAAACTTATCCTCAAATTGTATAGCAAAACTACATCTCCCACTTTGAATTCCTTCTGCTGAAGATGAAAGTCGTGCCATCTCTTCACCTTCTACTTATATAGTTTGGCATTTTCATATGCATTGCAATGAAACTATCAAGTTCATTTAGTTGTAGAAGTCGTTTCTCACCCGTTTTCTTCCAATCAAAATTTAAAACCTTCATTACCTAATATGCTTGATGTTTTTGATCCATAGGCAAATGACAAGCCTTACCATATACGATTCAGAAAGGCATCTTCTTGATAGGTGTTTTAAACGTTGTTCGATAAGCTGATAAGGCATCATCTAGCTTTAATGCCTAGTCCTTCCTAGAATTATTCACTATCTTTTCTAGAATTTGTTTGAGTTCCTAGTTCCTGAATTCCACTTGTCCACTCGTTTGTGGATGATAAGGAGTGGTAACTCGAAGGTGGACTCCATATCTTTTTAGGTGAGTGTCACAAGATTTGTTACAAAAATACATTCCCTGTATTACTTATTATTGTTCGTGGCACTCCAAATCTATTGAATATCCGCTTGATAAATTTCTGTACAACTTTCCAATCATTAGTTGTGGATGCCACAGCTTCGGCCTAGCAAGATATGCAGTCCACTCCCACTAAAATGTATATGTTTCTTTTGGAGGATGGGAAAGGACCCATGAAGTCGATGCCCCACACATCAAAGAATTTGACTTCTAAGATGTTGGCTAAAGGCATCTTATCTCTTTTAGAGATGTTACCCACTCTCTAACAATGATCACATTGTGCCACGGAAGATTGAGCGTCCATAAATAGATGTGGCCAATAAAATCCACACTTGAGTACTCGAGCTACTGTTTTGTTAGCCCCATAATGGCCAGCATACTATGCTTCATGACTTTGTGTTAATATATCCAACATCTTGTCCTCTAGTACAAATCACCTCATCAGCCCATCATCATAAGTTTTATATAAGATTGACTTATCCTATAAATATCTGGTGCACTTATGTAAGAATCGTTTCCTCTGCTGGTATGATAGGTCAGAAGGGATCTTACCACAGACAACAAAGGTTAAAATATCTGCAAACCATGGTGTTGTCGTGTTATCGAGAAGCATAAGGGTTTCGTTAGGGAATTTTTCATTGATATCATCACTTATCTCACATTTCCCTCCTTTCAGATGTGACAAATCGTTCATGACCACATTCTCTACTCCCTTCTTATCTCTTATTTCTATATCAAACTCTTGTAAAAGCAACACCCATCAAATAGGTCTTAGCTTTGCATATATTTTTAGCAAACAAATATTTAAGCATAGTGTGATTAGTGAATACGATCACTTTAGAGCCCAAAAGGTACAAACAAATCTTATCATATGCATACACTACTGTTTCTGTGGTGGTGTAGTTCAGTTGAGGTCTTGCGAGTGTCTTATGTGCATAGTAAATTGCATGCAAGTTTTTATCCTTTCTTTGACCCATCATGCAACCTATAGCTTGGTCTCTTGCATCACATATGACCTTAAATGGGAGTATCCAATCAGGTGGCACTAAAATTAAGGTTGATGTTAGTGCCTCCTTTAATTGATTAAATGTAAAAGAACAATTATTATCAAAAAGGAAAGACACATCCTTGACTAACAATTTTGTTAAGGGTCATTTAATTTGTAAGAAATCCTCAATAAAGTGATGACAGAACCCAGTATGGTCTTGGAATGCCCACACACCTTTTAAATTGATTAGAGGTGGAAGTTTTCTATAACCTTTGTCTTCACTCCATCCACTTCAAAGTCTTGGTGTGAAATTTTGTGCTTGAGCACTATCCCCTCTTGTGCCATAAAGTGACACTTCTGCTAATCCAACGCTAAATGTGATTCTTTATATCTTTGGAGTGCCTTGTCCAGATTAGTTAGACACTTCTCAAAAGAGTCTTCAAAGACAAAACAAATCATCCATAATGATTTCCATAATATCTTTAATCATGTCTGCAAAGATACACATCGTGCACTTTTGAAATATAGCCAAGGCATTGCATAACTTGAACAACATTTGTCTATACACAAAGGTACTATAAGGATATGTGAACATGGTTTTTTTTTTTATCCTCAGGGTATATGAATATCTTATTGTACCCTGAGTAACCATCTAAGAAATAGTAGAATGAGTGACCAACCACTCTTTTCATCATTTGATCTACAAATGGGAGAGGGAAATGGCTCTTAGTCACCTTGTTGAGTTTGCGATAGTCTATGCACACTCTCCATCTCGTGACTATTCTTGTCGAAATTAACTCTCCACTTTCACTTTCCATTATGGTCATTCCACCCTTCTTTGGTAAACATTGTACCCCATTCGTTATCAAATATTGGGTATATGATACCTAATTCTAAAAGCTTTACTAACTCCTTTTTTACTACTTCCTTTATAACATTGATGTTCCCTCACATCTCTACTTCCTTCTTCAAAGTTTATCCTATGCATACACACATTTGGGCTTATACCTCAAATGTCAAATAATTGCCATACCATGGCCTTCATTCACTTCCTAATAATCTTAACCACCCTAATTTCTTGTTCCTTATCTAATTGATTGGAAATGATGATGGGTAGAGTTTTACCTTTACCTAAAAAGGTGTATCAAAGATGTGTAGGTAAAGGCTTAAGCTCTAGGGTTGGTAAATTCTCTAGGGATGGTGGTATGGGTGCTTCAATTCACACTAATATTTCCTAATGGATCTAAGCACCTGACTCCACCATTTTAACAACTCCTTTAGACTCAACTTTGTTAGCCTTTTTAGCTTCATTGTCTATCTCCACTTCTACTAATTTAACTTTTACAAAGCAGCTTCTTACTTGTTCTTGTACAATTTCATTTGTAATGTCAATCTTCATGCAACTGTTGCTTTCCTTTAGACTCTTTAATGCCTTTTTCACATTTAATTCCACTTGATCTTTAACAATCCATAGGGTCAATTACCTTCATAAATATTAATCAATGCTTTAATTGTGTTCATGAAAGGTTGTCCAAAAATTAGTGGACAGTTCTTATCTTCTTCGAAATCAAAAACAACAAAGTCCACAGGAATAATTTACTTGTCCACGTATGTTAAAACATCTTCCACCACTCCAAACGGTCTTTTAATTGATTAAACAGCCAGTTGAATTATCATCACAGTTGGCTTGGCTCACCGAGCCCTAATTTTTAGAATATTGACAAATTAGGCATAAGACTGATGCTTACTCCTAAATCACATATCATTTTGTGAACTAAAATTCACCAACCACACAGGATATTGTGAAACACTCTGGATCCTTTAGCTTGGAAGGCATTTGATTGGTGACTATGGAACTATAATTACCAATTAAGGTTACCATTTGGTTTCTTCCTAAGGAAACTTCTTCAATAATGTGTCCTTCAAAAACTTAACATAATTAGGTATGTGTTCTAAAGCCTCAACGAACAAAATATTTATTTACAAAGTCTTCAATTTCTCTACAAACTTTGTAATGTGAATCTAATTTGCTCTTATAGAGTCGTTAAGGGTATGGAATTTCGGGTGGATATGGTAGAGGGCAACGTACGGAGGGTGTTTGCTCATGTCCATGTCTTTCTCTATAAAGTGGGTCCACTTTTTGACTTTGTGGGTTGTTTGAGTTCCTTCCCGCTTCACAATGTAATTGTTTGTAGTTTCTCCCTTGGTTTTGTTTCCATTTTACTTAGTAGACTTCTTGCATTTCATGCAGACAATGTGTTCACCACTTGGCTCATCTGAACCTCTAAATTGTGGATAAACGAGGCATAGTTCTTTGTTAGTTGTTCAATTTGTCCTTGCAACCTCTTGTGAGTGTCATCAATGTTTTTAAGCTTTTCAAAAATTTTATCTAATTTAGATTCCATAGAATTGGGTTTTTCTTATTAGAATCCAAGTGGCCCTTAAGGTCAGAATTGACCTGCCATATTGTTTGACCAAGAGAAATTTAGGTGATTCTTAGGGTTATATATGTTTGAGTAGGGGTTGTTCCCCCCTCCTTAACCAAATTTCACTCCCATGTAGTTAACTTTTGTTTGATTCATGGTCTTTCATAAAAAAACAATCAATGGTGTCGTGGATATTTTGTTCATATAACTCACATCTTTGCTTAATAGCTTTCCTAGGAGTTGAAGAAGAGGCTTTCATATTATTTAGCTGTCAAGTCAAGTTATCAATCTTAACTTGCATTTCCATGATAGGAACGGTTAAAGCTCCATTTGCTCACGGAGGGTTGTATGTTGTCTATTCATATCCATTGTCCAAAGAAAATTGTTACTGGCCATTTCCTCCAACAACTCCTCTACTTCATCAACTGTCTTCCTTATTAAAGAACCATCAGATTCTGCATCTATGGTGCCTTAAATGGATGAGTTAAGTGCCTTATATGGATGAGTTAAGCTATTATTGAAGGTTTGCAACCTAAATTCCTGGAGTAGGTTATAGTGTGGTCACCTCCTTTGCAAACCCTTAAATTGTTCCTAAGCCTCATAAAATGACTCCCCATCACTTTATTGGAAATGTGTTATTTCCTTTATTAATTTCACAGTCTTAGTGAGAGGGAACTACTTACCCAAGAATGCATACACCAACTGCTTCCAAGTTGTGACATTTACGGGATTCAGTGAATGATACCAAGTCATAGCTCTATCACTTAGCATGAAGGGGAAGAGCCTCATCTTAACAACATCTTCTGACATTCCATGATATTAGAAGGTTTTACATATTTCTAGAAAATTTACTATATGCGTGTTATGGTCCTTATTAGTCAACCTGTAAAATTGCACATTTTTTTGTAGCATGTTCAGTGTAACAGGCTTAATTTCAAATGGAGATGCTTGAACTAGCGATCAAGTCATGCCTTGATTTGTAGCGTTGAGGCCCAGTCTCATAAATTCCATAAGGGTTCGTAGTTGGTTTCCTTCTTGATCAAATTCTTAGTGAAATTCTTCTGCCATAAGTTCTTCAATTTCTTCTTCTTGACGTCTTGCTTATTGAATTGCTTTTTCCAAATAGGTGTTAATTGAACTTCGAGTAACTCTTGTGTCATGCAACTAAAATGACACAAGAAGGATGAAAATTCCTTACACTAAAGGAGTCCAACTACTCCTAACTAACTCCCCAGTAATGGTGCCAAAAACTTGTTGAGTAAGTTTGAATCTTATAAAACCCTCAATATTTCTACAAATGCACAGGTCATAGTGTAGTATATAAGGTTTTGATCTTACAAGGAATTAGTGAACTAATCGAATCCTAATTTTTCTAAGGCCTAAAAGTGTAATTTAAATGAAAATAAAAACTAAAAAAAAGTAAATAATCGAATATCGAGTGATTGAAATGAGAATTCTAAATTAATGCAAGAAATCAAATTTGAGTGCCACTAATTAACATTTGAAACTCAAATAAGGAAGATTAACAAGTTACAGAGAATGGTGATTTATCCTATCATCAATGCTAACTTAGTTACTTTTCTGTTAATGCAGTATCGATCCTAGACTTTTGAAGGGTGGATTAGTTTCTGTTGAGTTGTAATCACTAAGCCCTAAATCATAAACCCTAATTAAATTGATTTACTAAATATGTAACCTCTCAATTAACAAACAACCCATAACCTAATTAGTTCTTAAGCATTCCAATAAACAAAGGTCCTCACTTGAGATCTCTCTTCATATAATTATCGATTTGATTATCTGCGTGGTCTATTAGATCGTTTAACTCTCATTAACTAACCTAATAATTTTGCATTCGGTTTACTCTCTTAATTTATTATCGAAGCATGCAATTATAATAAATAATCACAACACCTAACATCATTAATAACAAAAGCAACTAGATTAATAGTAAATCAAGTATAACTCCCTCAAAGAAGTTAGAACATCCTTAACCCAAGGTACATCATCATCAATTCCATCTCATACATCAAATGAATGAAATATAATAGATAACTTCGAGGATTAGACGTTGAAGCAACTAAAGCTCCACCTTCTTCCTTCTCTTCTTCTCTCTCTTCCTTCTTCCTTTTCCTTAGCTTTCTTCCTAAAGACAATACTCATATTATAGAAGTTGATCTCACTGACCTGATTCCTACAAAACAACCAATACTGAAAGAAAAAAGAGTTCTTTTTATCACAAGATAAGCTTATTAATGATGTTGTTATTTTGAAGGAATTTATAGATAATAGAAATCTAGAAACTAATTCCATCAATGGTGCCATTGAAGAAGAGGTAACCAACCATGAGGATGTTGTATTGAATATGGAAGATTTTACTTCAAGATCTAATATGAGGTTTCCCCAAAAAAAAAGGAGAAAGCCTAAAGGCATAGGTAATTAATCCTTTATACTTATATGATTTTTTGGAATAACATTGATTTGAATAAGAATCATAAGAGACAATAGTGAGAGATATTTTGATGGAAAAGATCCCTATTATCCTGGGATTTTTGGAAACTAATGTCAAAGCTCATAAGTTATAGAATTTCATTAGGAAGAGAATGGAGTTTTGGATCCAACCATACCCATCATTTTAATGAAAGACTTGTTTATTCTTTTAACAAAGAAAAGGTGCAAGTTACAGTTACTAGAAGTTCATACCAACTCATTCATCTTTCCTACATTTTATCAGAGTCCAATTCCAGGTTTGAACTTTCTATAATCTATGCTTCAAACTTTGAATTTCAGGGAGTTATAATATGGGAGGACTTATACTCAATTCGTAGCTCTATAAACAAATGTTGGCTATTAGTAGGAGATGTAAATTGTGTACTCCGCCCCTCTGAAGCTTTTGGAGATAGAGTTAACTCTACCAACCTTGGTAAAGAAGTAATAGGGGTGAGTATATGGCCATGTTAATTCCTATTTACTTTTCCTATAGCTTCATAACTTCATAAATGAATACTAACACCATTCTTTAACTTCGACCTTGATTGAAAAGTCTCTTACCCTTTTGACACAAGAATAAACACTTTTTTTCATGAATACCCCTAGTTACTTAACTAGGTCACTACCTTAAATGAATACTAACACCATTCTTTAACTTCGACCTTTTTATTGGTGCAACACTAATAAAGTGAAATTATTTATGTTTTGCTTATTCATATACTAATATTTTTTATTTTTATGTGTGATGTAATGAAATTGATTAAAAAGAAGTTAGATTTAACTTAATGCATATACAAACTATACACAACGTATCATAATGCAAATCAAGCATCTATTCTCAAAATTAATAAACTAAATCAATATCAACTAAATCATCAAATTTTATAACTATTTGCACACGAAAATCAAATTACAATCACAAACAAACTTATAATGAATCATTTTTATCAATATCCTTTTTTAAAAATTTTAAAATTATTCATTATTAAGATAATTATAACAAAAATGACAAACTTGACTACAATTACCTCTTTATACTTAAGTTATACATTGTCCTTAACCTACAAAACATTCAAGATCACAAAAATATGAAAAATTATGAGGGAAGGGGAGGATAATTGATAGTCCCCTGATAATAAAACATTTCTAGGCTTGTCCAACATCATTAACATCTATTTGGTGCCAGTGAAATCTTTTATACTCTAACATATTAGGGTGATGTTATCTTTATAGCTTGCAAAACTGTATCAAATCTCAAGTAAGAAAATTAGAACCTCGAGAATAAAACTACAAAAATAACTAAAGTACTAATGAAAATCCTACAAGCTACTTAATTAAAACAAAAACATCTAATTTTTAGGTTGCCTTTTTAACCAACATTTCTTTATAAGTCTTTTCTAGACTTCTCAACAAGTCCTTTGTCAACCTAGATTTATAATCAGTAGCTTGCCTCCACCAAGGTTCCAAATAAGAGCTCATCAGCTTGCAAATAGGTCATATGTTGCAATATAATAAAGGCATATGGTGTCAAAAAATAAAACTAAGTAAATATAGTAATGCCCTTTTGGTAATATACTATCAGTATAATAAGGAATAATAAAACCTCTTAGATTATCAATTCACTATGCAGTTTGTTCTATGAGAAGGAGAAGCTCTCCTTACTAAAGATGATTGTTGATAATTCCTTGATAGGCTCCTTATTTGACTCCTCCTCTTCATCTCCTCTTTCTCTTCTTCCTTCTTTTCTTAAACAACAAATTCCTCTTTTTCTTCATTCTCCAACTCCTCTCAACTCTTCAAAGTTATCACATTCACTTGTTCCCTTAAACTTAACTTGTCTTATCTAGATTAAAAAAAAACTATCTACTCTTAAAAAAATAGGTAACAATATATCCAATTAAAAGTATTATGTTATGGAAAGAGGCGAATAGCTCTTTAGTTTCATACAGGGTAGCCGTGGTTATAGTAATGGCTTTCAAAAGGAAATTGTCGAGGCGGTGATCATTCCTCTTGCTACCATTATTGTAGAAATCCAACTGAAACTTAATCTTTTTATGCAAGGTTAGGATATTCGCTCTACCTTTAATTATAAATATCACTATAGAGGATGTTTTGACGATAGTTAACCATAAAAAATGGATGCTTCCATATATAATCTAGTGTCGAACATTCATGATTAAGGTGGATACCACCATAAATATCGTAACAAATCATGGATACTAGATAAGGTTCTAACTAAGTGTTACATGCCCCTCATTCCAAGCTTCCAATGTTGCCATAAGAGATGGCATGTAATAATACCCTAAAGAATATCATTCTCTTCGTCCTTTAATTGTATTTGGTAGCTTTAGCAATAAATAACCAAATCCTAAAATAACCCATAAACATAATACTAAAGAAGAGAGCTCTAAAAAATAAAATAAACACAAAAAGAAAATAAAATAAAATTGAAAACTGGTTAGATTAATAAAAATTAGGTGTTCTTAATATCCTAGTCTTTAGTAATGGTGCTAAAAACTTGATTGATTTAGTTTACCACAAGCGCAATATAGTTGTAGCTAGCACTAGCAAATATGAGTCTATCACACGAGGACTAGAAATTCCAGTACCAACTATCTTTCTATTATCTAGTCTGACAAATTATAGTGATGAAGATTGATCAAATTTAAAATTAAAACAATAAACTAAAACAAATCAATATAATTGATTAACCATAACAAAGATTAAACTAAGAAACAACCAATGAAGATAACGTTACCCAAATTGAATCTCCTAAGACTTCTCAAGTAATTAAGACTTCACACATCAATTTAATATGAAGTTCATTAGAATATAAAAATTCCTCACTTATGCTAATATCTTTTTTAAGATTATTAGTAATTATTCTTAGTTTAATTAATCGAAATCTCTTTCTAATCAAAAACCCTAGAATCGCATTAATCGATTTATGAATTTTATTATTAGGTTTCCTTGCTTGTTCTTCATTCTTTCTATTGTCCTAAGGCTGCTAATTATGTCTCTCGACCTTTCTTACTACTTCCCCTTTTAGTTTTTACTTTTATATTTTAAAAAATAGGTTTCTAAGTGGTACACAAGCATGTATCCAAACATGTTCATAGTCTTGCACTATAAGAATCACGAGATCCTCGAATTTGAAGAAAACAATGGCTAAAAATATGAGCACAAGTAAGTACAAGAGGATGTTAATCATTAATATAGGCTTGTTTATAGGCATGTAACTCTTAAGAACTTTAAAACAACTTGACTTGCATGAAACACAGCTACATTAAAGTACACAAGCTAGCATATGGGCATATTGATGCTCATATACTTTTCCTATAACTTCATAACTTTATCAAAATAACTCCAAATTATCCCAAACATGTTTGAATTTATTCCTTTTACTCCAAATATGTGAATTACATCCTAAAAATGAAATTTGAAAGAATTAAGTCATAAAGCACTCAAATAACACGAGAAATGCACTAAATATAAATCTAACAAATGAATAATTAAGCACTTATCATATGGTCTAAAAATATGATGCCCAAGGTCTCCCTTTCATATGGTTGGCTTCCAAGAGAAAACTTGCTACACTAAATTGCATCATCTACCTAAACATCTCTAATAATGTTTCCTTTATAAAGAACGCCACAAGAACCTAAAGCACATGCACTGTAGCCATAAATATTCCTAGGACATATAGAGAGGCATCATAGAGTTTTGTCACCTTAATAAGTCCAATCTGAATGTTTTTGAACTCATGAATGCAACATCCCACTACCATAGAGTATATACCCAAACATCCAAGGACATTCAAGTACATATCCTATGATAATGGCATGTTAGAGCAAAAACAAATCCAACTTACTCATGCCGTCAACTAACTTAAATAAAAGTCATCAAATTTTAAAAATCATTCATTGCTTTCATTCACGAAAGCGTACACTATATTTTACAAACTTTATACAAGTTCTAAGCAAAAACTACAAAATAAAAAAGTACAACTCTTCTGATGTCAGCTGACAAATCTCTGAACCATAACTAAGTTCAAAATGTTCCTCTAGTCCAGTTAAGGAACTATGTCTCCTGTCTCATACTTGAAAATCCATGTTGCAATTTTTATGAGTTTTGCATACTTAATGAGCGAACCATCTTTGATGATTTCACCCAAGTCATATACACAAATGACATATTTTACATATATTTGTTCAAATCATATGTAATACAAATATAATCCAAATACTCACATTATTATGGCATATAATGTTTTCAGCATAAATTTTGAACATATTCGTAATCACATAGATTTATACAAATGTAGATTCATATAGGACTCCAGATTTGTTATTATTGTTATGACCGAGTTCCTATCACATACATATACAGATACTGGCCCATTGGGCTCAGTTAGAACAGAATTGACGGAGCAAAGCTCTACGTGCAAAATACTAAGCTTAAAGCTCTATCAAACTGGCAACTCTGATCACAATGCCTTTATCTGAGCATGCATTTTATGAAATGCATAAATTACAGAATTTATTATATATGACAATCACAAATGATGCATAATCAGAATCTTATAATTATCGAACCTAATTTTGGCATTCAACTTTTTTTGAGAATTCAAATATCATACAGAGTTTTGCAATAATTTATAACACTTCCAATACATACCCAAATATTAAACTCCTCGGACAATTCATGTCCGAAATTCAGAACACAATCAGCATATATCAAATTCGATTAGTCATTCTCATTCACATACAAGTAGCACTTCAATATCACATTCATCAATTAATACCTCGGACCTTCATGTCCAGAATCAGTACACAATTTAGTACACATTCATCAATAACAAATTCAGTTTAGTACTGAACAAAACAAATCAAGGTGAGACCATCTTAGGTTACTCATAGTACACTCCAATATGCTATTTCTTGGATGGTCTGGCAATGTCTGACTGGTGTCCAATGTGCTCCTCTATATCATACAAAATACATTTACATATATCACAATTTTGCACAATGTATAAGTCTTTCTTTATGCACATCAATGTATAAACAATATGCACAATGCATATTTAATGACAATTCCGGGCATCTTATCGAGATTTTGTCACCATATCATTCAGATAGTAAAAACCTCATTAATATAATTTGTACATAGGGTTTGGACCATAATAAAACAATGTGAAACTAATTTCATAACCCAATTGATCATTTCAGTTTTTTTCTCATAAAAGCTTTCAGGTCAACTTTACATAATTATTCTGATGAGGTAAATGACAAAATTAGGCAACACTTTCTTCTGGAAAGTTGTTCTCCAATGTCTTAAGTTTCTAATGACTCTAAGATCATCCAATTTGATTAAGTATTTTATGAGCTATGCTCATAATACCTCAGACTGTGTATATTTAAACTTTTGGCTAGTACATGATCATACCCTCGAATTGTACAACTCATATCTTTTAGCTACGATATCCAAAAAATTACAAAATTAGTATAAATTGAAAGATAAGAGAATTGAACTAAATCATACGTTAATGTAGAATTCACATACAATATACGAGATACACAAGAAGGGGGGTTGAATTGTATATTCTTTCCATGAATACAAAAACTTTAATATATCTTGTTAAGAACTTTTCCAACTGTTAAAAGAATACCACAAAAG
>JANSVA010000217.1:34197949-34211561 GCA_025504915.1 Erythroxylum reticulatum | reverse complement strand
GGATTAGGTCATCAGCAAAGAATAGGTGAGAGAGAGGCAGTTCATCTCTACCTAGTTTAATTTTTGGAAAAATAGTATCGAGATTTTTTTTTGGTTGATGCGTTATCCAGAAGTAGTATAGAAAGAATCTAGAATATCCCGAATGACAGAAACTTGTTCAGTTGAGGCTTCAGTGAAGAGGATTAGGTCATCAGCAAAGAATAGGTGAGAGAGAGGCAGTTCATCTCTACCTAGTTTAATTTTTGGAAAAATAGTACCGATATTTTTTTTTGGTTGAAGCGTTATCCAGAAGTAGTATAGAAAGAATCTAGAATATCCCGAATGACAGAAACTTGTTCAGTTGAGGCTTCAGTGAAGAGGATTAGGTCATCAACAAAGAATAGGTGAGAGAGAGGCAGTTCATCTTTACCTAGTTTAATTTTTGGAAAAATAGTACCGAGATTTTTTTTTGATGCGTTATCTAGAAGTAGTATAGAAAGAATCTAGAATATCCCGAATGACAGAAACTTGTTTAGTTGAGGCTTCAGTGAAGAGGATTATGTCATCAGTAAAGAATAGGTGAGAGAGAGGCAATTCATCTCTACCTAGTTTAATAGGTTGCCATCGTCTTTGAGTCGCTGCGTGGTTAATTGAGTGACCTAGTCTTTCCATATATAGGACAAATAGGTAGGGCGATATGGGTCACCTTGCTGAATACCTCTGGAGGGACTAAAGGTGTCACTGAGATCTCCCTTCCAAGTCACTTGAAAGGAGATCGAGGAAATGCACTTCATTATAAGATTGATCGGCGATCCAGGAATTCCAACATCGATTAGTGTATTGTAAATGAAATTCCATGACAATCTATCGTACACTTTCTCTAGATCCACTTTTAGAGCCATGATCCCTTTCCGACCCATTTTCCTTCTCATTATGTGGATGACTTCTTGAGTGATGATGATATTGTCTGTAATTAATCACCCTGGGACAAAACTGCATTATGTTGGAGTGACCATATCGTCTAAGTAAGGTTTAAGCCAATTAATAATGATCTCGGTAATGGCCTTGTAGAGCATAGAACATAAAGCAATTGGTCAGAACTACATAATCGAAGTGGGAGATGGGATCTTAGGTATAAAGACCACAATGGTGCGATTGAGTTTAGATTCCCAAGTTTCATGCCGAAAAAAGCACTGTATGAATAAGGTCAGAGAAGGGTCGACGATGTCCCATTCAGATTAGTAGAAGAGAGCTGTTAATCCATCAAATCCAAGTGCCTTGTTTGGAGCCATTGAGAAGAAAACCATATTGATTTCTTCAAGACTGAGTGGACTGTCCAAATCAGCTTTTGTTTGTGGAGGAAGGGGAAGGAAATGGCCATAGAGCTACCAGTCTAAAGGTTGCTGGCTATCGACCATATATAATTTCTTGAAATAATTCTTCTCTATTCTCCTGATGCTCGCTGTATATGAAATCTCATTTCCATGATCATCTTTCAAGGAATTAATCCGTGCTTGTCATTGTCTAGCCATAATGATTGCATGATAAAGCTTGGTATTTCTATCTCCTTGGCCTAACCACTAGCATCTAGATCTCTGGTGCCAAAAGAGTTCTTCTTAGTAAAGGACCTGCTCCAATTCGGATCGTAAGTATTCCTCCAGCTCTCGGAGAGAGGTCGAGTTGGTGTCTTCTAGGTGTTTTTGGATGCCTTCGAATTTGACCATAAGTCTCTTTTTGTGGTGGAAAATGTTGCCAAACATGGTAGTGCTCCAAAGTTGTACATTTTTTGAGAAACTTCTGATTGCGCCAGTAAAATAAGAGCTGGATGGATTCCAATTTGCAACTACAAATTGATCAAAGCGGTTATGAGTAAGCCATGCTGATTGAAATCTAAAGGGCCTCATTTTCGGAGTTGAGTGCATGCTGTTCTTAAGAGTAATTAAAAGAGGCCGATGATTAGATTTCAAGAACGGAAGGTGAGATACTTTGGTATTATGGAATATAGAATGTCAAGAATTGGAGCAGAAGGCACGGTCTAATCTAACAAGAATTTGTCCTCTACACCAAATGAATCTTGGCCCTGAAAATCCTAGATCCTAAAGATGACAACTGTGCACACAGTCTTTGAATTGAGAATTAACGATAGGTTGGAGGCGAGATCCTCCACGTTTATCCTGGCTCTCCAATTTGGCGTTAAAGTCCCCACCTAGCAGCCAAGGTTTTGAGGTGATCCTCGCAATCTAGTTTTAAGGTGATCCTCGCAATCTTTCTCAGATATTTTTATAAGTAATTTTGTAACAAATACGTTGGGCTGGCATAAATGGCCGTGAAGTCGAATGACAAGTGGTCTCATTCAATGCTAGCATGCACAAACTGACGGTAAACTAGCAAAATTCAAACCCCAATATTGTCTTTCCAAAGCAGCCAGATACCTCCCGAATAGCCTTCGGCTTCCACCCTGAAGAAGTGTGCAAATCCCAAATTCCTAATAACCTTCAACGCACGAACTCCACTTATACGTGGCTCTACCAATACAATAAGAATCGATTTATAGATTCGGATATAGTTCTTGATGATGGGCTTGAAGGTTCTGCCTCCAACCCCTTGACAGTTTCATATAAATATCAACATAAAACGAATTAGGAGGGGAAATTTATACTGTGTGGGGTGGAAGTGGATGGCATCGTATTGACGTTGAGTGTAGAAAAGCCAGCTCGCCCATTAAATGATGAGTGTTTTTGTCGCATGTCCCTAATTGACGCAAGGTTTGGGGATTTCTCCCTCACTTGGTCCTAATGCGACGTAGCATGGGTTGCGGATTGGAGAATCGCTTCTGCTGTTGGGGGATGGTCCATACTGGAGACCAACGAGTCGATTTCTAACAAGGCCGAGTACCTTGAGCCCTTCGATCCCACGTGGGAGGAGTTCGTGTTTCTGTCATTTCGCGTTGCTGTTGGGGCGCCAAGCAGTTGGCGAGGGTGGCACTGTACTTACATCTAGGGTCCAAAATCCCCTTATTGGTGGTTGCCAGTGGAAAATTCTTCGCGGTTGTCAGAGTTGCTAGGCGTTGGCTGTCCTTCGATGGTGGGCGTTTTTCTGGTTGCTCATGCGAGCGTGAGGGGCAAGTCGGTGCGCCATGACCGATCAGACCATAGGCAAAGCAAATTTGGGGCAGACCCTCATATGCTACCTTGATGTGTTCTCCATCTAGCTCAACGATGGATCGGAGAGGTGAGCTTCGGTCAATGTTGACAGCCACTAGAGCGAATTTCCCTCGGTGAGCTTGTATGTTGCTGTCTATTTTAATTGTGTGACCCACTAAATTGTTGAGGGTGGTGAGGATTGAGGGGTGGTACCTGGCTACTCGGAGTTTTGGGAAACGCACCCACGCGACAACGTGCGTAATTTTTCTAGTCGAAAGCTGAAAGTCCGGATACCATGGTTGAACGAAGAGGGCATGGCTTGAGATGTTCCACGGACCCTACGTGAGGGTTTGCACATAATCCACCTCTTCTACAAAGTTTACAAGATAAAAATCAATATCTAAATCGACAATTTTCATACGCCTTTAAAGTTTCCACATTGTTAGTAATCTAGATTTGAGCATCTTAAACCTCAGCTTACGTCCCAGCAGTTTAACCACAACAGTGTTTGTCCACGCTTTGTCTAATTTGCTTTTGAAAGTGTTTGATAGTTTGACTCATTCCAAATTCGCCTTGTATGAATGAAATATCTCCCTCGGCAATTTCAATTGGCTGCTCTTCTGGTCATTCTACTGCTTTTGTGCTACCGTTAGGGTCGGAATGGCTTGTGACCATTGTACTATAACTTGGGTGGGTGTTCTGTTAAGGAGGGGTCTTCATCCCTTTCTCTTATTCCAACTTTTTTGGCAGCATGTCTATCGAAATCCGGTCTGATGAGTGCGTTTTGCGTTTGCGTTCTTATGATTTGCTTCAAGAAGCCCCTATTTAACATACATAAAACAAACGCTATCTTCCTTCCGATAAACCAACCGCATAAAAACGTAACGCCCTTTCGGCCTCTTATAGAGTCAAGTCTTTACCCCTTTCATATTATTTTGTTCATCAAACCCTAAGAATGTTGCCAGGTCTATAAATACTTCATACAGTTAGTCTTCGATACTTCTTTTCGTTAATTCTGTTTTCTTTTCATTCATACAGTGAATCGTAAGTTAATGGCCACTCTTTCCAATTCCCTTACTTTAAAGCATTGGTCGGGATCTTCGCTTCATCGGAGCTTCCGCTTGTCTTCTTCTTCCCTTTTCAGTTCCTTCCGCCGTAACTATGTCGTTGCCGCTGACTTCTCCAACGATAATCGCGAGTAAGTTTCGCCTCTACTTCTTCTTTTAACTATCTTTTCGGTTTTTTCATTTCATCTGCTCTGTTAATTTTCTTTTCCGAATGTGGGCAAATAGGTTCGTAATCGTTGGTGGCGGAAATGCGGCGGGTTATGCAGCGCGGACTTTCGTCGAACACGGAATGGCTGACGGCAGGCTCTGTATCGTTTCTAAAGAGGTTTTCATATCTTGTTGCGTCCAAGTTTACCTATTTTCAGTTACTTAAAAGCTGTTGCTTTTAAACATGTACACATTTATAGAGACACACATACGCTGATATTTAAGGAATCATGGTGCTGATGTTAATGGTTGCAGCCTTATGCCCCTTACGAGCGACCAGCTTTAACTAAAGGTTACTTGTTTCCACTTGATAAGAAGCCTGCTCGCTTACCTGTAAGCATTTTATTCATACTTTGCAAATGGTATATGATAATCATCATTGATGCTTAAGAATACTTGTTTGCTTATTCTATTAAAAGAGTATATAGTCTTAATCAGCTTACATGGTCTGATAAAATTTTGTTTCTTCTGGAGTGTTCCATTTTTAAGTTATTTTTTGCATTGGCGATCTATTTCTTGATGTAGGTTGGTTCTTTGACTACGTACAGGGTTTTCATACTTGTGTTGGATCTGGAGGGGAAAGGCAAACTCCTGAATGGTATAAAGAAAAAGGAATAGAGGTACCACTTTGTTTACCATTTCAGTGAGGTATACATAAATACTGGTTGAAGTCAAGCTAACTTCTCTAGTTCCTTTTGGGGTTTGTTTCTATGTCTATCTTTGACATATAAGACAAAATTTTGTTTTTTTGTGAAATATGATTAGCAAGCTCCCATATCAGTTTGAAATGCCGACATACAATAAATTGCTATTAGCTTGTGTCACTGCAGCATCTTATTGTCTTAGTGGTTGCTGTGTCAGACATAATACATTCTTTCTCTTTTCTTCGTGGTTTTCTTGTTTAGATGTTGTATGAAGATCCAGTAACCGGTATTGATATCAAAAGACAAACACTTGCGACAAACTCTGGCAAGCTTCTTAAGTATGGAACCCTGATTATTGCTACGGGATGTACTGCGTCAAGGTAAAGACTCACAATTAGCTCTACCTATCAATCACTGAGGCAGACACATAACACTACTGCACAAACCTTTTGTCATGAAATATTTCTTGATTACATGTAAAATAAGGCAAATATATCTTAATTTCTCAATAATCTTCATTTCAGACTTCCAGAAAAAGTTGGGGGAAACTTACCTGGTGTACACTACATCAGGGATGTGGCAGATGCTGACTCGCTTATATTGTCGTTGGTAAATTTGCTTTTTAACATTCTCTTCCACTTTATTCTCAAAGCTTATAATGTCCTTATTTTTGCTCTTTAGCCCATAAATTTGTTTTCACGGTGAACACTTGAGAAATTTGAATGATATTTGCGAAAATTATGCAAGAGGTTGAGATGTTTAGCTTTTGCTTAATTAAGGTGCAGCATTCTAAAGAAACTCTAATTTTCAGCCTATCAGGGGAAATGCATGCATCTTTCACTGATTACTTAATATCAAGAGTATTGCAAGCAATTGCTTAATTCTTATGAGTGACAATAATTTTCCTAAATTCTTACAGGAGAAGGCACAAAAGGTGGTTGTCGTTGGTGGTGGTTATATCGGCATGGAAGTTGCTGCAGCATGTGTTGGTTGGAAACTTGACACAACAGTATGAATTGTTGTTATTCTTGATGCCTTTCATTTCTGGTTCAACAACATTTTTTTTGTTGGCAGTTGCAGAGCATAAGACTCTGTCTATCCAAACAATTTTAATTTTCAGTTGTTTTTCACCCCTAAGCTTGCTTTCTATGTATAACTGGCTCCGTTCTGGGCATGAAAGTTTACTTTCTGGAATTTTGATACAGATTCAGACATTTCAATGTCAGATACTTGCTGATTATTTCACAATTTATCTGATTACGCACCTTTATGTAATCTGGAACAGATAATTTTTCCAGAGAATCATCTTTTGCAAAGGTTGTTCACTCCTTCACTAGCCCAGAGATATGAAGCATTATACCAAGAGAATGGTGTCAAAATTTTGAAGGTATCCTATAGTCTGTTTGATGTCTCATGTAAGCACCTCTTACTGTTCAAAGCATCATCCACTGTGGAAATTTTGGTGGAGCCTTTTATGCTTTGCATTGAACCAGGAAAAGAGCAGCTCTGTTTGATTTTAACCTTAATATGTTATCTTTGCAATCTGCGCTTTTGATATCTTGTCTTTGTCCAGGGTTCCTCTATACAAAACTTAGCAGCTGGCTCCAATGGCCATCTTGCTGCTATTAAACTTCAGGATGGTTCCACTATAGAAGCAGATACTGTACGTTTCAAGCTTTATTTGCTGATTAATTAATAATTCCTATACCTTTTCATATTTTGGCATAGTTCTCTAGAGGGCATATTCCTTATCGATGGGACGCCCTCTATCTCTTTCGTTCAGTCTAAGAGATCAAGTAGGAAATTATTTCTTATTCGTTTTACTCATTGTGCAGGCAATAATTGGTATTGGGGCAAAGCCAACTGTCAGTCCCTTTGAAAGGGTTGGATTGAACAACAATGTTGGTGGAATTCATGTAAGATATGTCCACTGGTTTTCTTGCCTACAATTCTTGACCTAGAAACCTTGTGAACATTTTACTTGTGTTAAACATGATATCGTGAAGATTGGATGTAATTCTTTTGTTGCATGTTTAGATTATCTATTCCCAAAAGGCTATGATTTGGTAAATATCATTCATTGTTTTTCTTAAATGCAATTGCATAGGAATTTCTCCAAATCATCTTGTAACCATTTTAAATGGACTGGTAATTTGGTTTCTGTCTGAATGAGCTGTATATGTTGGAGTTGAAATTCATGCATTCATCTCATATGATGCAAAGGTGGTCGTTTTAAGTTTCAACATAGAAATAACACTGAATCAGGGAAACATGCTGTGAGTTATAGCATGGCCGCAGTTCATAGTCATTACAAGTGGTTCCTAATTTACCTTCATAAGTGTTTTACATTCTTACAGTACCACATACAGCAACCGTTCATTTGAAACTTTATTTCTCAGGTTGATGGTCTTTTTAGGACTAGCGTACCTGGAATCTTTGCAATTGGAGATGTCGCAGCATTTCCCTTAAAGGTAAGAAAAAGCAGCAATCAGCTTTAATCTGCTCTCAAACTGTATGTGTTTATGTTTTACATAAACAGTTATACAATCGCATGGCACGAGTTGAACATGTAGACCATGCCCGACGATCAGCACAGCATTGTGTTAAAGCACTACTTAGTGCTCAAACTAGCACGTAAGTTGCTACCCATTCTGTGCTCATGACTTGTTCTGGCCCCTAATGATACTTGTAGGTCATGTTAACATGGCTTTGTTGTTGATTATGTAACTATCTGTTGTCCAGATATGACTATCTCCCTTATTTCTACTCGAGAGTTTTTGAGTATGAAGGAAGCCCTAGAAAAGTATGGTGGCAGTTTTTTGGAGACAATGGTACCTAGTCTTACATTTTCTGAATAGTACATATTCTTACATTTTCTATATGACTATTACATGACAAAATCATGCAATTTTAGAGGCTTTTGGGTTTTGACTCTTATCTAACTTATTTGCCTTTATTGGCCAGTTGGAGAGACTGTTGAAATTGGAAATTTTGATCCTAAAATCGCCACGTTCTGGATTGATTCTGGTAAACACAATATGTTTCACGAGCCGAGCCGAGCCTTACATTTATGACATTAATATAGTTGTTAACTATAGCTTTATCTAATGAAAACTTACTGCCACAGGTAAACTAAAAGGAGTCCTTGTTGAAAGTGGAAGTTCTGAGGTACCAACTTGGATCTATTGACAATTTAGCTGTTTTTTTTTTTTTTTTTTTTCCAGTATGAGACTGATCCCAGAAAAAATCTTGATTTGCTTCGTAACATTTTGGGCCATGACATCTCAGGAATTTCAATTACTTCCACAACTTGCAAGGAACCAACCCATGGTTGATAAATCTAAGCTGCAGAAAGCATCTTCAGTTGAAGATGCATTAGAAATAGCCGGGACGTTCATACGGATTTGAAACTGCAGTATGGATGAAATGATGAGGCCAATCCTTTAACTGCATAGTCCATATGTAAATTCATATTCGAAGTCATTTTCATGCAGGGGAACTTATGTGTAGCAGTTATTGCGTTTTGGTTTCTCAAATTTTCTTGGAATAATTGCCCGATAATTTCGTTTTGGTCTTTGATGTATAGCTCATTTAGATTACGATCATTTGGGGATTCTTGAGGTCCTCATTTGCTGAGTCTTGCAGATGTCTACGTAGAAATTTAATTCATCACCTAAAGCGATTGTGTTTAAGCAATTTTCTGCGAAACAGAGCGGAGAAGCGGGTCCAGGATTTAATGCTGGAATTGTACGGTTTCAATCCAACTTAAATTTGTGGCTTAAAACATTTAGTACCTTGACCGTAAGTGTCTATTAATTATCTCGTCATTTTTCATTATTAGGAGAAATCTAATTTTCAAGTTTATCTAAGGCGATGATTTATGAAATTAAATAGGAACAGTTTTTAGCTGGCGCTAGCTATTGGCAGCTATTGGTACAGCGAAATTTCAAAAAGAAAGACCTATATGAACAGCGACTATCGTCTTAAAAGTTTAATGCAGTAGCTGGATGACTATAGCTTTCAAGTCAATTCGATAAAATTAGAATTACGTGAAGAGAAGAATCTTAAACATGACATGGACTTGCATTTGTGGATGACTCCAAGAAGAATTCTTGCATATGTTATTGGAATATACTGGACCTGCAGTAATTATCTAAACTTTGATACCATTCTTGTGAAGTATCGGCAATATGCGAGGTAAATATAGATGATATTTCATAATAGATTATCAGATCAAATCATCTATAAATCAATCCAAGCTCCAAATTCACATAGACCCTCTTTTTCAGGTTAAAGATCATCAAAAGTAAACTAAGGTCTTAAAGTAGGTTTAATTGGGGGTACTTACATTGGTGGTAGTGCAGGTTTGAATGGTTTAAATATAGTTTTATTGATATCTGGTTCGACTTCAGTTGATTGAGATGTTTCAAGTATAGTCATCATGATCTGAGCTAATTTAGATAAATCTATGAATTACTCTAAGCCTTATGAGAGTTGTTCCAAAATTTCAGATTCTTTAGATGTTTGTTTTTCAGATTCTTCTGAATTTGATATTGATGTAAGAGTTGCAATGAACTCTTATTGAGGAGCTTTATCTTTTTCAGTAAATAGAGAAGGTTGGGTTTTAGGTAGTGATCAAGGTGGGGTTTTAATCTGCAAAGGTTTTATCCATGGATCAACAGGTTTAGTATATGAAGGTGAGAGATCATGAGTCCTTTTTGGTCTTCATAGATATGACAGATTCGGTGGTAGGATGAATATGTTGCCTAATTAAAGGATAGTTCATTTTAAACAAATTTTTATAATCAGCGATAAGATGGGGGTTGAATAGATACTGGAAAAGTAGTAGGATAACCTCCATAAACAGTCTTAAAATGTTTTGTTTGCATGTTTGCTTCCATTTTTTGAAATACTTCTTTCACCCTTCAAAGTTCTTCTTCGTTGTTTGTGAAATCAGATTCAAACTATTGTGTTTCAATATATTTTCTAAGATCTTCATCAAGTTTAATGATTTGATCTTTCAAAGATGCATATAGTTTTTAGATCTGAGAAGAGACTAGTGTGCTTGAGTAGTCTGAGTCTATTGATTAAGTCCATTAAGATTGATATCTATTCGACCAAGAACTTTGTTTTGGTATGTGTCGTTAAGTGTATACAAATTAAACCCTTATTTACTTTCAATTTATCAATCACTTTATTAAACAACATAGTATAGAACAAATAAGAGTTATCCCACGAGAAAAGTTAATTTACTAAATTAGTTTATTAATTGCAATACTTTTAAAAGGGACAATTATATCCTAATAATTTCACTTACACGAAAAGAATTTATAAACAAAATATAAACATCACTAACACATGCACATAGTATCTTTTTTTAACCACATTAGTATTATACAACATTAAAACTTAACAAAACAAACTTATAACATATTCTTAGAATAAAAATAAAATCCAATTTTGTAATAGATGGTTACATTAAGTTATATTCATATAACTAACTTTACACAGAAATATAAAAGAAATCCAAAAATAAAATAGTTATAATTATGGGAACCTATGAATTATGCTAAACAAATACATGAATCAAAGAAATAAACATAAATCTAACCTAATATCTACAAATGAACAAGCAAGTTTAAATTTTAGTTTAGTCATGCAATTTCGATATATCTGAGATAATTTGAGATATTTATCAAATTAATTGTAGAAAACCAACCAGTTAGTTTCTACTCATTTCTTTTTTCTCTTAGAAACTGAACCAGTTCAACACATCAAGCAAAAAGAAACACAATCAACAACCAAAATTTGACGTTGAAATTCCAGTAATTCCATAAACGTTAAATTCACTCAGTAATCATTTGAATTAAATAAAAAATAATATGCCAAATAACCAAAACAAATATGTCTAAAACAAAATTCAATAATTAATCATAACTAAGCTTGGAAAATCATAAATAAGGACAATAAAGGGTTAGGAACACTCATTAAAGTGCTCCACTTTCAAACCTTAGACCAGCCCTTTCTTTGTCTGAAAAATCCCTCCACCAGCCCTAAACCAGCTCAAAATAGTTGGAAATAGGTTCCCTATGATCCCAATCACTCCTTAGAAAGACTCCTCACTTTAACTAGTTTTGGAAGAGTGTCATGCCTATCAGAAACTCTCTTCTTCCTAACTACTTGCTCATTATTTTCATCCCCAGCAATTGTCTTTTTATAAGCTCACGAAATAACTCCAAGTAATATATGTTTCTGGCTCTTTGATACTTCCTTATTATCTCCTCCATTTTGAATGGGTTTCAATGAAGATAATGTTTATCTCTTCTAGGTACTTACCTTACTGTTGAAATTTTCTGCTACATTTTCTTCTTTGCTTCTACTTTTGTTGAGTAGTTTTTCTGCCAACTTCTCCTGATGGTTTATTTTTTCTTTATTGTGCTTCTGTGTGTTGTGTTTTTATCTTTTAACATTTTCTCCTTTTGAATGTTGTTTGATGCCCTTCTCTGCTGGCCTTTTTCCCTGGCTGCTGCGTTTTTCCTTTGCTATTTGCTCTTCTTTACATCTTCGTTTTATTTTACTGGATGCTGTTTTTTTGGTTTGGTTACCTGTGTTTTGGCTTCCTTGAGCTTGCATCTTGGTGTCTCTTGGATTGCTGTGTTTTACTGTTTTTATTTCTTGTTGTATTGTGTGTTTTAAGTGGGTATACTAATGCCAGCTTCCAATATGATAGGAATAACTCCAAATCCTAGTTTGGATATGTATTCCCACTAAATGGTGGTGTTGTCAGTTGAAAAATTTCCAGATAAGAAACAATTGTTGATTCAACGACAGAGGCAAAGAACATTGCAGCTTTAGAAGTAACAAAGGAAGCGGTTTGGATCAAGAAGTTCATCATAGAACTTGGTGTGGTTTCAAGCATCCCTAACTTAGTGCAGTTGTGTTGTGACAACAATGGGGCTATAGTGCAGGCAAAAGAACTGAGGTCTTATTAGAAGTTCAAGCATGTACTCAGGCAATACCATTTGATTAGAGAGATCATTGGTAGAAATGATATCAAGATAGAGAGAGTTGCCACCAATTATAATATAGTTAATCCGTTGACTAAGCCTATTTTTAGAAAGAGTTTTGTGTCTCACGTACATGCCTATAGTATTAGATGTTAAGGCGATTGACTTTAATGCAAGTGGGAGTTTGTTAGAGAAGTGTTTTAAAGGCAATCACCTTTAACACTTATTGTACAAATCATTTTATGATTAATAAAGGCATTTTTTATTATTTCAATGGTTATACATTCATGGATTTGATGTTGATCTTAAATTGATTTAATGATGTCCTCCATACAAAACATAGTATGAAGGAAATCATGATGAGATCATAATAATGAGATTCCTATCATGTGTAATTATGTTAGTATCTAAACTTTCCCTAGTCATAGGATTAATGAGGATTAATGAGATGGGATATTATTAATCTGAATAGACTAGCGCATATTATACTTCTTGATTAGAACAGACAGTAGATCTTATAAGCTGTAGACATAAGTTGTTTAGAGTTAACATGTAGATGCAAACTAAGGGTAGTAAGTACATTGGATTGACCTACTATGATACAATTATATGGGTATTCTATTCTAGTGTCAATGATAGTCTCATCATAGCACCAGTGCAAGTATACTTTGACTTGAGATGCTCAAAGATATCTTAGATACTGACCTTGTGCTTTGACTCCATTCATCAGTACCTTTTAGGGGTTACTCATAGGGTGGTGATTGGGTACAACTTGAACTATTTGAAGGTAATTGAGTATCCAATAGAGGATTCACCACTCTTGATAGAAGGAGATGATACCCACAACTACTTGTCGAGGTCATTACTCGAGAGTCTCTAGCTAGATCAGATATATGTGATGAGGAGAGTCTTTAATGATACATAGAGTAATGAGATCCTCAGGACAAAATCTAATAACACTTGGACTAGATGTGACACAGTTAGTCTAGTGGGAGTTGACACTTTGATCATACTCTAATCCAAGTGGGGTATAGATGATGAAAGAATGAATTGTATGACAACATTGCTTATGAAAGGGTTCGTAGTCAAACAACTAACTTTTCGCTCAATTAGGGGTCATGACGTATTACTAGATACCACTTTTGACTTACTTAAATTAAATGTTAATTTTAGTAGCTAGCATAACAAAAAACCTAATGGGTCACACACATAAGAGATCCATAGGATGAGTAAAATAATCTTGAATGGTGATTCAAGATATGAGAGAGTGTTTCGGTATTGTATCACGATGGGATCATGGTAGAAAACATTACATGGAATGGATTAAAAATGAATGTTGTTGGCTTCCACTAATGCATGCTATTCATGACCATTAACTTTCCATAACTTCCATTAATGCATGTTATTCATGGTCATTAACTTCTCATAACTTCCATGAATGCATGCTATTCATAACCATTAACTTCCTATAACTTTCCATTAATGATGGGGATGTCATGTTTCTTAAGTATGGTCCAGACATAATCAATCTAATATTAAAAAATTAATTTTATACCATTTTTTAA
>JANSVA010000217.1:34172347-34197849 GCA_025504915.1 Erythroxylum reticulatum | reverse complement strand
TGTTTATACGTGAGTTGATGAAAACTTAGTGATATTCAAGAATAAGGTTTTTGAGTCCAGGAGTGTAAAGACGTATCGTCTGTGATGAAATCATATCGTCTATGATGATGTCATTTATCTTAAGAGATGCATTGTTTGTAAAGACGTATCGTCTGTGATGAGGTTATATCGTCTATAGAGTTGTATCGTCTTTAAAGACACTTTGTCTTAAGTTAAGCATCTGTATCATCTTAGGTTGACTTTTGCTTCATCTTAAATTGACCATCTATATTGTCTTAAATCGACTTTTGCTTTGTCTTAAGTTAACCATTTGTATCGTCTTAGGTTGACTTTGCTTCGCCTTAAGTTGACCATCTGTATCATCTTAGGTTAACTTTTGTTTCGACTTAAGTTGACGATATGAATCATCTGCTCTTTGCATTCGTCTGCTTTTGCAATCCTCTACTCTTTTTATTCATTTGTTTTTGATTTCATCTGCTCTTTACATTCGTTTGCTTTTGCATTCGTCTGCTTTTGTATTCGTCTGCTTTTTCATTCGTCTGCTCTTTCCATTCGTCTGCTTTTTGTTTAGTTTTATACGGACAGAACCTTAATGGGTTCTTTCAACCATAATTTTGTTGTCCGACCTCCAAATGGCCTGATTTCTAAAGCTTTGGATTCATAACACATTACTCTATCTCTCTGCATAGAAATTATAACTTTTGGTTTTGACTCAAAAAAGATTGATCTAATCAAAGTAAGGGTATCAGTTGGAAGAGTATGAACTGGATATTTTATTGAACATGTTCTTATATTTTGTAAATATCTTGATCTGTAGGTTTTCAAATGAGATTATTTTTAAGTTGGGGTAAACTAGAGATATAGGCTTATAAATTGTCTCAAGAAGTCTAATTGTGAATTTAATGGTTTTAGTGGGACAGAAACCTAAGTATTAATTATACTTAGATGAGTTTTGAATATGAGAATAGTTTTGTGATGGAATTGATGGTAAAAATACTCGGGGTTATCATGAACACACATTATACATATTTCATTTCATACATGTGCAATGTTAAACACTTACGATTGTACAAATTGTGTTATTGTGTATGTTAATTGATATAGAGGAGTGACTAGAACGTCAACACCCAAACGTTGCCAGAACTTCCAGGCATTAGCTTAAGGAGCAACCTGTGAGCAACCTAGATGGTTTCTCTCAATTATTGTTTACTTAAACTATGCTTGAATGATGAATGAAAGAGTTTGATTGTTGATTCCGGATAGGAGATCCGATGATTGTAATTGTTGATTCCGGATAGGAGATCCGATGATTGTAAAATGTGAAATGTATATTGAAGTGCTTTATAATGCAGTTGACTATGGCATATGTATTATATAAATGAGTGCATAATCAGATAATGGCCATTGTGACCAGAGTAGCTACTGATTAGAGCTTAAAGCTCAACGAGTGGAAAGAGCCCCAAGCTCAACAATGAATAGGAGCCTAAGGCTCACTATGTATAATGAGCCCTGTATCCTCATCGAATAAGGGACAATTAGTAATGAGCCCGGTATCCAAAGTGGATACAGGACAGTTTCGGCTCTCGGTCACAACAATGTAATAATTGGAAAGTATCTCCTCATCATTTTATATGCATTTTTATCAAGTATGTCTGATTAATTGAAAGGTCGAATTTGCTTATGCCTAAGTGAAATTGTGATATTATGTAAAGTGCAATATGTGTTTATATCCTACGTGAAATAATGTGTTGTATGAATTGGGAGAACCATCGATGATGATTACCTCATTTGAGTTTTCAAAATTCTCCAAAATTGCAATGTTGTCTTTTCAGGATCAAAAAACGACTCTATCCACTGAGAGGCTTTTCCCGCCATGTAGATTATGTTTGGCAAGAGAGGTCATGGCTCAAAGGTCGGTCAGTTGGGATTTTTGAACGGTTTAGATAGATTGTATATATATAGATTTACCTCTTTCATGTAGTACTTTTGTACTAGGCTGATGATGTTCTTGTAGTAAAAATTGAAAGACACAATATAGACTTTCAATTTTGTGAAATGAAATGAGGAAAAAGAATTGGTTTTTAAAAATTGTGGTCTTTTATTGATGCTTTACGATTGAATATTGATATGATGCCATGTGAAGTGATGTAGAGATCGAATGTAGCTCACCCTTATCATAAGATATGTACCGGAACGAACTCCATGCGTCCCGATGTATAGCCTGCGATCAAGGGGCACTACACATAGTTTGCTCCATATAGCTATTGCCTCGAAGTCCCGTCAATTTATAGATGTTGACATTCAATATGCTCTTGTAAATCATGTAATACATTCACATTTACACACATCATAACTTTACGCAATTATAAGTATTCATTTATGCACATATGTATATATGGAATATGTACAATGTATGGTCAATGATAATCCCAGGTACATTTCCTTAATACTTGTCTCATAAACAATTAATATGATCTTTGAATCATTCCTTAACACCTAATACACTTTCCTTAGTTTAATCACTCAATCCAACATAAGTTAGGCTTATTCAAGATCACGATCAAGCCTAAATATCTCATGGGAAAACATTAATAAGTCAATCATCTATAAATAAACATATGTTGGGATTAAAAAAACATAACTTTTGCTGTAGATGTCGGATTAATGTCATTCTAGGATGCTTTCAAAGAGAACTTAGAAATCTACAACTTTTATAAAGTCTATTTAACGAACATAAATGAGGCTGGGAAGTTTTCTATACCCGAGAAAGTCCATCCAACGAACATAGGAGAGGCATAACGAATATAAATAATGCTAGGAAGTTTTCCAGACCTGAGAAGGTTTGTCCAACGGACATAGGAAAGGCATAACTCACTCAAGAGCACTTATAATGGTGTCTACATACATTCTAACATCACTTTCACTCTAAATTTTCCCAAATTCACCTTTTTTAATGCAACATCATTTTACACTAATTCAACTACCAAATTGATTTCATTTGTGAAATCCTATCCTTTTTCCATAACATTTCTCATTCATAATTATCAAACAATTCATATTTAACATTCATCATTTCTAGTTGATAACTTCTTCATGTATACTTCAATTTCAGTTTAATATTATCCACACACAATTAAAAATCTATGTTTGATCATAAACACTAAAATTGAACATATTCTTATACGTTTTCATAAAACATTTGTTACACATGTTCTACTTCATTTTTCACCTTCATTTCATTCCTAGCTGTTACCTTAATTTGTCTCATTTCAAGAACATAACTCAACATCTTGGTTAACATAACTTTCACTTTCATTAAACCCTTAATTCCCAAGTCATAACATCTATATAACAACTCATAACTTATGGTTTTCATATTCTCAAAATAGAACACAAACACATGTGTTCATCCACCAATTTATGCACCTAGTACTCAACTTCATGTCTAATTTTGAAACTCGAAAGATAGAATTTGAATTTGATATTTTCATTAAATAAATTGTAACTATATGTCTCTAATTTAATCCAAATAAAAGATCATCTCATTTGGATAACTATAGAACAAGTTATGGCTAAAATACAGATGCTTAATCAATAGAAACACTATAGGTAAAATATTCCAGCCAATCTCTTCCAATTTTCCATATTTTTATAACTTCCTATATTTTACAACCAACACATCTTATACATAGATCATCTTTTCTACTTCCTTTCCTCTTCATTCTCTGTATCATCTTTTCTACTTCCTTTCCTCTTCATTATCACCTCAATATACAACTCAAAACATTCACAAAACAAATCATAAAACACTACTAATCAAAACCACAAAACAAGACTTTAAACAAGTCCATTCATGCATCAATTTACTGAACTCATCCAACACCATTATAATGATCATTCTACCTCAAAATCATCTCTATAACAATTTATAGGTCATTAATCATTATACACATTTACAAAAGCAAGACATTTACATACACATTTCATCACTCACATTCAACATACATAAAACATCATTTTATGTCCATTTAACCTCTAACTATCATCATACATGCTTCATTTAACACTACCTATGATGATTAACAAGCTACTTACTTGATGAAATCCCAAGTTCTTCAAAAATACTAAGAAGCCCCAACCTCCTATAACACACGATCATTATCTTGAAGGTGGATTAGGTTAGGTTTTCTTGTGGCAAATGAAAGAGGCAATAAGATGGAGGTAGCAATTGATAGATGAACACAAGGTGCAACGTTGATGAAGATTTGGTGAATCAAAATTGTGAAGAAGAAGAAGAGAAAGTCACAAAGAAGATGAAGATAAGAGTAGAAATGAAAGACATTAAGGAGAGTGTCTTACAAAAATGTAAAAACGTGAGAGATAAGTGGTAAGTGGTTGTGACGCTTGTCACTACCACTTGTCATCTTCCTATGGTCCCATTTGGACCCTTCTTAATAACTAGTCTATTTGTCTCCAATTTCTAATCTAATTGTCTCCCAATTTTCAATGACACTTGTCTATAAATTCCAAAGTCATTTATCAAATTTTCTAATACCATTAGACAATAAATTCTCCTACCACTTATCAATTTTCTTGCCATTTGACATTTTTCCTAGTCCTAAAATACCAAAAATTTTAAAAATTTCCTAAATTTCACCAAATATTCTAAATCAATACATATACTTTACAAATCAATTTTCAACATATTAAAATCACAATTCTCAATATAATCACATTTATAACTGAATTATACCTGAAAAATGTCAATGAATGCATGTATAATCACTTTAATGTGCAAAAATAAATATTCACATGTGTGTGCATGCTATATTATGCATGAGCATGCAATGCACTTTCTAACTTCTTAATAAATTCTTATATACACCATTCTAGGGTTCTAACTATTGACATGGGATAATGGGATGTTACATTAAGGTTAATTGATCAATATGTGATTATTACATGACATAGCACTAGAGAGAGATTCTCTCATCTCTCTAACTTTTATGATCTCTCCTTTTTGACTTGCTTTGTTACTTTCCTTCACCTTACCTTATTCAGCCTGATAAGTTGAAATTTACCACCATTATAGGTACCTTTTAGTTTCCTACTATCTCCCTTAACGCATATTTTCAGCCACCTTTAACTAGTAAACTGCCTCAAGATTGCATAACTAAGTTGTAGGTTACCTTAAACTCATTTTCCCCTCTTATCCAGCCTACCCCAAATCTCCACTTTATATAAGAGCATCTTATCAAATTTCCAAACCCTTTTCCTCTTCTTACTCAGCCCTTATAACTAACACTCAGGTTCCTAAGCCATCATAAGGTCTTATTGCTCTCTCTCAAAGTTGTTATGCAAGTAACCTTACCTTAGATTCGCAAAATACCACTAGATCTTATTCTTATGTAGCTAAACTCAACTAGTTACAAATAGTTAAAGATTGATCTCCACTTGATAAGCTAAGGTACCTATCCCTTAAATCATTATAAGGAAACACCCTAGTTACATCATCATTTAAAGTGCTCACGGTAAGAACATCCAAATGGCAATCAACTCTATCTAGATTTTTCAAAGATAAGAGATCATTATTCCCTATAATGGTAAAGTGGGCTTAGAAAAACTACAATAAAGATGGTTTAGAGAATATCGTTATTTATAAAGAGGACTTATTTCTCTTCAAATTCCATAATGAAGCCTATATGCAAAATAGCTTGAAAGTAGGTCATTAGCACATGAACAATAAACCTATTGAACTATAAAGATAGGCATCAAGACTAGATTTAGGAGGAAGAAGCTCAAACATACTCCTATATATATATATATATATATCAATTTCCACAATGTTCCTCTTAAATATTGGTCTATAACAAGTTACCTAGCTAACTTCTTTAGAAAACTTATCAAATTGGATAAAGCCACTACTTTGATAAAGAGGATAAATTATACTAGGGTGTGTTATGATTACCCAAATCCATCATTATCATTAACTTATTCTAAGATAATAACCTAAATGAGGTTGAAAACGAGATTAAATATCAATGGCAGCCTTTTTCAATCAATTAACAAAAGTAATGGAGTCTAGTTGGTAAAATATTCCAAGTTCAAAGGAATGAGTTCATAGGGACTAACATCACTGATGCTCAACAATGGCAAGATAAAGTAACTATAAACTTAGAACAACACTCAAATTAAGAATCTTACAAAACAATGATAATCGAGTTTCAATGATGTACCTTATAAGAGATGACAACTAGCAAAGTATTAGGTTACACTTTATAAGGAATCTACAATAGAGACACTGTCATTTCTAACCTATCCATAAAAGGAGGCAAATCCAAGACTACTAATTCTCCAATAATTAAAGCATTGCTCAACTAGTGTTAAACAAGCAAATAATAAAGAATTTTTTCCAAACTCCTCAAAACCAACTCTAGTTACAAGCTAGGTAAAATCCCTAATTGACATTGTAGAAGATGATTTTGTTTTAACTACCAGGTAAGGACTTGGATTAACAACAAAGAAAAAGGCTCAAATTAGCCACTATTGTTTTACACATCTATAATTGCATAAAGTATTAGGGATTTAAATAGTGTTTATAAATAAAAAATAAGTGACTATTTACCCACTAAAAGGTCTTTTTTTACTAGCCTCAAGAAACAAAAATAAGAGATGACCAGATCAATAAAGGACATAGATAATTAAATAGGTTTGGAAAATCATAAGTAACTATTGATCCCATTATAATTGTAAGATCATGGTTACCTATAATTTATGTGTAATAGTTATCGATAATAGCCAATCTATAAATCAGTTTGTTGTTTTGAATTTAACCATGATTCCTACTAATCTCAATTTAAGTGTCACTTTTATTTATGCTTCTAACCACTTAAGAATAAATTCATTCTTTATGATTATATCGTTTATGAAGAATTAACTCTTGAATTTTACACTATATTGAGCTTTAAGCTGAAAAGATAGAAAATTTTTTGTTTAGATTCAAAGAACATAAATGTAATTTGGATTATTTTATTATGGCAGAAATACTTAGTTTTTCTAATTCAAAATTTGTTGAAATGCATAATTATTTTCATGCGACCCCTTTTTGGACTAAATTAACTAGGTTAGATGTGTTTGAACCAAATAATGTTATTAAAAGTTTGGAACATTTTTTACTCCATAAATTCATATGTCTCATAGTGTTTGCTAAAATGAAGAGTAACAAATGCTACATAAAGAATTTAGTTTTACTTTGGTGTATAGAGAATAAAATTAATGTTTGCACATTAACTCATATTTTTCAAACAATAGTTACTTCACTTAGGAAAAAAAAGTAGCTATTTAGGCATGGGATTTTTTGTTATCACTTTGGCTCAATACAATGGTGTTGTTGTTTATGGACTAACCCCTGTTAAGAATAGGACAAGACAAGTAGGATATAGTTTCGCACCACCACAGCGACGTCAATCGGTATCATCTAGTGAAGAATATGATGAAAAAGAAGAAGGTTGGGAGATAATGCTCAACAAACTTAAGTGAAAAAAAAGTGCTTTGAAGGTTGCATTAATGCCATAGAGAAACAATTAAAGGAGGTAATGTCCCATCAACACTACCAAACTAATAAATTACTGAAGTTTGTTTTCAATGTAAGGCATCCAAGCCCCTACTCCTAATCCATCAACATCATAATCTCCATGAGTATTCTTAACTTTCTTTTCTATTTCTTTTCTTTTTTTTTACTAGTTTGTGTTTGTTTATTTTTTAGTTTTTTTCGCAGTGAGGACAATGTGATGTTCAAGTGTAGTGAGCAATTACATATTGTTTGTTTGTGAATTTGCATTCGTATCATGTTAGTTTTTGATTATGTAAACATTTTGCTACATGATGTGTTCATTGTGTGAATCTGTCAATGAAGTGAAATTGAAATGAATTAGCTTATCTATGAACATGATCATTTAATTTGTGAAGAAACATTAGCTTGTTAAGTTTGTGTTTTAAGTTTTTTTAAGGTGAATATGCATGTTGATTAGAATATTGCACTCATTCTTTCATTATATGACACTTGTTTGGATGCACTTATAATTAAATTCATTTAAATTATTAGACATCATTAGTAGCCTTTCATAGGGGTGATTGAATAGGAAGAAATGATGTAGGTACAATGAAAAAAAAGCGTTAAATAAACTTGTTAAATAAATTTTCTATTCCATTAGGCCTTTGAAAAAGAAAGGGGTTAAAATAAAGTTAGTAATTAGTTGTGAGTTGTAATACAGCTAAGTAACCGGGGGCATTCATAACAAAATGTCTGTCTTTACGTAAAAAGGCTAGAATGACCATCCAACCAAGCTTGATAAAATGTATACTAGTTTAGTAACTAAGGAACATTTATGAAAGGTTGCTACCTTCTCTCTAAAAGACTAGGTCATCATTTAATAAAATCTAAAACTATAATGTTTCCAATAAAAGTGAACATATTGATCCTCTTGTTAAATGTTAAAAAAATTTCATAAGTGGGTATTTTTACGTCACAAGTTTCTTATACTTTTGACAATTATGGGCTATTTTTTGAATAAAAAATACGAAGAAAAAAAACCCAGATATAACCCTACAAGACTCAAAAGTATATAAAGGAAGAGAAAACTATCACTTGATGGCTAGAAAATATTAAAATCAGGAATTCAAAAGAGCAAAATCTGAAGAACAAAGCCACAATTTCCAACTCAAGGCAAAGAAGAGAAGACATCCAAATTCAATTTTCTATTTTTTATTACCTTATAGTTGTTGAATATTAACGATGATTCAATTGTCATATATAGTTATATCTATGGATTGCTAAATTACTTTCAGGAATTATTCTTGATATATTTTTTACTTTAAATTCTTGATTTAATAAAATATGCTTGTGATGTTTATAATATATTCAATTTGAATTGAGAGATTAGATTGGATCATTTGTGGTGTGTTGCATAGCAAAATTTGGTACCTTAATAGAGCTATAAACATCAAATTAATTAAAAAAATGAAGAGAAATCTTAATAGTTTATTAGTTACCAATAAAATTGCTTCAAATCTAGTTGTATAGTTAGAAAGAGTGTTAATAGATTAAGAGATAATAATTCAAATTATATTTATTTTAATTGGAAAATTTGATTAGATCTTGAGAGAGGGTAATCATAATCATTATGTATCTAGGTTCACATAGGACTAAATCAAAAGGTAAAGTGAAACCAAATAAGGATAGAAGTAATTTCTAGTTTTCATCATTGATTAATCAATCAATTTACTGCTGCTTAATTCATTGTTTAATTATCAATTCTTTGCTTTTAGTTTAATTTTTTAGTAGATTATCTTATTTTTATCTTAAACAAAGTTTACAATAATTGTTAAGTGACTAGTATAATCCTCGTGAGATGACACTTTTTATGCTATAAGATACGATTTGTATACTTGTAATAAAGAAAGTATCTCATTGAAAAATTCAAAAATAAGGATCCTCATCTTTATTAAAAACACCTCATATAAGTAATGTCAAATACTTTATGACATGATAAGTAAGAGATTGAATCACTAATGTAATAAAAGTCTAAAATATACTGGAAGACTAGTTGATAAAATATATTATGAATAATTTGCATAACCATAGAAATCTCACATAACCCTTCCTAAGCAAATCATAAAGGATATAAAAAGGCTTATAGGGAATTTCCTTTGGTTCAAAAGACCACTATAACTCATCTAAGGCCAAGGTAAGGTTGTCTAAGATAGTATTGCTAAGGAGTAAGGTTGCTTAAGGATATGATCTACTAAAGTTACCAATGTGGTATTACTTCTAAGAGAGTTTGGTGCATCTTTATAGATAAGGAAAGCGTATAGGTTCAATGGGTTTATGCACACTACCTAGAGGGTAAAAACTTTTAGGAAATTCAACTTAAAAAAGGCACTTCATGCTATAAATGATGAAGATGAGTAGGAAGTTATCATAGGAAATTAAATCTATAATAGGTAATTTACAATCAGATTGGATGTGTTTCATCAACTGGAGTGTTAAAGGTAAAAAAGACGATCCACCTAAAAAATATGCTTAAAACTTAAGCCAAGGTGACTGAGGTGATTAAAGATAATAATTTGTATTGTAGTTTTAGGGGATTTTCATATGTCCATAGCTTAATCCCCACCTATAAGCATAACCAACACATGGAGGATAAGGTCCATTACAACAAGCATAAATCAGGCTTTTTTACTAATAAATCTTGATACCATCTATTTAGGGACGAGAAAAAAATGGTACAATGGAGAAAACTCATATGGTTTAGACAAAATTGCCTGAAAGATACCTTTATACTTTGGTAGGTCATCAATAACAAGTTAAATATTCTTAATAGGACTCCTAACAATAACAACAAAATTGCCCAAAAGATACCTTTATACTTTGAGATGTATGAACTAACAACGGGCATTGTAATCTAAATAGTGAAAGAACTTCAAATTTTACTTAAATATATAACCTAAAACTGCTTTTAACTATAAAAACATGAAATAAAAAAATCAATGTCATGCAAAAAAATACAAAAGAAACTATTATTGAGGATAATTACAACTTATAAATTGAAATTAAAAAACTTAAATCATTGGTTTATTTATCTCCTCAAAGTTTCATTAGCTTCTAAATATGTTAAATGCTCTATTAGAATAGAGTTATCCATCTCCTTTTATTCCCCTTGTATGATATAAGTCTCCAATGGATCATATATAATTATTTCGTGTATAAGACAAGAAATTTTAGTATTAATCATATCAATAGAGAAATAATTATCATCTTTGTCAAGGGGATGTCTTATAGCTTCGAATATCTTAAATATTACTTTTTCCTATAACTTTAAAATTAATATCCTATTATACACATCTATTACAACTTTAGCAGTACATAGAAAGGACATCCTAAGATTAAAGGAACTTCTATATCATTCTCCATATCGACAATCACAAAATAATAGGGAAGATGAATTTATTAATCATAATTAAAAATCCTTCTTTAATGACCTTATGATACTTAATTAACCTTTCTTATAATAAAATACCCATCCTATTTAGTTTAGGTTTACCTAATTCAAATTTCTTAAAAATATTATTAACTCCTATGACTATTATCACCCTTTCAATTGAAAATTTACCAATATTATAAAGGATAATAAAACTCCTTAGATCCTTAATTTTATAGAGTAACTTGTTCTACAAGATGATAAAGAACTCCTCACATAAAGTAGCCATAAAACAAACTCGATTCTCTTCTTGTTAGAAACAAGATCCTTTAAAAACTTGGCATACTTAGGCATCTACAAAAGTGCTTTAAGAAAAAAAAAATGTTAAGATGTAAATGTTTGAAACACGCTAAAACTTATCAAATCTATCTTATTTTCTATTTATCTCAAGTTTAATTAAGTATAAAATTTTTGGTTTATACTCTTTGACAACTTTCTTTTTTTGCTCCTCCTCATTCTCTTTCTTCATCTCCTTATCCTTTGTTTTTTATGTAATATCCTTTTTCTCTTCAGCGTTAAACTCCTTTCCACTCCTTAAAGAACTACATTCACTTGCTCCTTCAGGTTTGGATTAGTATTGCTAGGCAACTTACCCAGCTACCTTTCAAAAACAAGCTTAGCAAGTTGTCTAATCTAATTTTCCATATTATGGATGAAGGCTTTCTAATTTTCAAGAGACGTTTTAGTACTTTGGAATTGAGTCTCAAGTTCAATAATAAATTTTACTTTGAGATCCTTAAGACTTGGCTTCTAATCTTTCTACTGTTGTTGTTAAAATTCAGGTAGAGGTTAATTATTTTTCACCTTAAATTATATGTTACTATAGGGATTATTTTTAGGTTGGTTCCCTACAAAATCAACTTGCTTGATCAGTTATCCCATTTTTTTTAATGTGTTGATATTCATAATTAGGGTGTTAAACCCCCAAAAAATCATAACACATTACACGAGCCTTTTGAGCTATCAAACTCATACTTGCTTAGCTTCTAATTTTATCTAACGTTATCACCATATCAACATTATAGATACCACTTGATCTTAGATTTAGCCTTATATTCCCTTTCTTAGTAATTATTCATTGTGATATTATCAACCAACTTTTGTAAGTTCTCAAGAGTTTTGAAGTTAGTAGTCCTACTCAAAGATTCATCAATCAATTGCTAGCTCAATCCACTATGAAATTTTTATATCTTTAATCCTAATTCAAGTTTATGGTATAGGAATCTTCTTCATAGTTCCTTACATCTTTCCTAAGTATCACATAAACTTTAAATCTTTAATTATTAAAAGGAAAAGATGTTATTCCTAAGTTTTGTTGCTCATGATGGAGGAAAATAACTAATTGAATACTTTTTAATAAAACCATTTTAAATGGTAATAAATCTACAAGACAAAGACTCCAACCATAATTTAGCTTTATCCCTCAATTTGAAAAGGAACAACCTCAGCCGAATAGCACCAAATAAAGCTCCATTAATATTGAAAGTATAACAAATCTTTAAAATTTTGCTGATGTGTACATTTAGATTCTTATATGGCAAGTCACCACGTGTAAGTTGATCCTGAAATTATTTCTTCCTATATTTTGCCTAGAAATGCTAGATTTTGTTCTCATAAGTAACAGTTTAGAATAATCCCCTAAGAATGATGTTCTCCTCATCTTATCATTGTGTTTGATAGTTGTAACCTTAGAACTCTTAAGTGCCTCTCCCTTAAATTTCACAATAAGTTCCCTTCAAATTTTTGACTAGCTCAAGTAATAGTATGGGATTGCTCCTAGCTTTAATTTTTCTCCCTCATGATGTGTTGTCATCTAATGCCAAAACATACCTTTTATTCTCACAAATTTCTAAAAATTTTAAACTATTTGTTAAATCCTTGGTCCTACGTTCTTAAAAGCTTTAGAAAAGTCCTATTTTACATAAAAATCATTGCCATCAAGAGTCTCTAACAACAACTTGCATTGTGCTGATATTTCAAACACTTTAACCATAACATTGAAAATGGATCCAATATGACATTGTATTTGGCCACATTGTTTTGCACCTTTTTATACTAAAATTGCCACCAACAAATGTTCCAAACATTGTTTCTTGTTATAAAACACATATTGAAATTGTGGAACATGAATCCATATTGTGAAATCATCACCAATTTGCTTCAAATTGACTCTAGATTGCACAAACTTGTTCCTTCTACATTAGAGAGATACAATAAGGTCTAAAAACAAAATATAAAGCAAATTGAGTGTAAGTTCCTATATAAATCATCCAAACACTAGAAAAATGCTTTCAAAATCTTGCCAAAAATATAGTATATCTAGACCTAAAGATGGCAATTAGGTTCGAGCCCTGCCCAAAGTCAATGGACTAGGCTCGGATTAATCGAGTCTTGGCCATCTCAATCTCAAGTTATCTAGGCCCTGTCTATCCCAAAGCCTAACACTTAAATGACATCATTTTGTATTTTATTGAAAAATGGTTTTGGCCAAGCTTGGGCTCTAGTCTAGTTGGGCCTCGGGTCGATCTGGTCCCCAACAACAACATTCGAGTGACAGCTCATCTTAACACTAGTCAAGATAAAAACTAGACTACTACTATAGCAATAGCAAGTCTAAGTCAATCCCGCAAAAAGTATGTGTAAAGTTGTTGAAATAAAATTAATCGGTGTTTAGGTTTAGGGGGTTTTGATTTTAGAAATACAAAAATAAAATAAAGTTAAAATAACTAACAAAAGCAATGTAAACAAAACAAGTAAAAATGGCAAAAGTGGGGAGTTCAATAGGGGCCCGATTATTTAGTTCAATCTCAGCCTATACCCTAATTAAACATATTTCATTAATTTGTTATTCTCAAACCTCTCCTAGCAACTATTAATCGTAGGTTAATAATTAATCCAAGTTTTCATTTAGGTAGTATTTAATCAAGATACAATCGTTAATTAAACTTAACTATCGAATATCCTAGGATACGATCTCTAGATTCAATTGGGTAGTAGCATTAAGAATTAGGAAAACCGATTAAGAAAGCAATAACCACATATGATGTGTCATTTAACCTAGGTTATGTTATCCCTAATGATTACAAATCATTAGTCGCTACATATAAATTTCAACATAACAATTACAGATTACATCAAAATTCTAGCAATGGGTTTGCAAATAAACTATTCAATGAACGCATTAAAATCATCTTTTCACAACACCCAATGGGTTCATACACAAATAACCGAACAATAATGAGAATACAATTATCCATACACAAAACCCAAATCAATTAACATAGGATAACATAATTGATGAGTGTAAATTGCTTCGTTTTTTAAGGCATAGTTTGACATATGTTTATCCATTAATCCGATCATTTAATATGTGTTTAGGTTAGAATTGTGTTAGTTTGTTAATTATTTGTGTTTTAGGTGTTTGCATGAATGCAAGTTTCGAGAGATTTTTCGAACCTTTCAAACCCCAAAAAGAAGTTAAGGTTACCCAAAACATAAAGATGCATAAAAAGAACATAAAGAGGCAAAGAAAAGGAGCTTTACATTCAACCACTCTTGCAAACCCTAAAGAGGTGGAAAAAGAAGAAGGAGAGAAGAAGAAGAAGAGGAAGAAGTCCGATGCTACTCCTCCCCGGATTAGGTGGTATCCTGATGTCGCTGCCTTCTCGATTTGTCCAACCTAAGTTCTATTTTCTCTTCATTTCCTTTTTCATTTAAATGTATAAAGTTGGGATGGATTGTATGGAAATGGATTTCGGGTTGTTAATAATGTTCTGAGCTCTCCTTTGGGATTTTACTTTGAGTTAATGTTGATTTAGTTATTTTTATGCTTATTGTTTTAGGTGTTGTGATTGATTAATACAATTGCATATTTCGGTAACAAATCGAGAGGGTGAGTTGGATTAAAATGATTAGATCTGATTAATGAGAGTTAGGCGATTTAATTGACCACTTAATCAATCTAGTTGATAATTTCATAAAAAGAGATCCCGTGCGAGACCCGATTATTTATTAGATCTTTAGAACTAATTAGAATTGTGGGTAATTTGTGAATTGAGAGATTGCAATTTCTATAATTCAATTAGGGTTTAATAGTTATAACTCGAAAGAGAGTAATCAACCCGAACACCTCGTAAGCATATAAATGACTAGATTAGCATTAATGATAGTTAAAATCCCCTCTCTCATAACTTGATTGACTCTCTTGATGGATTTCTATTATCACTTATGTGACTGTTCAGTTTAATTCTTTCTTGTTGAATTTTTCGCTTTACAAATCTTAAATCAATTTCCAGTATTTACTTTCCATGTTCACTTGTGCAGTTTTTTTTTATTCTTTTCTCTGAGCCTTAGAATACTTAGGATTGGGCTAGTACCCTCCTCGTGGGATCGACCCTTTAATACTATAAAGTACGACCTACACACTTGTGAATTATCGATGGTTTTATAAATTGTAAAACTTGCTCAATAATAATCAATTTCTAATTAGAGAAAGAATCAACAAAATAGTGAAATACATTTAACCCAGGTCGTTAGTGTTAATGTCACCTCTAAACTGGCATCGGGACGTCTAGCCTTTTATGGATCTCTTCCAAAAAAATGCTTCAGCCCTATTGAATAATGTCCTACTGAAGACTCCCCTCTTATAACGTCTTCCTTATTTTTGTCTTATTTTTTGTCTCACCTATACTACTCTTTATTTTCTAATTAGTTTTCGATCTACCCTCCTATTCATTTTTATTTTTCTAGAAAGCCTTAAAACCCTGAACAAACGTTTGCGTTTCATACGTAACATCTGTATGAAAAGCAGACGTTGTCTGCATTTACGCAGGCATTATTTGTGCTTATATAGAATGTCTACGTTTCTTTTGGTGGAGACTACATTTTGATGTGCTTGTTACGCATTTGTTGCGTTCCGTTTTCTCCTTGTTGCTTGCCCATGCGTTGCCATTTTGTTTCATACTTCCAGCTACTGCATATGTCGTTTTGTTCATTTGCTACTTCCATGTGTTTGCATTTTGCTTCTTCTTCCAACAGCCTCTTGTCTTCATTTAATTCTCATAAAACACGTTGCATAGGCTACTGTTAATTCACGTAATTGTATGCAAATTTCATGCACATGTCATTAGCAACTTTAAATCTTCTTTATGTTTTCTTTTTTTTATTTTCTTATCTTTTAATTTTCTTTTTCTTACTCCATAAAAACAAGTGAGTATTAGTCTTCAGAAAATGACTCAAATATTGTGCTTTCGATTAACTTTAACTTGTTTACTTCTGCATTATGTCTAAAATCAAATACGAGTCAAAGTAACTATCTTAAGCAATTTAATATTATTAATCACTAAGTGCTATGAAATAATTAAACAATCAATTAAGAACATATCATCGGGCTAGACTTGGGCTTGGGTGGGCCCAAACCTAGTCCGACCCATTTTCATCCCTATCTAGAACCGATCTTATGCTTTTTTTTAATCAATTGTATTGAAAAGATGCATACTAACTGAAGTTTAATAAAGATAAGTTTATTCCATTTTAAGCAGTATAGATTCGCGGTATAGGAAGGCTTTAAATTGACTAGTGCATATAGTTTAGGGAAAAGTGTTATATCTAATACATTATGGACTTTAGAGAAAGTTTAGATAGAAACAATCAAACCTAAGTCAAAATAATTTTTCCTTTTACTCAAGGTTTAAATCCTAAAGAGGAGGAAGGAGTGAATGTTGACAACATGTCCACTTACCATAATCCTAAAATTAAATTTAATAGGTAATCATAGTCAAAGTTTTAGTGAAAAGGAGTATAAGTATAGAAACACTCATAGTCCTATGATAGAAATCTAACAAACCTTCATAAAACTTTGCCCTTTCCTTTACTACTTCACTTAATCTACAAAATAGGAAAACTAATAACAAAATTAGGAAAAGTAGTAAATTACAAAAAAAAGGAAGTACAAAGTTATATGATTACGAATATATGTTATTAAGATTCGTTATATAGATTAGGAGATCGAACATACGTTATTAAGATTCTACATTGTACTAAAGAAAACGCTTCAATCAAAGAGCAACGTGTAGCTAAATAATGGACAAGAAAACTCCCACCCTCATACTTCTGTGAGAACTTTTTTCAACAATCTAACATGTTATTTCCCTTTCTTTACCATTGTTTACATAACTTCCCTTAACATACAAAATTTAAGTCTTGTGTATTTTTTTTTCCTACATGCATCATTTCCTATTTTATTCTTGGTCGTTTGGTTAGTTTAGCATTTCATAGTCTTTTCATGACATTTTGACGTCATCTTCCCTTGCTCTTATGGTATCATTTTCCATTTTTCTTGCTTGATTTTAAGTTCAACTTTTGAGTCCATCTATTTAGTTCTCTTATTATTTTCTTTCCTGTCACTACAATCGTTTCAATTTTTAATTTCAATATTGCATTTATTCATAAATGTATTCCCATTTTTTCCTTTTACAAACTAGTTCCTTCATACTTTAAAGGGACAATCAATTCTAAAGAACCCAATTTTTTAAGTTTTCTTAATCCAATATTCAGGTTTTAAAATTTTTCAATTGAGTGATCAACTTTTTAAAACTTTAATAGTCCAATTCAAAATTTTAGTTTTATTGCTAATTTGCCAATTTGGCTAACAAAATTGTTTTTGTTCATAATATGTAGGTGTCTACTTGAAAAAAATTATAATTTAAATATGGCCACTATTTTTCCATGTAGACATCTACATGTCCTAAATAACAAAGATTTCGTTAGTCAAATTAGCAAATCATTAAGGGAATTGATGTTTTGAAATAAATTGAGAGCTTGAATACTGGATTGAAAAATCCCAAAATATTAGATACTTTAAGATGTTATCCCTACCTTAGAAATCAATTCCTTATGCACTTCCTCTCCAATTTTCAATCCTTTCTTCTTCTTTTTTTTGACTGCTAATGATTCAAAATTTTTAATTATCTCAAAATCTTTTATATAAAATTCCTTTTTCTCCTTAAAACTAAATTTAATCATAAACAGATAAGTTAATCAAACATGACAAGAAAATTTAGAAAATGTGAACTTATTCGATATAAAGATGTATAATATTTTTAAAAAAACACATGATTGATTTTCTTTATTTATTATATTTATATTTTTTTGGACAAATTTACTTCAAAAATCTATTAATAAAAAGTAAATGCTTACAAAATACGGTTCTAAATTTAAGTATGGTGTTATTAATAAAGTAAATATTTTTTATTTTCAATAAATTTGCAAGGATACAAAAAGAACTATTTAACTCAAAATTTCAAAAGACAAATAAATTAAAATCAGTTTTGCATAATCATTTCTCAACAATCTTATAAACCAACGTCACAGCATGAAAACAAATATTGAAAAGATGGATGAAAGGGACGGGGTTTCTAGCCGCCCATTGAATTACAAATGTTGACATTTTAAGTTGAAAGCAAAATAAATATCCCTCTTGTCGAGCGTCATCAGCCACTCACTATTAATACAAAAAATAATACGCCCTTTCACTTTGATGGTAGAAAATGTTTAAAGTTTCTTTTAATTGCTATTCTGATCATAATAGAGACCGTAAGCTTTCTAACTATATACATACATATACACATAAAACATTTGTTTCAGGAGCGGTCACTAAAACCATAAAACTACCATTTTCACTTTATTAAAGCATGCATAAAAAGAGTTCCTATCTATAAAACAGAGTTCACGTTTTTTCCATTTATAATCCATGATGGTTGGAGAAAATCATCCATTTCCATGTACAATGATTCTTCCTCTCCCTATCGCCTAAATAAAGGTTATTAGACAGGAAGAAGGTGCAGATGTTTTCTTCTTTACATTCATCAGAAGTTGTATCTTTATGATTAATAATGGGAATAACGTATTTGCAATCCCTTACATCACTACTTTTCTCTTGATTTTCAGTCGGGGTTTATGTTTAATTATGGGAAGATTGAACGACATTGCATTCTCTCCAGTTTGACAACATCTTAAGGAAATTTGAGCGTCAAAACTTCAAACTTGAATATTAAAAGGAAGAAAAGAAGATTCAAAGTCTCGAATGGTCATCACAAGAGTGTAACGAAGCGAAGCGCATTCCTATAAGGGCTTCAACGAAACATTAAAAGAAAAACCCGACAACAACCGCAAGCACAAGCGCACAATGGAATGAGTCTTGGTTTCAAAGTCCACGCTTTTACTCTTCCAAGTCCTTGGCTTGGGTTCCAGAAGGTTTGATTCCAGAAGGCTGTTAGGTTCTTATTATAAAACCTTTTTTTTTTTTTTACTTATTCATACATCAAACCCGTGGTTTCATCGTAGCCCTGTTTGACAAGGAATTTATCGTTTCGATTCATTTATTTGAACAGCCTTGGCTTTTCACTTGCGTGTGTTCGATAGTATATCCTTTCCTTGTTCTCGGATTAGCTCAGAGACTTCCCAAGTCCAGGTCACGGCCTTTGAACCCTCAGCCAAAATGAAGGTGAGCTAAAGTTTCCTTGATCAAATTAGAGATATTGGTTTGGTTTATGTTTCTTACTTTTGTACGGTTTGTTCTGTTCTTACGTCTGGACTTGTCTCTACGTGATTTTCATCATGTCTAACCTTTCGCAACTTCCGTATCATTTACTGAAAGACTCTTAGTAAGATAATGTTTTATATTTATAATTTATTAACGAGATAGTCCTCTTACTAATTCTTCCAGAAATAGGGATTTTTACCATGAAAAGCCAGAAGGTTTGGTTTCCTAACTTAGGATTTGTGTTTCTTTCGTAGAAAGTTGTTCTGAAACTGGACCTCCACGATGATAAGGAAAAGAAGAAAGCCATGAAAGCCGTCTCCACCCTTCCAGGTTTGCTGCTTTGTCCTCTTTCGAGTTACAACAGTTACTGTTCTGTTCCTGTGAAATTAAATTTTGAATTTGTTTTCTCGGATTTGGAGCATTAAAACCTTTTTGCTGCTGAATTTAATCCTTCAAGGAGTGAAGACTTCATACAAGTCTAGTTGTTTTGACTATTCAATGATTGTCAAGGACCAGTTTTTGGTCTCAATGGTTGGTAATGTTCTTAGGATAAGTTGTTTACTCTGTTTCGTATTGCTGCTATATGTGCAGGTATAGACTCTATTTCCGTGGACATGAAGGACAGAAAACTGACGGTGGTCGGCGACGTGGATCCGGTAACCGTGGTGAGCAAGTTAAGGAAATCATGGGTGACAGAGATTGTAACAGTTGGGCCAGCAAAAGAGGAAAAGAAAGAAGACAAAAAAGAAGACGACAAAAAGGAGGAGAAAAAGAAGGACCCAAATGAGCAGATTGCTGAGCTTGTGAAAGCTTATAAGGCCTACAATCCTTACATGACTCAGTACTACCATGTGGTGAGTGCTGAAGAGAACCCAAATGCCTGTGTCATATGCTGATTATGAGACAAGTATACAGTTCAGTAGTTTTAGGAAATGTTTTTTTTTTCCCCTTATATGTTGGTGATGGAACTTAAGCTCTAAAGGAAATGTTCACTCGATTTGTACTATTTAAACGATGGAGGGGGCTCAATAGTGTTCATAGTGTGGAAGATGGGTAGGGTATAGAGATAATGTGCAAAATTTTGGATTTCAGAAGGTATTTGCATCGCTTACTAAGGTATTAGCGCCAATGGATCTTTGCTCCATTTTCTTTTCAATCTTCCTCGTTCATTAGAAGCAAGATACCAACGCCACACCCTCCGGGCAGTGTGTTATTAAATCGTTCCAAAGCTGAACATTATGTTGACACTGTAACATTATCATCTATTGTGTTAAATTTTTTCAAATTTTTACATTGAACAGTTATACAATTTTTTAAGTCAAAATCCCAAGCATTAAGGTTTTTAGAGTAGTAAAAACTCAACATAATTAATTTATAATATTAATTAGGATATATTTTTCATAATATATAATGTGAAAAATATTTAGATATATTCAATATTTAACTATTCTAGATAATTACCGTAAATATAATGAATATTTAGAAGCACTAGCTCACACTCAATGACTTAAGACTGACAGTTAAATATGTACTTGCTGAATTGTAAATATATACTTATTAAAATGTAAGTATTCTTTATATGCTAATAAATTCTTCATTTATATGATGCTAATGTTATTAACTTATTAAGATTTGATTGTATATTGTTGAGTTCTGATGACTCCTTTTATTAAGAACATGATAATTCAAAAGGGGTTAATCATCCTAATCACTACTCTAATTTCACGGTACCCAGATGTAAATGGATTTTTTAATTTTTTTAATATGACTTACTGTTCAAAATTAACAAATAATATACACATAAATCTAATATGCCAATAATAGATCAAATTAAAGTAAGACACTAATAACAAGTATATATTGTTAACGTTCAAACCTATAAAGACTTTTGAAGTTAAATTGAAATTATAAAGAATACTGAAAACAAATAAAACACGAAATGGGTAATTTAACATAAGAGTATTTAACAAATGACCTGTAGAGAGTTAAGCTTATTCTTTTGATTCATTATTTGCACTGCACAACAGTTGGTAGGGAACGACAAGGAAAAGTGATCCAGCAGGCAATGAAAGTTACCGTTTTAAATAACTAACAATTACAATTATTTGAAGGTTCATTTTACCTGGAGGAATGAAACAAGATAAAAGATAAAACTACTTGCTTAAATCTTGTGTGTTTTGATTCTGGCTGAGCTGAGTTGGACAGACAAAAAGGAAATACCATTGCGCTGAGTTTAATATTGCATGATTATGTCATCCAACTGAATGATGTCATCCTCATCAGATATGTATGTCCACCGAAATTCTAACTACTCTGCTTTATTTAACCGAACTCGTACAAACTTCCACGTCATTTGCCCGCCTAATAACGTTAAATATCAATTAGTAATTACTTTGGGGAAAGGATACTGTCGACCGACCACCAACTTTATTTTACTAGTTATGTTAGATGACCTCAGTCATCCTTATTTTGCAGATCTTCTGTCTCACTATGTTTCATTCTCTCTGTTTCTTTCATTCTCATTTTTTTTATTGTGCAATTTGTAGCTAAGCGGGGATGGCACAGAGTGTAAAAATCGTAAGATACCGTTTGTGTAATATTTTCGATGTTTGTCTTATTGATTGAGTAATGTATATATACACAATAAATGATTGTCTTATTGATTTAGTAATGTATATATACACAATAAATGATTCTAATCTAACCATTGAATATAATCTGTTATAATCTAAAGGTCTCAACGATGACAGCAGGTTGTTTTGTCAGTAGCTACAGCTGGTAGGCAATTATCATTGGAGTTAATCGACTGGTATAAATGTGCAAGTTTGGCTTTGTGAGCTGCAAATGAGGATTTACTCAACCTCAAATGAATGGGCTTGGGATCATTGGTGGACTTATCAATATTACATACTAGACTTGGTTTAAGTCCCTGGTTTAACATTCTAACATTCCCTGTCAAGTGAAAACGAGGATGAACATCAACGTTGAGCTTGGAGATGAGCTTCGACGATTGGGCCACCGTGAGAGGCTTTGTAAGTAAGTCTGCTAATTGATTTTCAGTGTTGACATATCTCACATCTAATTCTTCTTTTTCAATTTTATCTCGTATGAAATGAACGTCAACTTCGATGTATTTTGTTCGAGCATGAAACACTGGATTTAGGGTAAGAGACCTAGCTTCATTGTTGTCACACCAGATAATCGGTGTTTGTTTGAGATTAAAACCCAACTCCTTAAGTAGAGAGTGAGCCATAAGACCTCCGTTGAGATTTGAGCAAGTACTCAGCTTCGGTACTTGAGCGAGAGACAGTGGTTTGCTTCTTTGAAGTCCAGAATATCAGATTACCCCCTAGGAAGACACAACCACCAGTAGTGGACTTCCTATCAACTAGATTTCTTGCCCAATCAGAGTCACTGTAAGCTTTGAGAGAGAAAGGATTGGGCGATGGAAGAAATAAGAGAGCAAACCCTAAGGTTCCTTTTAGGTATCGTAAGACACGTTTGCAGGCAACCCAGTGAGAATCTAGAGGGTTTGAGAGAAATTGACTTAAGCGATTTACGGTATAGTTGATATCTGATTTGGTATGACATAAATATTGTAATGCTCCAATAATGCTTCTGTACAGGGTTGAATGCGCAAAAGGGGAACCCTCAAGAGCCAACAACTTGGAACTAAGAGCCATGGGAGTAGAGCATGGTGTACAGTTGGACATTTTGGTGCGAGCAAGGAGATCCACTATATACTGCCGTTGTGACAGGTACAAACCATTTTTATTTCTGTAAGCTTCGAAACCAAGGAAGTGATGTATATTGCCTAGGGTTTTTAGAGCAAATTTACTGTTGAATTGCTTGATGATCGATTGAATGTCTGAATGTGAATTCCCTGTGATTAAGATGTCATCAACGTATATTAGAAGCAGTAATAGGGATCCATGACGTGTTCTGTAGAAGAGGGAAGTATCGGATTTGGAGTTGTGAAATACCCAATGTAGAATAGTAGACTTTAGGGTAGTATACCAAGCTCGTGGAGCTTGTTTAAGGCCATAGAGTGCCTTATCTAATCTGCAAACATTATGAGGAAATTGTTGATCCTCAAATCCTTCAGGTTGATGGATATAGATTTCCTCATATAGATGGCCATTGAGAAAAGCGTGATTGACGTCTACTTGCTATATGTCCCAATTTTGTGAAACAGCTAGAGATAACACCACCTTAATAGTTGAAGATTTTATCACAGGGCTGAAAGTCTCTATAAAATCAAGGCTTGGAGTTTGGTTGAATCCTTTAGCCTCAAATCGGGCCTTGTATTTTTCAATTGCACCATTAGAATCATAATTGATGCGAAACACCCATTTAGTGCCCAAAATTTTCATAGAGGATTGAGAGGGAACCAGAGACCATGTTTTATTGCGTTGTAGAGCCTGAATTTATGATTGCATGGCTTCTTTCCATATGGGATCTGTGAGAGCAATAGCAGTTGATGTTGGTTCAGATGTTGTAGAAGATGTGAGAGATGAGTGATAGACATTTGGTTTAAAAATACCACTTTTAGCTCGTGTCTCCATGGGATGTAAGTTTCGGATACATTGTGGAGCAGGAGGGTGAGGAGAATCAGATGGTGAAGAAGAAATAGGATTAGAGTTGTGTACCTGAATCGGTGTCCCTGTAGAAGAAGAATGCAGGAGAGGTTCCATGCTTAGAGGCTGCCCAATAATTGCTTGCAAAGTGTCAGTTAATGTAGAAATAGGAAGACTAGGTTAGCTTGTGTGTGGATTAGGTTGGTTGTGGAATAAGGATAAGTAGGGAAACTCAGATTCATTGAATATGACGTGTCGAAAGATGTATATATGGCCGGATGGGTGCAAGCATTTATAGCCTTTATGATAAGGACTATAGCCAAGGAACACACATTTGCTGGTGTGACAGTCTAGCTTATGTTTGTTGTAGAATTGTAAGAAGGGAAAGCATGTGCATCTAAAGATTCTTAGGTGATCATACGTAGGCTGTTTGTGAAATAATTTTTGGAATGGTGAGAGGTTTTGTAGAATTGGAGTAGGGAGATTATTTATCAGATATGTTGCGGTTTTGAAAGCCTCAAGCCAGAAGGTTAGAGGTAATTTAGCATGGGATAAAAGTGTAAGACCAATCTCAGTTATATGACGATGCTTTCTTTCAAAAATCTCATTTTGTTGATGGGTATATGGACAACTGAATCTGGTTTTAATCCCATGTTGATTAAGTAATGCTAATAGCACGATGAATTCCCCTCCTATGTCGCTGTGTAGGGATTTGATTTTGTGGTTAAATTGCTGTTCAACAAGAGATTTAAATTGTTTAAAAATGCCCATAGTTTCTGATTTGTGTTTTATAGGATAGATCCATGTGAACTGAGATAAAACATCAACAAATACCAAATAATATCTATAACCATGTGTGGAAGGATAGGGACTTAGACCCCAAACATTAGTGTAGATTATTTCCAAAAGAGCATAAACAGATATATGGTGTGTTTGAAATGGTAATTTATGGTGTTTTCCATATTGACAAGAATCACAAAAACTAATGGATTTAGGACTAAGTTTGAGTTTCATTGACTGTAAAACGCGTTGTAATATAGTAGTATTAGGATGCCCTAAATGAGCATGCCACACATTAACATTTGATTCAGAAATAAAAACAGCATATTAATTAGAGGTAGAATAGGATTTATTGCTGATAGAAGGTTATGATTTGTTGGATAGATTACTGACAAAAGACTATGGAGTGATTGGTTTTGAACTAAGATTGTACAGACCATTCCTGAGAAACCCCTTGAGCAGAATCCTACCTGTAAGTTTGTCCTTAAAGACACAACAAGACTCATCAAATTCAACAATAATCCTATTATCTTTGGTAATTTGAGAGATGCTAATTAAATTCTT
>JANSVA010000217.1:34137473-34172247 GCA_025504915.1 Erythroxylum reticulatum | reverse complement strand
AGGTCACGAACATGAGCATCGAGCCTCTAGCCTGAGTATCCAACAATGTAGGAGCAACCGTTGGAGTAATTAGACATGGTGTTAGAAATGTTGGGAAGTTATAAGTTAGTTACCTGAATTGTGTAAAACCATAAGATATCGTTTGTGTAATATTTTCGATGTTTTTCGTATTGATTGAGTAATGTATATATACACAATAAATGATTCTAATCTAATCATTGAATACAATCTGTTATGATCTAATGGTCTCATCGATGACAGCGGGTTGTTTTTTCAGTAGCTACATCTAGAAGGTAGTTATCACTGGAGCTAATCGTCTAGTGTACATGTGCAGGTTTGGCTTTGTGAGTTGCAGATGAGGATTTAGCCAACCTCAAAAGAATGGGCCTAGGATCATTGGTGGACTTATCAATATTGCAGACTGGACTTGGTTTAAGTCCCTGGTCCAATATTCTAACATTCCCTGTCAAGTGAAAACGGGGATGAACATGGATGTTGAGCTTGGAGATGAGCTTCGATGATCGGACCACCGTGAGAGGCTTTGTAAGTAAGTCTGCTAATTGATTTTCAGTGTTGACATATCTCACATCTAATTCTTCTTTTTTGATTTTATCTCGTATGAAATGAACTTCAACTTCGATGTGTTTCGTTCGAGCATGAAACACTGGATTTAGGGCAAGAGACCTAGCTCCATTGTTGTCACACCAGATAATTGGTGTTTGTTTGAGATTTAAAATCAGCTCCTTAAGTAGAGAGTGAAGCCATAGGACCTCTGTTGAGATTTGAGCAAGTGCTCTGTACTCAGCTTCAGTCCTTGAGCGAGAGACAGTGGTTTGCTTCTTTGAAGTCCAGAATATCATATTACCCCCTAGGAAGACACAACCGCTAGTAGTGGACTTCCTATCGTCTGGATTTCCTACCCAATCAGAGTCACTGTAAGCTTCGCGGGAGAAAGGATTGGGCGATGGACGAAATAAGAGAGCAAACCCTAAGGTTCCTTTTAGGTATCGTAAGACACGCTTACAGCCAACCCAGTGAGAATCGAGAGGATTTGAGAGAAATTGACTTAAGCGATTTACGGTATAATTGATATATGGTCTGATATAACATAAATATTGTAACACTCCAATATTGCTTCTGTACAGGGTTGGATGCGCAAAAGGGGAACCTCAAGAGCCATGGGAGTAGAGCATGGTGTACAGTTGGACATGTTGGTGCGAGCAAAGAGATCCACTATATACTGCCGTTGTGATAGGTACAAACCATTTTTATTTCTGTAAGCTTCGAAACCAAGGAAGTGATGTATACTGCATAGGTTTTGAGAGCAAATTTATTGTTAAGTTGCTTGATGATTGATTGAATGTCTGAATGTGAATTCCCTGTGATTAAGATATCGTCAACGTAGATTAGAAGCAGTCATAGAGAGCCATGACGTTTTCTGTAGAAGAGGGAAGTATCGGATTTGGAGTTATGAAATTCCCAATGTAGAAGAGTAGACTTTAGGGAAGTATACCAAGCTCGTGGAGCTTGTTTAAGGCCATAGAGTGCCTTATCTAATTTGCAGACGTGATGAGGAAAGTGTTGATCCTCAAATCCTTTGGGTTGATGGATATAGATTTCCTCATGTAGATGGCCATTGAGAAAAGCATGATTGACATCTACTTGCTGGATGTCCCAATTTTGTGAAACAGCTAGAGATAACACCACCTTAATAGTTGAAGATTTTATCACAGGATTGAAAGTCTTTGTAAAATCAAGGCCTGGAGTTTGGTTGAATCCTTTAGCCACAAACCGGGTCTTGTATTTTTCAATTGCACCATTAGTATCATACTTGATGCAAAACACCCATTTAGTGCCCAAAATTTTTATAGAGGACTGAAAGGGAACCAGAGACCGTGTTTTATTGCGTTGTAGAGCTTGAATTTCTGATTGCATGGCTTCTTTCCATATGGGATCTGTGAGAGCAATAGCAGTTGATGTTGGTTCAGATGTTGTGGAAGATGTGAGAGATGAGTGATAGGCCTTTGGTTTAAAAATACCACTTTTAGCTCGTGTCTGCATGGGATGCAAGTTTCGGATATATTGTGGAGCAGGAGGGTGAGGGGAATTAGATAATGGTGAAGAAGAAATAGGATTAGAGTTGTGTACCTGAGTTGGTGTCCCTGAAGAAGAAGAATGCAGGAGAGGCTCCATGGTTAGAGGCTGCCCAGTAATTGCCTGTAAAATGTCAATTAATGTAGAAATAGGAAGGCTAGGTTGGCTTGTATGTGGATTAGGTTGGTTGTGGAATAGGGATAAGTAGGGAAATGCAGATTCATTGAATGTGACGTGTCGAGAGATGTATATACGGCCAGATGGGTGCAAACATTTATAGCCTTTATGATAAGGACTATAGCCAAGGAGCACACATTTGCTTGTGTGAAAGTCTAGCTTATGTTTGTTGTAGAATCGTAAGAAGGGAAAGCATGTGCATCCAAAGATTCTTAGGTGATCATACGTAGGTTGTTTGTGAAATAATTTTTGGAATGGTGAGAGGTTTTGTAGAACTGGAGTGGGGAGATTATTTATCAGATATGTTGCGGTTTGGAAAGCCTCAAACCAGAAGGTTAGAGGTAATTTAGCATGGGACAAAAGTCTAAGACCAATCTCAGTTATATGACGATGCTTTCTTTCAGAAATCCTATTTTTTTTTATGGGTATATGGACAAATGAATCTATTTTTGATTCCATGTTGATCAAGGAATGGTAATAGCACGGTGAATTCCCCTCCCATGTCACTGTGTAGGGATTTAATTTTGTGGTTAAGTTGTAGTTCAACAAGAGATTTAACTTGTTTAAAAATGCTCGTGGTTTCTGATTTGTATTTCATAAGATAGATCCATGTGAACCGAGATAAGGCATCAACAAATACCAAATAATATCTATGACCATGTGTTGAAGGATAGGGACTGGGACCCCAAACATCAGTGTAGATTATTTCTAAAGGAGCAAAAACAGATATATGGTGTGTTTGAAATGGTAATTTATGGTGTTTTCCATATTGACAAAATTCACAAAAGCTGATGGATTTAGGACTAAATTTAAGTTTCATTAATTATAAAATGTGTTGTAATACAGTAGTATTAGGATGCCCTAAACGAGCATGCCACACATTAACATTTGATTCAGAAAGAAAAACAACACATTGATTAGAGGTAGAATAGTATTTATTACTGATGGAAGATTGTGCTGTGTTGGATAGAATACTAACTGAAGATTGTGGGGTGATTGGTTTTGAACTAAGACTGTACAAAGCATTCTTGAGAAGCCCCTTGAGCAGAATCCTCCCTGTAAGCTTCTCCTTAAAAACACAACAAGAGTCATCAAATTCAACAATAATCCTATTATCTTTGGTAATTTGAGAGATGCTAATTAAATTCTTTATGATTTGAGGAACATGTAGAATATTGTGCAGTTTGAGAGGTGGAATGGAAGTTGTGGGTAAAAGAGAAGAACCAATGTTAGAGATAGATAATTTGTAACTATTTCCAACTGCAAGTTGCTCTCGACCAGTGTATGATTCTTGAATATTTAGATTTGATAAATCTGTAGTGACATGATTAGTTGCCCCGCTATCCACAAACCAATTAGGTTCAGAAGAAGAGTTTAGGGAATTAGCAGCTGAATGATGAGCTAGATATGCCTGTTGAAGAGTGTTATTTATTTGCTACGAAGGTTGATTTGATCGAGTTCCTTGCCAAGGAATGTCAAAACACTTGTAGCATTTTAACGCCTTATGCCCTGGTTTCCGACATAATTGATAATGCAATTTGTTTCTACCCCCTCGTCCTTTGTTTCCTCATCCTCTACAGGATCCTCGACTATGATTTGAAGTGCGAGTAGATTGAGTAGAATATGTTGCTAAATTAGCAGATGCAGAAGACATAGCATTATGGGAGATAGCGTGTTGTTGTTCAAGCCTGGTTTCATGCATCATTAAGGTGTAAAGAACATGTTGAAGAGAGGAGACACCCATAGATCTAGTGAGGAGTACAACCACAGAGTCATATTCACTGCCTAAACCACTAAGAGCACTAAGAATTAATTCTTGCTCTGTTACAGCATGACCAATAACTTTAAGTGAGTCACCAGTGGACTTTACCTTCTGTATATAATCAGAGATGGTTGAAGCTCCCTTTTGAAGGGATGATAATTTTTGCTTGAGCTGCAAGACTTTAACAAGTGAAGTTTGCGTATATAGGCTAACAAGTATCTACCAGAGCTCCTTGGAAGAGCTAGTATGATTAACTTGGCCAATAATAGTGTCACCGATGGTGGTGAGAAGCCAGCAAAGAAGAAGTTGATCTACTCGAACCCAAGCTTTATAAGCTAGATTAGGAGTAGAAATAGGATCAGCAGTATTTTCTGAAGAAATAACAAATGGAGGCGGAGAAACATGATCCGGTGAAATGTAAGCTTCTAGATCCAATGCACGTACAACTGCAAGGATTTGAGGGTGCCAGTTAAGATAATTGTGCTGATCGAGTTTCAAAGGAAGGTTAAAATATTTGTGTTTTGGCTAGGGTAGAGAATTTGATGGAGGAAGAGTTTAGGATAGTGCTAGAATCATGATTAGTGGAAGAAAAAGAAAACCCAGTAGCCATGACGATAACAATTAGATGACAATGAGTCGTTAAGGTTCTGATACCATGTAAAAACCGTAAGATACCGTTTGTGTAATATTTTCGATGTTTGTCTTATTGATTGAGTAATGTATATATACACAATAAATGATTCTAATCTAACCATTGAATACAATCTGTTATGATCTAATGGTCTCAACGATGACAACAGGTTGTTTTGTTAGTAGCTACAACTGATAGGCAGTTATCACTGGAGCTAATCGACTGGTATACATGTGTAGGTTTGGCTTTGTGAGCTGCAGATGAGGGTTTACCCAACCTCAAATGAATAGGCCTGGGATCATTGGTGGACTTATCAATATTGCAGACTGGACTTGGTTTAAGTCCCTGGTCCAACATTCTAACACAGAGTAGGAACAAAGTGGATAGAACAAAGGATCTCTTATTGCATGAATCGGTTTAAGAATTGCATAGTAGGAGAACCTAATTGGTCCATCTCTATTAATAGGTTTTTTCATTTGAAAAATGCTTCTAAGAATCTTGGGTATTAATGTTCAAGGATGACCTAGCTAATATATGCGATACGAAATCTAAGTAAACCGCATCATTAGCGGCTTGTTTGTGACAAAAGCCTTCTCCCCTGCTAAAGTTAAAAATGGCAATCTCAGCATAAAAGAAATCAATCCCTTGGAAATGATAACAAATTGAGAAGAAAAAAATAATTCGAAACATTATGTGTAAAACAGAGGAATTGATTGGAAAATATGATGCTGGTAAGGTTTTACAATGGATGCAGATGTTCATATAATCCAATTCTCTTTTATTTACAAACATAACTGACTAGACAGACATTCAAATATTCTCTTGATTATTGATTAGTTATACCTCATGACACCAGTCGAAAGGTAAATCTTATAGTTGCTCCTAGACCATTTTCTTAAGTTGGAAGAGTAACATGACTAAATTATTTGTCTTGTAAGAAAAAATTATTGACTTCTCTTGAAGCAGTCCATTTTAGTATTTCTCTACTTGCAGAAAGTTTGTCCAGGAACCTGATGGGAAATAATTTATAATGGAACAATACAAATGCATGCATGGCTTGGTTCTTCCTTAGTGTGGAGTTACTACAATTTCGATCAGAATCTAAGCTACAAGAAGAAGGTGTTGTGGAAATCAGGTTAATTTCCACCAATAATAATAAATCCACCATAAACACTATTACTTAAGTAAATAGAGTGCGAATGATTGTACTGAAAATTTATACCTAGGAAATTCCTAAAAAAACCTAAAGGGGTCACATATAGTCTCCTTAAAACTCAATCTTTTAGACAGAATTTTTCTAGACATGTAATTTAATAACACAATAATCAACCAATTATGCTAACTTCTTCAATTTTTTGGCATGTTTAACAAGACAAAGAGACCCTTCTTTTATAGCTTAAAGAGGCTCTCCCATTTTTATGTTTGTCCAATATAGGATTTTAACATATGCCAAAAAGTCACTGAAGGATAATCATTGAAGGACCTATAAATATAAAACTTTGAGTTTGAACATGTTCTATAATTGTTATATATGTACAAAAAAAACTTGTACAGCTTGATGCCTGAATCCTTACACGATACAGTTGAATGAGCCACGCTCAAAAGCTGAACATCTTTTCTCAAAACGAAAAAAAGCCAAAAATAAGTACACTAGAAAAAGAAATGAAAGGCACATGAAAACCAATAGAATCCCATACATGAAAATTCTTTCTTTTGCCAATTGGGCTACGGTAATGGTAATTTCTATGGAAATGTAGCCTGTAGCCTCAAGGACGGAACCAGAAGTTAATAACTCGGGATTGAGCCCAAAAAGAAACGAAGGAAAGAAGGAAAGAATCATACTTTATAAAACCCCTCTTTAAGTTCTTGCTTGAACGAGAGGCGACTGAGGGATAGGAGAGTGAGGAGACATAACGAAATCATCGTAAATTCGAGACGAGAAGCTGAGCTTGAGGCTGCCTTGCCAACGCAGTTTCTTGACAGGCTTTTTGGCCTCCTTGCTTTGAAGCACAAATGTCCTAATCCTTGCCAAAGCAACTTCCACAGTTTCGTCATCAATGTTAGCAAAGCAAACCCTGAACCAACCTGGCTCCGAGCAATGAAACGACGAACCTGGCGAGACATTGAGCTTTACTTCATTAATTATGACTCGCCACAGAGCCATCTCACCCTCGAACGACTGTTCTTTGAGCAATCTCCTTAAATTCATCCACACGAACAGCCCAGCATTGCTGCCATTCAGGCATGTAATGCCTACTCGTGCAAGTCCCTCCGTTAGCAATTTGTGCCTGGAGGCTAACCTGTTTTTGCTCTCTCTAAGGAATCTTTCCACAAAAACATCATCCGACAGCATTGAAGCAATTAGGTGTTGTGTTTGTGAGGAGACCAAGCCGAAGCTGGACATCTTGCGTGCGCAGTTCACCACAGCGTCATTATAAGAATAGACAATTCCAACTCTAAATCCTGGGAACCCCATGTCCTTGGATAGACTGTAAACAATGTGAATTAGATCAAGATTGCATTCCCTACCCTCTTCCTGTATTATCTCCGAGACGCTCACAAAATCGGGTTCGCTGAAAACAGTGGCAGCGTAGATCTCGTCACACACTAAATGGATGTTCTTATCGTTAATGAAGTCAACTATGCTTTTTAGTGTTTCTCTGTCCAATATTCTTCCTAATGGATTTGATGGATTTGTTATGAGCAAGCCCTTTACTCTGATGTTGTTCATTTGTGCCATTTCATAGGCAGATTCCAATGCCTCTCTTGTGACCTCGAAATTGTTAGAGCTTTCGCACTCCACTGGTACAAGTTGAATCCCAGTTCTCCATCTCAAATCTCGATCAAACCTGCAGTATGATCATACTATCAGTTTTAGGTTGTTTTTCCAAGAAAATTAGCTAGCTGCATAAGTTTTATTTATTAGAAAATGGTCACGAGTTGAGAATCAAATCAAATCTAGACTCTAGATTGTTGTCGTTGTCTCGGAGTATTTAGGAAGCCAACCAAGTAATCGAGGAAGGTATGCCCCATGTTCCTCAACTCGGAATTCCATTCTCCTCCGGACACGTTTGTAGTAATGCTGTGAGAAAATCGTAGTTGTAGACTTTTAGTATACTAGTGCAACTTGTTCCATGGTCACGTAGAATACAAGTTGGTCTGACTACTACAGGTCGTCATATGACTTTCCTAGCTTAATAACTCAAGTTGTTTACATCTACTTAAAAGTCAGAGGTTTTAAATTATAACCAAATGATAATTAAATTTAATTATTTGTCTCCCTATCTTTCTCTTACTAGATAAATGTCAGTCAACATCTCGGAGGATATTGTACGGACAGACGAGCACAAAATGTCAAATTTAGACTTGGACCGCGAAATTACGCAGCTGAATCGTAAAAACATGGCCAATTTTTAACACTAAAAGTACCATTATTAAATTAGATACAAGGAACTTGACATCGATAGCTTACCCTGGGTAATAAGGAGTAGGTACCAAAAAAGCATCGCCGGGATCGGCCAAGCAGAAGATTATCATCTCATTAGCTCCGGTGGCTCCTCCACCCATAACAATTCGGTCAGGGTCGAATACAACTTTGTCTCCTCTTACTTTCCCCATAAACTTTGCTACAGCCTGTAAAGAATAAATACCCATCTTGATTAAATGGAGATATTCACTTTTAGTGACATTTTTGGTTTCACAGAAGTTGAGTAAAGAAGATAGATCTTTTGAGTTCTTACGTTTCTAAATTCTGCCAAGCCATGGTAATCCTGAAAGATTGCTACATCCCTGAACTCATGTACTCCTTCGGCAGTGCAAATGGAAGCAACTGGGTTGAGTTTGAGCCACTCTTGGACCAAATCAAAGCAGAGCTACATATATATCACAAGCAACAAAAATCAGCAACTGAGCTCCGGCCTCTTAAAAGCTAGCTAATCATTCTACAGAAGCATAAACTAGTTACCTGATTCTCTGCAAGACCCATCTGAATCACCCCATTTGGATTCTTTGTGGCATGGAAAGGATTTTTATCATAAGCCTTCCAGCCATCGAAATATGCGGAATCTTCTCCATGCCCGTTGCTGGTGGCTATCTTAGACAGTAGCTGATTGTTTAACTTGAACGCCATTTTTTCTGGAAAACGATTCCTTTGCAATTAATTCACACTTTCGAATGTAGAGCTAGAGACGGTATATTTAGATGCGAATTATGCTTTTCGAAGTTGTCGTAATTGCTTGCTTGCTCTGTATGGCTACGCAACCCTGGGGCTGAATATGCTCTAGAACAAGTAAGAAGTTAAGGTTAGGATATGAGCTTCCGCAGAGGTGGTATTGACTATTTATAGCGGAAGTACTTGTGGTCGTCTTTGTTTACTAACCTTTTCTTTTTTTCAATGTTAAATGTGGGTTCCACGAAGGAACGTACAGGTTTGGTAGGTTCGGTAGCGAAATAAATAAAATTAGCGATTCTGGTCCGTAGAAATACGAATTCTTAGCAAATATATCTATAAAATGCTCAGGTTACTTATAACATAGTAAATCTCTTTTTCTGTTTTTTGACTCTCATGTCAAAGATAAAAAATCGTATAATATATTTGCAGGTGCTGTTCAGGTTATAACAAAGCATACCTAATGGTTTTGAATCTAGTTTCTTTTCGAGAACCGACTTTCTAAATTCCAACATCAGAAACATCTATAATATAACTATCTTATCACAATTCAAGATTCTACAATGCTTTTAATGTTAGGATTATCCTGTATTTATCTATATTAAGAATTCAAGAAATAGCATTTCCCTTCTTCACACTAATTTTATGTTTTTATCACTTGATCGTATCTCTAAATTAATAGCGGCATTAAAACGTAAAAGAAAGAAAAAAAATGGTGTCAAACATTTTTGTACGTTAAATTGCTCTCTGTTTTATTGATCATCAAGACCCCTAAATTATGTTGATAAAATATATTCTAAAAGAGCATAATGGTTGATTGTATTTGGATTAATTGAACTTGCAGTTCCGAAACAGATACAGAAATATTGAAATTGAAATATAATTTGAAGGCACAGAAATACGTGTTTCAGGCTATTAATTTAATTATTCTTTGAACAAGATGCATTAAATAAAGAAAACAAAATATCAAGGTTTTCCTAAAATGAAACATGCACAACCTTAAAATATTTTATTTGTGAATCTATTACCTATTAAGGGCACTAGAGATAGCCAAAAGTACTGTGAGATTCTACGTTGAAAAGATGAAAGACGTGCTAAGGAATCAAAACATGATCTCTTCATAAGTATATGGTAGAAGAAAAATAGATTTCATGATTTTTTTAAAAATTAAAATCACTTTAGTTCATGTAACTTAGTTATAATTATCATAACAAAGTTTAGAATTGTAGACGCATAATGCTTGATTATCTTCTCTCTATAGCACTATTTTGCAAAAATTAATGAAAATCATGAAATAATGATAGCAGGCTACTCTTGAAAGGAATTCATGACTAATCAATGAAATTTTGTTGTAAAACTTTACAAGTATTCAATTCATTATACACATTGTATGAGTAAAACCCCCAAAATACCAACTAATACATTTAGTTAATATAGTACCCTACTAAATGGCTAGAAACTTTAATTGCTTCATTCATACGTTTCTGTAAGTGAGGTTACTGCTTGTATATGACAAGAAATTATGCAAATTAATCGGGTAACTAATTCTGAAGTTGGAATATCTAAAAGCACTTAGGTTGGGGTATATTGCAACATGGGATGACTATAAAGCAATAAGCATGGCTAGGTAGAGTTAAGTTAGTAGAGCCCGTGCATCACATATTTCAGTTTGCACCGTCTTGAACACATCCTTGATGATGATATATGATTCCCTCGGTGGTTTAAGGGTTATGTCAAGGTTTGATACCTAATCATATTTCCTACATAATTTGTAGACAATTACGTAGATATACGCGTTTCTGTGTGGAAAGAGTGCTCGGCGTGGGTTGTCATGTGACCTAACAGACGATTCTGCCTTCACTCCTTTACTCAATTAATACTTGATACTCCAATGGATAAGGTGCTGTCTTAACTAGTTGTTCTGTTCCATTGATTGCTTCAAGTTTAGCTACCCAGGTCCAACATTTTGCTACCTTTTCTTTTGTGGACCTGTGAAATTATTGGCAACCCTTTTTGTCATAGGAATAACTATTGGCCGATGGGGCAATGCAACTACTTAATTATTAATAGGGCAAGAAATACTAATATATTATTAACCAGTTAAATTAAGAGTTGATATTAACTTTTCAAATTTAAGGCATTTTTGTTATATTTTTTTTCCTGCATTTGCATATAAACGGTTCTGGTGTATAACATAAAACTAGCATTTGCATAGGTTGACTAATTAGTATAGATAAAATAAATGTCTAAGAGAAAGACAATATTTTGCTTAGTTATCAATTTATATTAGTTAAATTTATTTCTTCGACCCAGGACATTGATACGACGAAACTTCATATAAAACGGAAATTCGTGACGGTGGTTCATCCACAAAAGAGAAAAAAGACAAATGGGCAATGATTTAAGTGAAAGAGTTCACGTTTGGTAGCACTCTTAAATGCAAAATGCCAGGTAGAAGAAGGAGTTGACGTAGGTGCACACGGGAGGGGACCAATATACTAATACTGCTCCGTCTCGTTGGAACTGGACCTATGAAATTTACACCTTGTTTGTTTTTTTTGTTTTTTTGTTTTTAGATGTGGTGAAATAAGGTACTTGCAGGTTAGATTCCAAGTCACACATGTTATTATTAACCAACAAGGATACCAAGGATGGATGATAGGATTTCTTTTAACCTTTTATTTATAGGATGATCAATTTTAATTTAAATTATTTAGTAATATAAAAAATTTATTTTTCCGAACATCTCAAATCAGTAAGAGATCATTATAACTGCTTTAAAAATTTTATTTGCATATTTTTATACTCTATATCTTGAAAAATATGTTAAATAAATAAAAAGATTTTAGTTTGATGAAAAATTCTACAGTTAATGCTACTTTAAAAGATTTTAGTACTTCGTTTTAAGGTTATGAAAATATATAGTTCTTAACAGTCGCCTTGGATAGGATCACGATCAGCGACCAACGTAAGCCGAGTTGGGTCCGCTAGGAATTTGCAAAATGTCAAAATTCAATTTGTCCAACTACTTAAAATTCAACAGGTTATAAATGAGTCAACACCTTTTCCTCATAAAGTTGTTTGATTATTCATGTTCTTATTAATTGACTTTTTACTGCATTGACGCCTAACTATTGTATTGGCTACGGGCAGACGATTCCGAATACTTACTTCTTCGGATTGCCTAAAGGTATAGAAAAGAACCTTATTTGAGGAATCATAGTTAACTTGTCAAATGCATGTGGGTGGCTGTGGCTGATTCCTAAGACCATATTCAAGGCCCCAAAATCAGCTGAGAACCGTTGAAGCCACCAAGATGACTAATTGGACCGCTTGTTTATGCTCCAGTTCCAGTTTCAGTTGAATCTCATCTCCTTTCAACATTCGTTTGGTCATAAGTTGGAATTCTTGCACGTGACCAAGTTGAGAATTGCAACCTTCCTATATTTCATAAGCTCAATCTGGTATGGCAAACCACTTAACCATATTGATTGGATTATTTGCTACATTTTTGATGAATGATTATTGCCTTGTTTAACATGTGGAGTTTTTGTTATGCTCTTCCATTCCAAGAACAACATAAGGTCAAGGAAACTTGTTTAGAGCGGACATAGGTTTCAAGGTTTCTGGCTTGGAACCACTTGCAGCCAAAATTTGAATACAGGGTGTGGTCTTTGGATTGCCAAAGTTTTACCAACATTCAAGAGCTGCATTTACTAACAAAATGTCTTATTAGGATACTATTCCGTAAGAGGAAAGCAGAGAACAAGAAACAGTGTGAAAATTATTCAAGAATCGTGACGTATTATTCAAGCACACCAAATGGCCTTTATATTGTAGAAATGTAATTTAGTATTGCCAAGCCTCAAAACATGAGAAAGTTAAGGCGGAGAGCAAAGTTCAGATGCAAAATAACTCTGGTCAAGTCATGACGGTTTCAAATATACGAAAAGTGAGTTTGACCGCAAATATTCAATCTTAAATAAAAAAAGAACAGGCTTTGTTTTACAGCCCGTTCCTCTTTGAAAATATCACAAATTCAAGGTCTGTTGGTAAACTTTAAGATGCACACACTGTCATTGCTTCGATTATTATACACTTGAATCAAAGATATACGCTTCAATGTTTTCTCGGCTTTTAACCTTCCTTACAACCTAAAAACACTTCTTTTATTTTTTTCATTGAACAATATTAGAACTTTTATATTTTATTCATCTTATAACACCGTATTTCATATATTGATTAGAGTAACAAGGCCGAGAAGCTTATTCCACACTCAAATTTCTAGTTCGTAGCTTGTGAGGGACTCGCATTGGGTCAAGTTGGACTTCTTCTCAACACTTACGCCACCAGTTCTCGTTTTGTATTCAAAGTACAAAGTCCAGAAGAAATCAAATCATCTCTGCTGAGGACCTTCACTTTATATTATTACCGTATTTCAGTTAGTTAGTAACATCGAGATTTTAATGTTTGAGTGAGATCTCAGTAGGTTCTCGTAGTCTAAATCTAATTTCATAAATTATTATTATTACGAGATAATGTTTTGTTATAAGTTTCTATTGGTAGTTAATCCACAATAATACTATTAATATATAATTATGTTTTTGCTATATAATTTTATTTATCTTAATGTTCATAATTATATCAATAATTTCATAAGATTGAATATTAAATAGCTAAAAAACTATTGTGATAATTAAAAAATATAATAACATCAAGTGTAATATCAAATATGTTTTTTTTTCTAAATTGTATTTAATATTGTTGGTTAAATTTTATGAGTAGACAATTTGACTTGATTTTGGTTTGAAGAAAATTTGAGTATTGGATTTTAATGGGCAACTTATATGCTTTAAACAAAAAAATGGCATAACAATTTTTTTTGGAGAAAATAGAAATTGTATTAACTAAAATTCCCAACAAAGATACAAGGTAGCAATCCAATAACTTTACAAATTACAATGCAAAAACTTGAAGCTTTACCAGTTAACTAACTTCCTCTGTCAAAGCTCGAGGGATCGTAAGGTTATACTATGTTCTAGCTGAAATATTCCTACTATACCCGACTCAAGATTTGTAATCATAAGTCTAATTGCTAGTAATACTTACATTTGAGTTGTGACTGATGAAGGAAGATGAGTTCTTTTGTTGTACCTTTTATCTATTTGAGCGTCCAAGATGGAGGATAACTAGTGTCTGAAAAATCATAGAATGTCTTTCCTTCTATATTGTATAAACCATGCATCTAAAGGCTATTTTAATTATCAGGTTATCGTCTTTGCTTCTTTCCCTACTATTGCTCATCTGAGACATGATATTGGGCAGATCCTTACTCTAACAATTTAGATTGTAAGCTATTTATATTTCATCCAAAGGCAAGATGAAAAGCAACATTAGAAGGACATGTGAGTAATTGATTCAGGGCAATATCTACTAACAGGACAACAATTGGTATTGTTTTGTGAGCTATATATTCTATCAAGAGTAAACATCTTCTCTTTGTTAGATAACGGGAAGATGAATGACATCTCAGGACAGGATTATTTAAATCACACCAAATTGAGCTACACGGTTTGTTTTCAAAAGTTGTTTGCAAGTCTTATTAGAGAACACACCAGAAGAATGATTCAACCAGTGGATGATGTCATCTCTACTAATAGTATAAATAATATCCTGGAGCAAGATTTGAGAGGCTAGATAAAGTTGAAGGGATTAGTTGTTGAATAATTCCAATAAAGGCTTCTTTAACAATATCTTGTTCATGTATAATGTCTTTGAGATTGTAGAGTTCATTATTGAAATTTAGGAGCTCAATGTTGTTCCAATTGTCAAATAAAAAACTAGTAACAAGTCCATCACTAAGTTTGCATTTGAAATGAAGTTTGACCTAGTCCCTCAGTCTTAGGATGTATGACATTGTCTACATGGTATTAATTTTAGGTTTCAAACTCCATAAATTTTTTCTCTTTAGAATTTGTACATGTACTCACTTAACCCAAAAAACTTTTTTATCTTTTAGTAGTCTCCTTATTCTCTTATTCAAAAAGTCTTTATAACAGGACAACTACCCAAGCCACCCTCTTATTTTGGAAGACAGATATCACTTCACTTAACCTTGGCCACTGAATTCCTTTTGACCTCACCAAACTATATAAAGGATAAGAGTATCCTTTATATTGAATTGATCAAGCTTTTTGGAAGATAAATATGCAAGTTGTAGTACACATGTAAGGAATTAAGTACAAAGTTTATAAGTTGAACGCTTCCAATATAGGGAAGAGTTTTGTTGCACCAAAAGCTTACTTTTCTTTGGATATTTTCAATTAATAGGATAGATTCTATTAGACCCCGTTTTCGGAGTTAGACCCCATTTCCGGAGTCCAACTCCGAAATCATAAAATATTAGCGTAGTATCCTGTAGGGGTTATTTCCATAGAATCTCCTTAGCCAATTCCAGTTCATCTTCATTCTCATAACATTCCAAAAGTTTCCTATTTGACCAATGGGTATACGTCAATCCATTCATATGTTTATATCCTTAATCATCAACCTAACATATCACTCATTTGTATTTTCTCTACTAAGTACATTTCAAGTTCCCTTCAAGCCTAATTGTATTATAGGAAAGCATCGATGAGCCCACAATTTATAACTGTACCTATTTTGGGACATTAGGCGTAACTTTCACTAGATATGTCGGATTAAGGTCATTCTAAGACGGTTTCGAAGAGAACTTCAACATCTACAACTTTCTTGAAGACCTTAAAGAGAGATTTTTCCATCTAGAGGCCAAATCGTGAATTTCTGAAAGTGTATAGTGCAAGTCCGATAAATAGGCATACACCTCCACCTAAGGGACATATACTGGCTTTGAGGTGTTTTCCAAACCCGTGAAGGTCCATTTAATGGACCTAATTTCCATTTAATGGACATGGACTAGGCTGGGAAATTTTTAGACCTGAGAAGGTCCGTTTAACAATCCTTATGTCCGTCTAATGAATATAGGTGAAATATAAGCCCTTCCAAAACATTTCCAATGGTTCTTACATCCATTCTAGCGTTACATTCACTCATAATCTTCCCAAATTCAACTCTTCTAGTACAATATCACTTCATATCAACTTAACTACCAATTTTATTTCATTAAACTCTTAAATCTCAACTCAATTGATTTATCAACTATAACTTATTCTTATCATTTTCTATAGCTGTCCCGTATACATCCTATACAGTATTAATAACTTATAATGATCATACCTCTAAATTCCAAAATCAAAAAATTTCATACTTTATATCATTGGAAAGCTAGAAAGATAACTACAACTGCCAAGTAAACAACTTTGTCTAATTCAACCTAGATCAATATGGTTTTTCCCTAGAAGTTAGAACACAGATTCTTACCCCTACGAAATGCAATGTACAAACTTTGAGAGTCATGAGCAAAAATGTAATCATGTTTCATTATCAATAAAAGATAAGGTTTTTACAAAGCTTCAATGGGCATTCCGAGCCACAATATAACATTTTGCAAAATCTCAAAATACAAGAGGTACTTGAATAAATAATAATTGAATAAATAATACTTGAAATGCGACTAGAGCCTAATGTTTACAAAGTCTAGCTTAAAATACAAAAACGTGCCTAATCGGAGCGATGCCTTGACTCTCTTTCAATCGATCTCTTGTTTATTACCTGGAGATAAGGAGGAATGAGGGTTAGCTTAAAAGCTCGTGGGTAACAAGTTTATAACTGATAACAAGCAAAACTTTGAAATTGTTCATGTGTTATAAAAAATTCTTATTGAATTCATAAAACTCATAGTTCTTAAATTCTCAACCAAATTCACAACAATACAAATCTTGTATGCATCAATCTTGTCAATATATCATAGGCACATAAGCACATCATAATGGTTTGAGTAGGTCCATAAACAGAACGTACTAACACAATTGCATAACATGGTTTTGTGTAGCCGTGAATATAACGTACTATTGCAATCCCACATAATGGTTTTGCGTAGCCATGAACTCAGGGGAGTCCGTGAAGGAGCTCTATGCCACTAGCACTTAGGCAGGAGAAACCTTTAGTCAAAGTGCACTTGACATACAGAATGGACCACTATAAACCCACATAACATATAATTCATGGCATAAACGTATTGCTCTAACGTCACATTTCAGAACTTGTTTTTCATGAGTATGAAATATTTCGAAAACCATTTCGATGTCCATTTCACAATTCATCAACCAAATTCTCATACCAAACATATGGTAATTTCTCAAACCATTCAAAAGCAATAAATGCAATATTTATGAAGAAATTGAAAACATTTTATCCTCTTGATTTAAAAGAAAACTTTAATGGCTCATTAAATCTATTATAAATATGTAACTCACTTTGAATTCCTTGCTTAAAATTTTGCTTAAGGATGCCTCTCTTCTTGCTCCTCGTGTCTTTCTAGGTTTACTTTAACATTGACAAAAATTCCCATTCAATAGGAATTCAAATTGGAGAACCTAAAGAACATATTCACTAAAATTGATTCTAGAAAGCTTAAACCCATGCATTTTCTAAGCTTCTTAAACTAATACCCTTCCAAAAATCCAAAAGATTCAAAATGGGCTTACCTTGATTCTTTACCAAATAAAGAGATATTTGTCTCTAATGGAAGCTCTTATCTTCCTCTTCCTTTTTCTCTTCTTGAACTACCTCAGAATCTCTCTTGAAGGCTATGAAAAATTGAAACCTAACTCAAACTTCCTTCTTTTCTCTCTTCTCCATGACACTCTTTTCTTTCTCTCTTCTATTTAAATTTTTTCTCTCAATTCACGTTTTCTCCTTCTCTTAAATGCAAGATCACATTTTCATCTTCCAATCCTACCCTTAATGAGTGTGCAATGTCCATTTTACCCTTCCTTATATGCCTTATGGCTTTTATCCTTAAGTGAACTCCCAAAAATGCCCTTATACAATCTTACTACCTTAATTCAATTAACCCATACAATAAAATCCTACTAACCTTGACATAATTATTAACTCTAAAACTTTTTACTCTATCAAATCTTCATAATTTATTTAAATCATTCTTAATTCTATAAGAAGAGAAATTCGGGTGCCAACAGATTCGCTATATGATAGCCATTTTTCCTATTTTTCATTTTCACCTGACTAAGGTTACTATTTAAGAAACCATCAATTCCTCTATTCTTCACCATTAGTGATTTTAGCTGACTAATCATATATACCAATCAAATCCTTTCTTCTAATTTGTCATAACCATACCCATTTTACCTCATAACAACATTAAAATAATCATAAAATTGAGAAGAAAAATGAGACAATAACTTAAATCTTCAATTAGTCTTCTTTAGTGAGTGTTGTTGACCACTACCACCATCATTAGACTCCCCTTGATGTCCAAAGTAAAAGCCCTAAGATCTTGTCGTTGAGCATCGCTATATAACTTTCGATTGATGAAAATAGAGGTTAAGGCTTTGAAGTAATTTTCTTCTATTATTTTAAGATTGGTTAAGAATTTGACCTTCTTTCAGTTATAAAAGCTTTTCTACTCATCAAGATCTTTCATTTGGTATAAAATTGGTAAATTCTGATAGATGCTAATTTGATTATAATTATACACCCATATTTGATATATTTTGCTTGATATTTTATAGTTTTCTTGTATATTTGGTACTTAATTCGGTCTAAGTGCATTTATAGGTGATAATTACCTTATACCAAAAGAAGAGAAATTTAGGTGAAATCATAACATAAAATGAACATTTAAAGCAATCAGGAGATACACAACCATGTATATAGCTGTGTAAGTCTCTTAAAATGTGTAAAGTCATAATTTTAAGTATTTCGAAGCTACATGGTTTGATATGCAACCATGTATCAAACCGTATATGTCCCAAAAATCCTAAATTTTGCCATAAAAGACATGAACAAAGGTATAAAAAAAAAGAAAAGAAGGGAAGACTTTTTGAACCAATTCTAAAGGTGAAGAACATTCAAAAATGACAATATTGATCCAATAAGGTGGATAATGCAAAGAAATCATCAAAAGATCCAATAGATTACAACATCAAACATCAAAGTTGCAAGAACATTTAGTAGAAAAATAAGGGAGATTTCGAATTATGATTCCTGTATTTTCTATTCATTTTTCTTCCTGTTCATCTTTGATTTCATTTTTGATAATGTGTAACTAAATGTCTTTTTAGTGTTTAGGTGTGATGAACCAAAATTGGAATAACAATTTGTCTTGTTTATTTTATTTAATTAAGTTGTTTTGATTGTGATTCAATTATATGTTTTATGTATGTTCTAATAGATTTGGAATATTAATGTGTAATTTGATTTCATAATATAGAGATTAAGAAATATTGTGTATGAATAGATCTAATATAATTGAAAGGAGTTGAATGCAAACCTAGAGATAGGTCAATATAAATCCTCTAGATTAGGGTCAAACCTAATAGTGAAGTTCATAAATTGATAATCCAATCCTAGAAATTTTAACTTGAATAATTTCGATTAATAAACTCAGGGATTAGTTGTTAGTTACATCACCAACACACACCCCCTAGGAGGATATGCAAATGCTACACAAAATAGAACCAAAATAATCCAAAACATACCAAACAGTCCCTTACATTCATTTCCAGAAAACTCAAGCAACATATATTACATATTATTAGATGTTATTTTATAAGCAGAGCATATCATGCATATTATGCTTAACATAATACATGCCATAAATTCAAAAGCCAATCTGTTTTAAGGTTATTACATACATATCATGCATATTGTGCTTAACATAATACATGCCATAAATTCAAAAGCCAACCTGTTTTAAGGTTATTACATACCATTTACATCAAAATACAATATGTCTCATTAAATTTAATACAATTAAAAAACAACTCAAAAACTCAAACAAGCAACTTCTAAAATAGAACACATTCTTCTTGGCCACCGCAACAGTCTTTGCCCCAATCCTTAAATCTTCTTATGAAAACCTATATCAAGGCAAAACCACTGTGCTAAGCATAAAGCTTAGTAGGGGAAATAACTAAACAAGATATAATTTGGCGTCTGTTTCTAAAAGTTGTCTAACATTTATATACACTGATGAAAAATCATATCAGAACAATTTTAATTGTTCATATTACAGAGTAGTCCAAACATTTTGTCTCAAAACAAAATATGATTCATCAATCCATAACATTCTTGCATCAGAATAAAACTCATAAATTTCATAATAGAATTTACAAGTATCAGAATTGAATATTATAATAGGATATAATCCTTTTAGATCAAAATATGACTTGTATCAAATCAGAATATGTTTTGTTTCAAATCAGAGCGTATCTTGTATCAGATCAGAACTTATTTATATCAAAACTGAACATATATCAGAATTCAAAACATGTTAGTTTGCTAATCCTTTTTATAGAAGTGGGTAACGGGACTAGAACATAATATACCCATGTTTGGTATTTGAAACAGAAGAAACAGAAGTGTCTAAAATCAGAAAACATTGAAGCGTCTATCACAGAAGAGAACAAAGTGTTTAGTTACAAAAGACACCTTAATGTCTGGTTATAGGAGCAACTGTAGACCCTTTTAGGTATGCCTATTTACCCACGATTAGGACATAATAATTTTAAAATAATCCATTTCAGAGTTTAAAATCATAAGAAAATAATGTAGTGTGTAGCATATGAAATTTTTTTTTATTTTGCTCCAATTGAACTTATTCATTGACATATGATCAAACTTATCATACCTTGTAGATATAAGAATGAGCAATAATGCATCAATAAAAGTATTAAGTCGTCACACATTATGTATATTCACATAATTAGAAAGCACTTCCAATACAATCCCAATTATCCTCGGACAATTGATGGTCTAGAATTTTCACAATATCAAAATCACATGATAGCAGAATAATGCATAAGTATGAATTCATTTCCTTATGCCCAAACTGAACATATTCATTCTCACTTGAACAAACTTATCATACCTTATGAACATAAGCATTTGTAATAATGCACCAATGAACGCATTAAGTAATTACACTTTACACGCATTCACAAACATTCATAATTAACACATTTCTCTTGTTTTTTTAAATCACATTAGCATTCATAAATAAACTTAATTCCTTTATCAACTTATAAGTTCCAAAATTAGATGCTTTGTTATCAAATAAAACCTTTCTTATGTTTTTTACTTCAATTAAAAATCTAAATCTTATTTAACCTTTAATTAAACTGGTCCATATCAAACTAGTTCATTTTCAGGCTTAATTAAGTCCATTTAAACCATTATTAAGTACCTTAACCTTATATAGTCCAACAATTGTCTAAAACCAAAATTTGCTACTTCCTAAGTACTTCTCAAGACCGTGGGAATAAGCCTTATAAATCCCACAATCATGGGATGAGTGAACTGAAGGTTCACTCACCTACAACCTCCAATTTGTTTTCAAAACTTAACTTCTTTACTTCCATTAGACACAACTTCACCAAAGTCCGTCAATTTCACTTTAATTCTACCTTATTCATGCTTTAATACCTCATCAAATTCATGTCCAAAACAATTCAAAAATCATTCATAGGTAGCTCACAATCTATGATCTTTCATGCCTAAAAATCCAAAGCAAAAGCTAACCACAACTATCATGCTCCAAACCTCAATTCATCATCAATTCAATACATATTCTAACCATTTCAAACATCACATAATTCATAGCACAACGTGCTATCAAGTTTAGAATTCCCTTACATGATTAACTTCAAGTTCCTTCTTTAAATAACTAAATAATCTAGCCCTTCATGCGACCAACACAGATAACAACATAAAAGATAATATAAAGTAGCTTTTTGATGCAGTAACTTATAAGGAGTCCAAGTGAAGATGATCCAAAATCAAGCAAAATTTTAGAATTTGAGAGGGAGTAAGAGTTTTGGTAGTGAATGAGCAAGGAGAAGGAAGAGTTACAACAAAAACAAGCCAATGCATAAGGTCATACCATGTGTAAGATGACTCATCTTGCTCTAAGGAGACTTGTTACGTAAGGACACAAGCCACATGCCCTATCCCTAGCTAGCACATATGATCTTCTATAACGCTGCTAAATGTCACAATTTAATTAGTCCACTTGTCACTTAATCAATGTTGCCAAATGTCGAGGCATCAACTATGCCAATTGTCACTAACTTATAGACTTAGTCATTTCAATTTTCATGTACCAACTTATCTTGCCACTTGACAATTTTCTTTATCCAAATGTACATTTTAGTACATCAATTTTATAATGGTATTAGTTAATTCAAAATCACTAAGTATGATCCATTAAACCAAAATTCAAGTCAGATGCAATTTTTAGTCATCTCATAATTTTTAACACCTATCATACATGTACTTTCATGAACATATAACATTCTAACTAGGGTACAGTTTGTGGCCTTACATTAGCAGTCTTAATGGAGTTATTAACATAAGATAGTAATTTCCATATTCCAATAGTCAATAAAAAATTGATGTTAAAAGGTTAATTATATAATGGTTTTAGGGGGATTCATCACCTAGATAATAATCTTTGATATTGAATTTTCTAAGTGATTTCCTTTATTTTGTGTTTATTATTGTTTCTTATTTTAATTTAATCATTTAATTTTATTTTGTTTATTAAACCCCAAAATTCAACCCGTAGGCTAGATAATAGGAGAAAGGTAATTACTAGTAATCAATATCTTTATGGGATCAACCAGTACTTACTTGTGCTAGCTATAACTATGTCGTGCACTTAATTCAATATTGATAAACTAAAATTAATCAATCAAGTTTTTGACATTGTTTTCAGGGACATTGACTATATAGGAACAAGTGGGGGAAAAGTTTTTACTGAAGTGTTTTCTACTTGCTAAGACTGCAAAGTTAAGGAATGACATCACCTTATACTCCCAAGATAAAGATGAATCTTTATATGACATATGAGAGAGATTTAAGGAGATGCTCAGATGATGCCCACATCATGAACAACTCCTGTGGATGCAAATCCAAACCTTCTGTAATGGGTTGAGTCAAAGCACAAGGCAGTTTATAGATGCAGTAGCTGGAGGGATGATAAACAACAAAACACCTGAAGTGGCCTAAGAGTTAGTAAAGGATATCACCATAAATAACTACTAGTGGTGCTCAGCTAGAGCGTGAACTAATAGGCTAACTGGAGTATACGAAGTAGATATGGTGGTGTAGTTGGTGAGCCAAGTGGAGGCCCTGAGCAAGAAGATAGACAGATAGAATATGGCTTCATCAGGAAGAGTTATGCAGTGTAAAGCGTGCAGGCTAGATCACCAAGGACAAGAGTCTTAATCTCTTCAACCGAAGCACATGTATTATTTGAAGAATTCTCCTAGATCTCAAAATAATTCATATAACAATACCTTTAATCCTAGATGGAGGAACCATCCCAAATTTTCATAGGAAAATTAAGGTCAACAAAGAAACAATCCTCCACGTAGATTCCAACAACAAATATCATAACCTAGAAGCCTTGTATGGATGAGCTAATCATGGAATTTATTCAAGAATCAAGAACAAAACATTAGCAAATGGATGCATCCATATATGACTTAGAGGTTTGAATCGACCAACTTGCAAAGTCATTAATGGAAAGATCGAAGGGGAGTTTTCTAAGCACAACAGAAATAAATCACAAAGAAAGAATAATGGTAATCACCCATACTATTAAGAAAAAGCTCTAAGAAGAGAAGGAGGTGATTAATGAGAGTCACTTGAAGGCTAAAAGCGGACAAAACCTAAAGAGAGTCAAGGAATATCAACCTAAAATTCCATATCCTATTAGAGAAATAGAAATTCATTAGAGGCAAAGTTAGATAAAATCTATGATCTTTTTGAACATCTGAAGAATGAATTTACTTATGTTAAATCTCTTTTGTAAGAACCAAAGAGTGAAGAAGCTTTGTAAGAGCAACCATCAAACAAAGAGGAAGCACAAAAGTTTGAGACTGCAGTGTTGAGCAAGGAGCATTCAACTAAGAATATCAAACTACCAAAGAAGCAAAATGACCTAGAGAGTTTCTATATCCCTTATAATATAGGTACTTTAAAAGTAGACAAGGCTTTAGCCAACCTAGGGGCCAACATAAATATGATGCCTTATACTCTATTTGAAAAAATGGGAATAAGAGAACTTGAATCGACTTGGATATATGTTCAACTGGCTGATAGAACAGTAAAACATCCTAGGAGAATGCTAAATGGAGGAACCATCCCAACTTTTCATGGCGAAATGAAGGTCAACATAGAAACAATCCTCCACTTGGATTCCAACCACAAACATCACTACCCAAGAAACTTAATATAGATGAGTTAATTATGGAATTTATTCAAGAATCAATGACAAAACATCAGTAAATGAATGCATCCATACATAACTTAGAGGTTTGAATCAACCAACTTGCAGGGCCATTGGCAAAAAGATCAAAGGGGAGTTTGCTAAGCATAATAGAAACAAATACTAAAGAAAGAATGATGGTAATTAACCAAAATACTGAGAAAAAGCTCCAAGAGGAGAAGGAGGTGACTACTGAGAGTCACTCAAAGGCTAAAAATGGACAACATTTAAAGAGTGTCAAGGAATATTGACTGCAATTTTGTATCTTATTAGAGGAAAAAAAATTCATTAGAGGCAGAGTTAGATAAAGTCTTTAATCTTTTAGAACAACTAAAAAATGAATTTCCTAATACTAAATCTCTTTTTTAATAACCAAAGAAAAAATAATCTTTGAAAGAGCAACCATTAAACAAGGAGGAATCATAGAAGTCAAAGACTGCAATGTTAAGTGGGGAGTGCTCAACTAAGAAGATAAAACTATAGAAGAAGCGAACTAACCTAGGGAGTTTCTATACCGCTTATATTATAGGTAGTTTAAAAGTAGATAAGGCTCTAGTTGATGTTGGGGCTAGCATAAATATGATGCCATATACTTTATTTGAAAAAATGAGAATAAGAGAACTTGAACTAACCAGGATATGCATTCAACTACTTAATAGAACAATAAATCATCCTAGGAGAATCATAGAAGACATACCAGTTAAGGTTGATAAGTTCATAGGTCCAACTGATTTTCTACTTCTTGATATAGAGAAGGATAAGGAAATACCTTTAGTCCTTGGAACGACCATTCTTAGAGACTGCCAAGTCAATTATAGATGATGAAGAAGGCAAGTTAATTTTAAGGGAGGGGATGAAGAGGTTATCTTTAGAGTCTCTAATGTTAAAAATAATTCTCTTAAATTTCTGGATGTTGTTGAGGCTAACGAGTCTTGTCAAGATGTTGTGCAGGACTATATATATAGGGATCCATTAGAACTCTTACATATTTGATGGAACAAACTAAAGGAGAAACATGGCGATAAGATTCAAAAGGGAGCCCGCTTATAGGTCATGGAACCTACAGTAAGGCTACAACTACTTAGTTCATATAAGCTATCTTGAGCGTAAAAGTATGTCAAGCTAACGACGTTAAAAAAAATGCTACATAGGAGACAACTCATACGTTAGTTTTAGTGTTATTTCAATTTAGGTATTATCTTGGTTTTGCTTTCATGTTAATATGTGTTTTAATTAAGTAATTTTTTATTTGTGTTCTTTAGGATAGAAGGATTAAGCATTTTAAAAAATTGTGCATAATTGTGACATTAGGGGATGTGTATTTATAAGTTATAAATGTTAAAGTGCAAAATTTTTATGTTTGAGCATCAAATTATAGAGTTACACACGTTTATAAAGAGTTAGATGCTTTCTGAACATAATGGTGTAGATTTACAAGTTTTGATACACATCCGTGTATGAAACCACACAAACCCACGAAGAGTTGTAACTCAATTTGTGCTTTTATGCTATACCTTCAAAAAGCTATCTCAAAATTTTCACTTTCTCTCAGTTCTCTCTCACTGTTGTCATTGCTCCTATTTCTCCCCTTCCAATTTTTCGCATTTTCCAGCCAATCTAATGACATAAAAGTAAGTAATTCTTTTAATTTCACTTGTTTATATCTGTTTAATTGGATTTTTTCTTTATTTTGGTGAATATGACTTGAGAATGCTTTAATTGAAAAATTAGGGATTTATGTAAATTTTGTAATGTATTGTCTAATCGTCGTTTAATAGTTGATTATTTTCAATACCCAATTGATTCTATGACTTAATTTGACTAATTGCATGAAATTTGGGTGAAACTTCAACTTCAATTACGTAAACTTGCAATTTCTACTCACTGAGTGTTTAATTATGATATTTTTTCATTCAATTAGGCTATTTGTTTTTGACAATTAATTAATACTGGGCCTGTGTTTGATTGGATGAATTTATTTGTCAATTTTGTGTAAATGTTAATTTAGGATCAAATTGGTAATTTAATAATTACATTGGTTAAATTTGTCAATTGCACAATTTCTAATTTTAATATTGAGATTAATTAGTTTGTTAGTTGATTTTCTAGTTAAATTTGTTAAATTGTTTATTTATTTATGCATGTTCATTTATTAATTATTTATAGTGTTTAATTTTTCATTGTTAGTTATTTTTGCAATTAATAATTTATTGAACATAATAAATTGTAAATGTAGGAAGAAGCATACCTTCGTAAATCATATGTCCATTTTCTTATAATTATTCAAGTTGTAGGCATAATGACTAGATCACTGCATGAAAAGGAGACCCTAAGGAAGAGAAAAGGAGGCAAAGGATCCTCCATTATAGTCTAGGCCCCTAGAGAGGCCATAAATGCTACTATTCAATGTTGAGGCCTAGGAGGAATAATATCAACAGCTAAACGATAAGAAGTTTAGTTCAAGATGATACATCAACTAGAAGGTGCTGGAACAAGTTAGCTTAACCTAACAAGTTTAGGATCTAGTGGTAGTTGGTGTATGATCTTGATTCGTTGACATCGTGGAATGTTTGTACTGGGAGCTCACACTAGAGTTCCTCTCCACATTCTTCGTAGAAAGAGGTTGCTATGATGGGGATAGTTCGGGATGATGGAAGAGATGTAACAGATGAGCTATATAGAATTCTCCATCACAATGGGTCTTTATGATCGGGAGTATATGAGGAAACTGGAGTACCTTGCATTATGGATTGATTTTTTGTATGGATTGTCCCCTTGGCACTTTTGAAGTAGGATCAGCACTGAAGAAGGCATGTAGTGCTCAAATACATCCACGATATTCTAAGTCACACAATAAGCAGTTAGGTAGATAGTTGGGGACTTGTCAGGAACATGGATGCCTACTACTTTAGAGTGTGACCGAGAGAATGCCAATTCAACTAGGACATGCACTTGTCCAATTCATCAGGCATCAAAGCAAAGATAGGAAGGTTGGCATAATTTGTGTTGGACCTTATATGACTCGATTGGCATGACAAATGGGTCTATTTAATTGACTACCATTGATGCAGCAGGTGACTACCATGATTGCTCTTAATTTGGTAGTGATGCAACATATGCCCACAGTACGTAGATGCTGGGCCCCTACAGGAGATAGCTACAGACTTATTGGGGAGCCCGATGAGTCGAAACTAAAGGGTGGAGACAAAGAGGAGCAATGTGTAGCAGAGCAGTCACTATAACCACAACCACCTTTATTAGAGAGGGAAGATGCCATTCCAGAGCTTGATATTCCGAGAGGTCTCATATCTAGGTTGCACATCCTGATTCAACTGAAGATAACCTTACTAGAAAAATGGGTGGGCTAGCTTATAGGAATTTAGCGAACAGTTCAATTTCAATAGGCTAAGCTTTTGGAGTGGGTAGGACAATTGGAGACATCAGTTACATAGTTGGGCAAGTTGTAGTCTACATTTGGATGGATGCGAGAGCTGATGCTCTTAATAGTATGCCGTCTAGGCATTGATTTCCAGTCTCCACCATCTGACGAGAGCACTTCCTCTACATTTTATCCACTTGGTCAAGATCATTACCACAAGAATCCTCCTTTGTCGGACCAACCAGGATTATATAATAAGGTACATGTTTAGTCTTATATTTTTTTTCTTTATCCTTTATGTATATTTTTTATTTTCTTTCCAACAATTAATTTGTTCTCTCTAACATTATAGTTAATGATTTTCTTATGTGTTATTCATTTTTGTTATTTTTACTTCCTTTTATTCTTTTTTATCCCTTTTTCTCTATGTTTTGTAAGGATGTAATCTAGTATTGGATGGATCAGAAATCAAATCTCTGGAGAGCAAAATTAGACCTTCTAACTTATTATAAATACTTATATTGTGTATATTGGGGACAATGTATAACTTTAAGTGTGGAGAAGGGATTCATGACTTTTAATGATTTCTTTAAGCTTATTCTAATCGTGGTTATAAAATACGAATAGATATTCGAACTTAATTGAAATATGTCCATAAATACTTTACTTCATTATTGAATACTGATTTGAATTAATATGCAAAAGGATCATAATTAGAACAAAATTACTTTTATAAGTTATATCTTTAGTATTCATTGAAATAATCAAATCGAATGATATTGCATATTATTTACACATATGTACCCATCTTTATCATGAGCTTTGACCCTAAGAGTGAAAATTTCAAAATTTTAAAGGTAATTATTTCTTTCATATGTGATATTATGCATAGTTGAAAAATTGTAAAACTTTCTCTTATTATTCATATTGAGATCATATTTATTAAACTAGAAGCATTAAATTGATAAAAGGAACTTATATTCAACAATTTATTTAAACCTATTTCTTTGATGATTAACTTACCTAAAAGTTATCTTTAGGAATAACCAAGTTTGAGCCTTAGCCTTTTTCTTTAATATTACCCACATATTAACCTTTATCCTATTTTTCTGTGAAACCTTTTTATTGTTTTGAAACCTAAAGATTATTTGCATTATTTGCTTCTTTGAAACTTAAAAATCTTGAAAGGTCTAGTATTTCTTTAATTGTTGTACTAAATGCTAGAAAAATTGTTTTAGATTGAAAAAAATATATAGAAAAGAAAGGAAGAAAATTTTATATCACCATTGGTTTTATAATGAAAGGGCCTATGTACATTGTAAACAAGTTTCTTGTAATGACTCTTTAGTAAATATCCTTCAATTTTAGCACACTTCTATTTTCCTAACCCTATCGTACCTAAATCCCAGTACAACCTACACAAAGACCTTTTGATTTTTGTTTCTACTATACATAAGTGGTGGAGATATGATAATATTACAAGAATATGGTAAGAGTTCTACTATGCACTGATTTGAGAGTTTTAATACTTCTCATCCTAAACACTTGAGCATATTGAGTGAAATCCTAGTAAGGTTGTAAAGGTTTATGTTTGTGATTTCAAAGCGACTATTGAGGTGATTACTATTAATATTGACTTAGGAAGTTAATTTTAAGATAACTTGACTTTATTTGTATGTTAATTTGATTAGTATGACATGGTAATTTATAGTATGAATGGACATGTTAAGATTAACGAAGGATGGATGTTATACAATTTATAATTTTGATTATGGTTTGTTTAAGGAGAAGCAAAATCATAAGTGTGGGTATGTTTGATATACGTTAATTTGACTAAATTCTAAGACTGAAAAATGTTTCGGTCACTAAAGGAATATTCCGGTCATTACAGATATTGTTTCGGTGAATTTCTAGTGACTTTTTCTTAACTTTTGAACAATTTTGTAGTTTGTGCTGATTATTTTTTCCTTAAGAACCATAACAAAATTCTTAATTGGTCGTGAATTAAAAATTACAAAAAAGTTTAAGCAAGAATAGTACCAAAGGCCAAATTGCATAATTAGACCATTTGAGTAAACCTAATGAGTCTTAGGCTGTTAATTGAGCCTAAAAAATTGTAAATAATACTAATTACAATATTTCCTTTCTTATTTTATATTTATATCAATGGTGGGACCTACATCGTAAGGTTCGAACAGACAAGTACATCAATTAGGTAAGTTCACATCTATCTACTAATATCAAATCTATGCTAGCTATTGAATATAATTCTATATACTAATATAAATGATGACATGTTATGCTAAGATAGACACCTCATCCTTATACATGCGGATAACAAATGATATATATATTTATATACATATATAAGTACTTATAAGTATGTACACGTACATATGTAATTTATATATGAGTTTGGGTACAAATGGCATACTACATACATTATAATGGTCCTCATATGACTGAGTGTTTATTTTGTGAAATTGCATGATTGATATTTGGATTATGTTTGGATGTTTTTGATTATGATTGTGATTACGGAGGAGGAAAAATTTATAGGATATGCCACCTAAATGGGTATGCATTAAGACCAAAGGCACATTTGTTTGATTATGAGAGATGATTATGTTGATCGATCATTTTGATGCTTAACTCCCAATCAAGTAATTTTTTTGATATATATATAATTATTGATATGACTATGACATTAAAAGTATTGAGTGAGGGCTAGTTTAGTAGTGATGTTTGTTTCCTTGTGGTCTTTTTGGACTAAAAGAGCCTTACGCCTATATGAGTTTAGGTGTAGGACTAGGCCATTGGTGACGCGTAGCTCCTCACAACCATTTAAGGTGTAGAATTATGAGGGTTTACCCTTAGAAACTAGGTTCCTACAGATATTGTTTATGTTAATATAAATTGTATATTATGTCAGCATGTAACTGGATGTCGTGGATATGGACTTAATAACATTTGACTCCCCTCAATTCTACTTTTTAGGTTAGTTACCACTAACTTTGTAGCAATGACTCCAAGGAGTATCGACTGTAAAATATCTACCTCTATGTATGCGTTTCATTTCTTTTCACTTGTACTTGTACTCTAGCATTTACAATGATATTGAAGTAAATCACTTGTTAATATAGACATCACGTATAATATGTAAAATATACAAGAAGGGGGGTTGAATTGCGAAATATTTTTAGAAAATATTAATCTTTTAGAATTTCTTGAATTTCTTTACAAAATTCATATGATCACAAAAATACTTTACTAAAGTTGATAAGTAATGTAATCACAGGTAAAATTATCTACTCTTCTAGCAACAAGAAAATTTAAAAGTTAAGGGTTAGAGAATAGACACCGCGATTTTATACTGGTTCATCATAAACCTTGGGCTACGTCCAGTCCTCAGAGTCTGTTTGAGAATTCAATATACTCTTCAATTTGAGAATTCAATATACTCTTCAATTTGAGATTTCAATATACTCTTCAACTTTACAAGTATTCTTTCTACTCTTGCAGAGCCTCTTCAAATCTCTTTCACAAAGTATTTTTTATCTGCTTTCTTAGCCTCTCTAGGCTTTAACCTTCCTTTCTCTCTCTAGGAAAGATATTTTGAGCTTCATGTTACAGATGTATTCGCTTTCTTCTTTCACACTTTGAATACAGAATTTCTTTAAGTATTGTACAATCAAAAATTTCTCTCTTGTCAAAACGTTATTTAGTCTTTAACTAGAACTAGCATTTATAGCCTAATTCTTTAATTATCTTTTCTGAGAAACTACTTCTTGAATCTTCTAGAAACCATTATTAGTTGAGTCCTGTAACTAACTCCAGCTAACTAACTGACTGATGTTCTATAATAGTTTCCTTTTTGTATCATCTGGTATAATACTTCTTATGTTATCACGTTTCATCTGTTATTGCATTTCGTCTAGTATCATGCTTCATCTAGTGTTGCGCTTCATCTGTTGTTGCGCTTCGTTTAGTGTTGTGCTTCGTCTGGTATTACACTTAGTCTGTTGTTATGCTTCGTCTGTTGTTGACGTATCGCCTGTTGCTGACGTGTCTTCTGTGCTGATATATCGTCTGTTGTTAATATATCATCTGGTGTTGACCTCGCATCTTCTGAGTCTAATTAAGTGTTATTTACATTTTTCTGCACACTTAACAAACTTATCAAAACAGTTCATACATTTCTAATATTATTATTATTTGATTGTCATCAAAATTAATAGAAGTGAAGTCTTCTTGACTTAAAATATATGATTTAGTATGCTGAAAAAAATTTATGAGGCAAGCTAACATTATTATACTTTACTCTATTTATACTTAGGGGTGCTCTTGTTTTTATATATTTTTTATATTTTGCCTTTATTTTTGTCACTCGTATTTAAAGTTTACCTGTGATCTAAAGGTTTCAATTTTTTGGGTCTCACATACCATTTATACACCCATTTGGGTTATGATAATAACTCTTATCTTTGTTCATAGAAAGACCAAATTTAAAAGAAATCACTTATGTTAATACAAATGAATGTATTAGTGGTAAGTGAATATCGTTCCCACGAGGAATTTTTAACGGTAAAGATTAGCGAGTTTAAAACTAAAACAAGGTAACGAAATTGGGGATGGTTTTAATTCACGCAAATTAAGAAAAAGTGTAAGAAAAATCGCAAATTACAAGCACTAATCGAATTTAAAAATTTATGAGAAAAATACCTTAGTTTCAGGTGACCGATGTTATCACACTAATATGGATCCTCGACATAAAATTGTAATCATTAATAAACATTCATTGGAAATATTTTGCCTTAAGTGTAATAACCAGAAACATGTATCATAGCATTCTTGTTAAACAACAACCTAGATACGATCGTAGGTTTAATTGAATAATAAATTTACGAACCAAGACGAAACTAAACGTAGAGTAGACAATCCTAATTACTACTTGTGATTAGCGAAACTAAACGTCATATTTCGTTAATCTAGTGGTTGAACACATTAATCCCTATTTGCGCACCTAGAAACCAACAAATTTAATTAGAAAGAGCAGATCAGAAGATATTCAATGTTTATTAACAAAATAAACTTTATTCAAAACATCTCACACATACTAGTGGATAACACGAATCCCCTCAACCAAGACGAAAAGTTTAGCTACTCATAATAGAATCGAAAATGAAAGAAATAACAAAGTGTAAAGTCTCCATCCCTTGTTCTGTACTGAAAAACACGAAAATACTAATGGAGAAAGTGCAGAAAACAAAAATCTATCTAAAACCTAGTCTAAGCTTTAGTGAACAGTGATCCTCTCTCCTTTTATGCTTGTTTTTCCGATTTCCCTCCTACCTTTCCTTGATTCTCTTCAGATCATGTATCCACCAATTTCAGGTGGCCAATACCCTTGAAAGATGGGAATATAATCTTTAAAGATTGTGAGAATCTCGAGTTTGGCTTTTGAAAATTGATCTGCAGATTTATTCCATCCTTAGACATGCCCACGCTTAGTCACTGAATTACTGTCAAACTTAGAATTTCGGATTTTCTTTATTCTTTTGCATCTTTTTTATTCAATTTCATCTCTAAGGTGTTGAAAATTGTCTGCAAACAATTATAAGATAATTCCATTAATTTCGGATAATAATTTCAACACATTAAAGATAATTAAGTATAAATAAGTGCAAATTGATGACTTAACAAATTCCCCCACATCGAATCTTTGCTCACCCTCGAGCAAACATGTCAAACCACTACATTTAGTCAATTCATCCTTTATAAGATCAAGTGCACACAATTCATTAACTTAGGCCAATAAGACTTAAGTTGCAATACATATCATAATCGCTTTTCACCAATGCAAATAAACAAAGTCAAAATAAGACATCTTTGTTCAAAAGCACGTATGAAATCAAAATGAATTCTTCTCACAAATTTATCTCTTACACTCAAGTGTTTGAGGGCAAAGTGTTTCTCTCAAATCTCACTCTAACATGTTGCAATACCATAGGCTTGCAATTTCACCAGTTATCATTCATTTAGATCACATGAACTGATAGATCATAAGGACTTTATTCAGAGTTGTAATGGGGCTAGGTTCATAAGTAAGGTAAAGTGACAAAAGGTTAATCACAAGCATTCACAAAGTACCAAGTAAAAAGGACATGCAAATTAAAATTCTGAGATAAACATGAATAAAAAGGACTATAACTACTCATTACTAACTAGTACCACTATACTTTATTCTTCTTTTTTCTTTTTTTCTTTTTTTTTTTTCTTTTTTCATTTTTCTTTTCTTTGCTTTTCCTTTCTTTTTCTTCTCTTTTTTTTCATCAAATAATGCTAAGACTAAGGGAAAACAATAAAAATAAGAGAAAATAACAACACATGAGTATAAGTACCTATAAAAAATATCTCAGAACATAATATAGAACAAAAGCCCCAAATTACTCAATGCTTCATTCAACTTGTGATAAGGTAAGGCTAATAAGGTTTTTGGGTTTCAATGTGACGTGATTAATTGAAAAAAACAAGGTTAAAGGCTCAAACATGTTTGCAAAAGGAAAATAACTAAGTGGGTCAATTTTAAGCTAAGGGTGTAAAAACAATGAAGGCTTTAATCATTTCTATATCCCATGTGATCAACAAATTCAAACCGGTTCTATGCAAGTTCTGAAGGCAATATGAATAGAGGAGCATCACACAATTCAAACAAATAGCATGACATAAAGTCGATGTCATTTAGCCTCAAATTTTGCTCATAGGTTCAAGTTAAGAATTCACCTTAATTCCATAATTTACCTCATAACTCAAATGTCAAAATTTTGACTAAGCCTATAAGATCAGTTATTGCAATTAATCAACATGCTTCACCTTAAAACTCGTTTAGCCTAATTTAATTTCATGCATATACCCAATCTCATCCAAACTAATATGACAAAGCTTTATGGCTTAGCATGCAAAACTGCACGCAATATTCAAGAAAGCCACACAAAATTAAAAATTTGCACACAAATTCCAATTCTTTCCCCCACACCTAGACCAACATTATCCTCAATGTTAAAGAAGCATAAAAATAAAGGAAAAAGTTAAAGAAAGCTTCTCTATTATGGAAGTGCCGAAATCAA
>JANSVA010000217.1:34112185-34123465 GCA_025504915.1 Erythroxylum reticulatum | reverse complement strand
TTTAATCAATATGGGATTCAAGTCCCATACCTTGCAATTAAATCAAACCGTAACAAATTACCAGCTTAACTTATGTACTTCCTGTTCCATCTCTTTGTTAGTTGATATCTCTTCAAGTTCATGCAACTCCATAGCATGCATAATAGTGCAACCTTGATTGCAAAAGGTTAAAAAGGATAATTGTAGTAAACCTTGATGTTAAATTTATTCAGTTTCAAGAATGGGTCACATGATGCATCCAAAAGAGAAATAACTTGATAAAATTTTCTAAGGTTAATTGTAAAAAAAATCTCCACCTTTACTCAATTTTGCTATAGTAGCCCGAACTTTAAAAAGTGACACTAAAATATTCAAATTTTTAACTTGTTTGCAAAAATAGCCCGACATTAAGTTCTTAGTTAACATTGTTGACATGGCATGTCATGTCCGATTTTTCTTTTTCGTCACATGGCTGCCACATTACACAGTGTTGCCGCATAGGACATTTATTTTTTTAATGAAAAGTATGTAAAACCTATTTAACCTTAAAATTATTCAGGCACTGTGGCACCATTGATTCCAAAGCTTATGAATCCACTGATTCCTAAAACCGAGTCTTGAATAGAAATGGGTGGAAGAGAGGTTCTGCAACAACTTATTCATGGCACAAGTCCTGCAAGTCCTCCTTTGATTGATGTTTTGGCTTCTGTTTTGAAACATAATGATAATAATATTTCACTCCTCGTACGAGGCAGAGGCCTGTATATGGGTCGAGTGCTGTTGATTCCATTGCAAAGAGCATTTTAACAATCGGTTTGGTTTCATTGCTTGGCAGAAGTAAAAACACATTGAAAATAGCAGGGAGGAGAAGGAAGCCTATTAGCTTTTCAATATTTTAACATATTTTTTATTGAATAACAAATATTCTATGTGATACCACCATGTGGCGAAAAGAAAAATCTAACATGCATGTCATGTTAGCAATGTTAACAGAGAAGTTAAAATCAGGTTATTTTTGCAAAAAATTGAAAGTTCGAATATTTTAACACGACTTTTTAAGTTCAAGCTAGTATCGTAAAATTGGGAAATTTTTTTTTTACAATTAACCCAATTTTCTAAGTTAAACCCATTAACAACTTCTTCAATTAAGACTTGAAGTTATTTTGTATAGATTATCTAGACAAAAATAGGAACATTGTTCACTTGAGATCAATCAAGTAGAACGTGTTAGCTTAAGGACATATTAAATTCTTCAGCACATGAAATTTAAAGGAATATAATATGACCTAATTTCAGTGATGATATTGCACTTTGAGGTAAGTGGGATAACTCTCTGACAGTACTGTTTTTTGCATAGATCCTAACACAAGTGTACACTTGAGATGGCATCAGGCTTGTAGTGTAATAAGGATATCTGGAAGCATTCTAAAATGCATGCTGTTGGCATTGTGAAAAGCATTTTGCAAAAGATTGTGCATAGAAAAGCTTTAGCATAGTTTAGCAAATAATCAGCTGTAACTTTGTCAACTCTTATTGAGCGCTTCATCCAGTGTGTCTGAAATGATATAGCATCAACTTTACTCACACTCCTGAAACTTTGTTTGCAGTTATAACTACTGAAGCGAAAAATATTCTGCTGAGGAACTTCTATGAGCGAGCGGAGGACAAGGTTTGTAGTGAATTTGACGTCATTCAATTGGCTACTTAGTATTCATTAGAGCTTATTGGCGATTTTCTCTTCTTACAGTTGAGACTTAAGAGAGCTGCTTCTGAGCATCTAGTACCAGAGCACGGAAACAAACACCCTAGGGCATCTCACTGATAAGAAACTTGAGTTGCTCGTATCAAATTCATGAATTCAACTGTTGGTGTATATATAAGTCATATCCCACATGCGTTTGGTGTAGTTAAAGGTATTGCTTATTGTTAAGAAAACTGTAAAGCCATACGGTTAGATTTTGTATGTACAAAAAGAGGTTACATCTGGGTGATGATATATCAAAGTCTTAATATTTCAGTTAACTGACAAGTTGTGGAGCTTTGGTTGCAAGTCTTGTCTGTGCTTGCTACTTGCCAAAATAGAGCTTATTACTATGCACATTGACGTTTTCCACTTCATTATTTGTTGTAATTCAAAGTTAGAATTTTGGTCAGAGGAAGCGGGTGCTAGTAACACAAGAGTTGGTTTGCAGCAGCCACGGAGAGAAAAAGAGATTGTATTATAGTCATTTTGCGTAGAAAATATGGTGAGAAATACGACATTCATCTCCCATAATCAAAAGTCACGCACTTGTGGCGCTTGCGAGTTTAGGTATACGACATAAAAGTAATTATCAGATCTTGAATCTAACATAATTCTTATTTATCTATAAAACCCATTTTTCCTGAGCTAAAAGATGAGAAGCAAAAGTTATAAGAATTATAATGCCTCCTGTTCCAGGAATTCGCCCAACTTCTAGCTAATGATGCTTCCTCTGTGGCCGTTTTAAGGTTTTAGGCTTTCATCTTTATTTCCATTTCACAAAAAAAAAAAAAATTGTAAAAGTGGTACGGGTTGGAGTATAGTCATAGTATTTAAACAAGAAGTTTACGCTTTTTTTTTTTTTGGGTCAGATTTGATCAGCTTTTGCCTCTGAAGTTGGAATTATTTTGAAGACTTCCTCACCAGATCATAATTTTAGGTCAACATTTTCCGATTAAGAATTCTTGGCGTAGTCAATGACAGTGTGCTCTAAAAATTGGCTTTGAATTCAACACAAGAAATTAGTTTTGTCTTCTTCGAATCTATAATTAAATTATTAAATAATAATTTATAGTGCATATTAAAAATAGTTATTAAATTATAACTAGAATAAGCTCTGTTTCATCTAATCAAATTACAATACTTTAAGCCAACATTTCAATATGTTTATTCTTTAGCATATTAGCATTATTAAAACGGTCAATCTAGTTGTGCTCTACCAACTCCCAAGAAACGATAAACTAAAGGCATCAGAATCGACCCTCTGTGGATGCTCCCACGTTTTAAACAAACAAAAGCCAACCACCGGAAATAAAAAGCAAAATAATAACACTCCGTGTTACCACACAACACAGTACAGGCCATTCCTTGGCAGAGAGACCTCGAGAGATGGCTATGTCCACCAACTTATACACCACCTTTTCGCCAGTTACCACCAGCAGCAAGACCCACAACGCCAAGGCCACCCTCTCGGTCCCTCCCATATGCACCATTAGACATCCCACCTTCCTCCTACAATCGGCCCTTTCTCTCCGGAGAACGCCCAAGTTTTCGATTACGGCTGCTGCGTCCACCGCCGTACAAGTAGACCAAACGACAACGTCTAGTAAAGCCTCAAAGTCTCTGCCTTTCAGGGTGGGTCACGGGTTCGATCTCCACAGGTTGGAGCCTGGGTATCCTTTGATCATTGGTGGGATTGATGTGCCCCATGAGAGAGGCTGCGAGGCTCATTCTGATGGTATTTTTGTTTTCCTCTGATTCTTATTTGGGTTTCTGGTTGATTTTTGTCTTTTAAGAACTGACCTGTTTAGAATTTATAATCTTTGTTCCTGTCGGATTTTTATACTTGATCATGAAGTGGACTACAAAGAGTAGTTCTTTTCTAAACATTTTTGCTCAATTTAAAACAAAGCAACTTTGGCTTCTCAGGAATTGCTTGAATCTGACTTGGTCTCTAAGATAAGAAATTTGGGATCCAAAAAATTAGGCATCTGATTATTTCTTTGTACGACTTCCTGTGGGAGATAATTGGAACTTAGACCTTTTTTTTTTTTTTCCTTTCACGGAGTTGTTATTGATCTTGGCAGGTGATGTTTTGTTGCACTGTGTTGTGGATGCAATATTGGGGGCACTAGGGCTCCCTGATATCGGACAGATTTTCCCTGATAACGATCCGAAGTGGAAAGGAGCACCGTCATCCGTATTTGTCAAAGAAGCTGTGAGTTATTTGTTTGATGCATTTGTGGGAAACTTAAAGATCTTCACTCCATTCCGAATTGCCAGCCTAGCTTCCTGATTGATACTTCCCGCATTTGCTAGTGGCCCATTATACAATGGATGAAACCAAGCCTTTACCTGATATTCTGTTCCAATGTTTTGATCTGAAACTCTTATTATTCATGTTAGCGTTTAAGGATCACTAGAATGTTCTTAGTCTCTGCCATTATGGAAGACAAAGATACTTCATATATGTGCTTCTCTGTCGACTTACAAACAATTTTATGGAACTGCTGCAGCCTTCTCTAGTTTGAACTGGAAACTTCGCAGGACATGGGTGCAATTTGTCATAGGAGTTCCTTTTCTGTAAATTCATGGCCCACAAAAACATATAATGCTTCTACCTGTGGTTTTAGTAATTCAAGTTCAATAGTTGTTATTGAAAAGGTTGCGTAAGTAATTATGATGTTACTTGTCATGTAAATGTTTAACTGATTTGCTTTCTTGTCCAGTCTGTCTTTAAGAAGGCTCCTTTTTAGTGTTATAGTAGTCATCTCTGGGTGCAAGGAAAGCCTTTGGGGTTGCAACCTGAAGGGCTTAGCTAAAATCATGGGGGGAAAATTTACTTGCTGAAGGATATGATAGTATTCAATTTCATGCAGGCTCCTTTTTTTTGGAAATATGACGGGTTTATCATGCTGTTGCATTATCTTAGTGTCTTTATGCGAGCTACTTGTGAAATTTCTTCTTCTTTATTCCCAAAAATCTTACTACAAATTATAATTTAAGCAGATATACATTGTTCAATCAATGTGACATGTGCTTGATTTCAGGTGAGACTCATGCACGAAGCTGGATATGAGATCGGAAATTTAGATGCGACCTTGATACTTCAAAAACCAAAACTCAGCCCATTCAAGGAGATTATCAGAAACAATTTGTCTGAGTTGCTCGGAGCAGACCCTTCTGTCGTAAATCTGAAAGCAAAAACTCACGAGAAGGTTGATAGTCTGGGCGAGAACAGAAGTATCGCTGCACACACTGTTATTCTTCTCATGAAGAAGTAAATTGGTCATAGAAGCTTAAGTTTTGATTCTGGAGATTGTCCTTTAATCTTGTATAATATTTACAAAAAGAACTGAGCTTGGAAGTTGCAATTGATAACTATTTATTTCACACTATATTGACATCGTTCGTAAAGAAACCAAGATGATTGTAAAGTCCGTTTCTGTCGTACGATTGTAGCTAAGTACTAGTATCTTGTGCACGATTGGTTGCTAAGATGTTAGCAATTTCATGTCACTTACACTGCATTCATTCGCTACTTTTGGAATAATTATTTGTTTCTGCAGTGGAACGTAGTTCAAGTCAAATGTTACACGGAGCATTTATGGCTGCTCATGGTTGAAATTTACGTTTTGGAGCACAAAAATGTGTCGTAAAGATTCATATAAATAATTTTAGCATACTTGCAACTTTATTCTTCACGTTAAAAAGAAGTTTGTGGACTGAGCTGTGTGACCAAGATATCATTTTGTCGCTTCCGTGTAAATTGCAAAGTTGAAAGAACGCCAGCAATCTGTTATAAGTGACGCCTTTTCCTGTTGTAAATAATAACTTTTATTTCAAAACATGAAAATTATCTGACCAGTAATTATGTTTATATGAACTCTTGGGAGATAACAAGAGAAAACCTTTCTTAGGCGGATGCATTTTCATTTATAAAGCTATATGGTTATATATTTTCCCTTTCCAATATTTGGGCTATGATTTGTTGTGTCCAGCTATGTCATTTACACTTCAAGATAGAAAGTGATCAAAGAAAAATTAAGATAACAATAATAAAGCGAAAAAATAAACATTGAGTTTTTTTAAACAAATAATTTATAATCTTAATTTAGATTTAGATTAAAATGTCAGGACTCAATTCAAAAACCTTAACATGTGCAATAGTAACATCAATTACTTTAGCTATTCAAACAAAGCCTTTCAAATGTTTTGCTCTGTAAATCATATATTAAATGCCCAAATTAATAAAACTAAAGTGTTAATGAAACTAGATTAAATGTGATTCATAAGTTAATATTCATGTACTAAATAATCCTAATTCGACTAAATTTTAACATACTATATAAATACAAGAGAAATATACCCTTTAAATTATTCTAATACAATACTAACAAGAGTCTCCTTTCTTAATATAAGCAAGGATGAATTCTTGTTACCTTAATGAACTTGAAAATCTAAAGGAAAGATAAGAGAATTTGTACTATCTTAGTAAATGAGGAACCATACATATATTTTTGTAAGGATAAATCTTAAGTTATCAAATTTGATTAAAATATGCAGTAAAGACACACAAAAATATACGATAAAGCATATTACACTATGAAATAAAAGATAAACTATGTACTAGGGCGTGCAAAATTAAGCAATAAGACATACAAAATACAGCCATAGTGGATGAAAGAAATAGAGAATCTTTCATGACAAGGAGCTTCCTCATGATCAATTCAGCAAGCAGCTAATACAACACATCAGGCTCTAAATCAATAGACATAGACACAAATTTTACAAAATGTCTAGTTTCCTCTTTTGTCATTAGTCCTTGTAATGTTTGATGGACATTAAGCTTTATTGACCTTATCATTGTATTGGAACATTATTTGTCGGCCTTTTAAAGCTTAATACAATTCTTATTCTTAAAAAATGTAACAAATCTAATTTAATTAAGTAATCAATCATATTAAATTATACAACTAAACAAAGTACATATATTGACATAACATACTAAAATATGTAAGCTATATAACATTAAAGTTATATAACATTTAAATGATAATTAGACATCACAATGTCTAGAACATATTAAACATATGTGTAACATGAAATTTAGATCATAATTTATTCACATAATTAATACATGATAATAAGAAACCAAGATGGAAGAATAAAACTCTCGTTTAAATTCAATTGTGAATATAGAAAAATAACAATAATATTTTTCATCTCAATATTATACATATATCTATTCTATTTATTATAGTTATTGGAACCATAATAACTACAATTTCATATGTCATGAAATACAATTTAATGTACAATATAAAGTAATCCATCATAACCAACCAATATAAAAAAGGACACATTACATCCTTAAGCTTATCACTAACTTATATTTTCCTCAAACTTTTATCTCATCCATACATTTTTACAGCCAAATATCAATTTTATTAAAAAATAACTTATAAATTAGATTAATTTTTAAATATATATATTAGAATTAAGCATAAATATAAGTTCAAAATTTAATAAATCTTAATATGGTAAAACCAATGCCACATTTAAACAATAGAAACTATAACTCTTCATACTTGAAAGTATAATTAGATATAGGCATGTAACAACACATCGTACAATAATATATATTTAGTTGTAAGAAGAAAAATAATTATTATAAATATTACCCAAAAAGAATCATCTAATACAAAAATAATAAAATTAAAAATTTTGGTGACATAATAATCATTTTATTATTATTAACCTAATGGGTATCCAAAAAGAGCATAGGTTGTAACTTCAAGTTTAAAAACCTATGATGACAAATAATGGAACACTTGATTTGCAAAAAATGATTAATAGTCCAAAAAATAATAAAAATCATATATAATATCAAAAATATTATATAGTACCTAATATGATGTTATAAAATAAGAGATAACAGGCAATACTGTAATTTTATTAATCTCTTTGAATCAATAGTCTTGCAATTTCAAGTCTTCAGTCAACATATACAACAAGTGTCTAATCAATATATACTATAACAAGAATTCTCACAAATGTAAAGTATATAACAAAACCAATAATAGTACGTAAGAGAAAAATATAATAACTAAAGAGATAAGAAAAGACATGAAAACTATGATTTAAAGTAATTCAATCGTCAATAATTATGTCTAGATTCCAAAGTCCAATTAAGAATGTGGAATCCATTATTTGCTTTTTTTAAAAAAGGTCAAGAGAAAATTCCTATAACTGATCCTTTTACTTAAAGATTTCCCACTCTAACAAATAGTGTACCAATTCAAAGAAAAAGTTTGAGCATTTGAAGTTATTTTCATTATGATTTGGCTACATTGGTCAACAAAGATATGTTAGTGATCGACCGATATAAGTTAAAGTTATACAAAAATATAGATCAAGACTATATAGCTAATATAGGTCGACCAATATATTGTTATAATCAACCAATATCCCAACAAGAAACACATTAATTGACGAATAGACAATAGTGGTCAACCAATATCCTAACAATTAAAAAATCTATGCATTTAATGTATTTTAGTCGACCAATATGCAACAGTAGTCGACCAATGTATAGCATATAGTTGTTAGTAATGATTAGTTCTTGGTTCCAATGGCTAGTTTAACTTCAAAACATACAAATATATTTTTTTATTAGTTTATACATGAAAATGTTTGGGTATTCTATAAACATATTTCAAGAAGTTTTTCAAAGATTTTGTGAGCATTCATTGTTGCATTTTTTAAATGAGTGAACCTTTAAGTTACAAAGTGATCAAGCAAGGTCTTTTAGATTGTAATTCATTTATAAGTGGGGTTAATTTTACATTTAAGAAAGATTATAGAAGAGTTACTCTTTACTCTTGAAAAAAAAAATTGTCATGTTCAAATAAGAGACTTGTTAGAATTCTAGGAAGTATCTTAGAGAGTGAATGTAGGCAAGGGTTGTTTGTCCAACCATTATAAATTGGTCTATTTTTCTTCTTCGATGTACTCTTTAAATTATTTTTTGGGTGTGTGATTGATTTACATTAAATCTATTTCTTTATTGGATCATACATTGATCCTTATTTAATTGAATTTATTAAACAAAAATTTGTTAAAATTCACTAACACTCAATTCATCCCCCTCTTACATGCATCATGCAACATCCCATTACTTGTGGAAAGGTTAAAATGATAAATGTGAGTGATTAATGAGAGTTAGAAATGCATTTCCATGTTTATGCATATCAGGACATACACATACGCATGAATAGTGAAATAGTTGCACATAAAAATAATTGTACATGCATTCATGAATAATTCCAGTCATAATTGGATTGATTTGTGTATTTTTTAGAAGTATGAATGTTTTTATATTGTAAATTTTATGGGTTAGTGAAATGGTAATTTTTTAATTTTGGTAATTTCAGGATTTATTTTCGAAAATTATAGAGAATTATGAAAATTTATGAAAAATAGGAATAGGAATTAATGATGATTGGAGATAGCTAGATTATAAAGATGAGGCTAAAGGAATTAGTCACGGAAGAAACTAAGTTAGAACTTAGACCTTAGGAAAGTGACAAGTGTCACTTAATAAGTTGCCTTTATAACTTTTTTCTGGTAGTGAGTTGAGATACCAGAGAGTAAACATAACTAAGTTATAGGTCTAAGTCCCTTCTTCGTAGTCACCTTCTTTAAATTTTCTTCAAAAACATAGAGTTCTCCATCATAATCCTTCGAAGGAATTTCTTTGCTTTTCCTTCCTCTACCCTACTGCCAAGTGGTTTCTTCTGCCTTAAGAAAAACCAAAAGTTGGTTAGCATTCACGGTGGCTTACGTAATTTTGTATGGAGTTAGGGTTTGAAGATAATTGAAGCTTTTGGAGTCTTTAACAAGTAAGTAATGAATAAATTTGTTAAATTTGTGAATTTTTTGAAATAAAGTTGATGAATTTATTTTCAGTGCATGATCATAGCATTTATGTATATTTATATTCATGAATATTGTGTTAATGTTATTTAGTTTTGATGGATTGTTAGTGATCAAGTGTTGCGGAAATGGTTCTTGGAGTTGAAATAGCAATGAAATGATGTATAGGATTAGTGTAGAGAATTAGACATGCAAAGGTGATATACTCTGTTTCTTCACTGTGCATGTATGAATATATAGATGTTTATACGTGAGTTGATGAAAACTTAGAGATGATCAAGAAAACATTTTTTGAGTTAGGGAGTAATTATAAAATGATGGTTTGAGATGGGAATGAGTGTTTAAATGGAAGTTGAGAGGGAGATTAGTGATTGAGAATGAAAGTTGAAAATGCAGAAAAGTAACAGAGTATGAATAGGTTGAATATGAATTTTTAGCTTTTCATGATTTTTAATTTAAATTTGTATATTTTGAAGTAGTATGAATTTATGGTGAATGAGTTGTTTGAAATGGAGTAAGAAAAACTAGAAACAAAAATTTGAAGAGTTCAATTTTAGAGAATGAAGTCTGGAAATTTTCTGGGAATGAATAGTAATAATGATGATTTTTTGATTTGAAACTTTCATGAATTTTCTGTGCCGATATAGAGAGATTTAGACAAAGTTGTCTTCATTAAAGTTTTAGATCTTTCCTTAAGTTTTCCATTGATATAAAGTTTGTAAATTTTGGAGATTCTAGATCAAAATTTATGGAGTTTAGAAGTTTGGTTTCGGTGAAGAAGAAGAATTGGCACGACGGTGACTTCGATGGGTTAAAGGCACGACAGTGACTTTTGATAGTGGTTAGCTCATGAATATCTGATGGGATTTTGTCTATAACTTCTTCACCCGATGTCCAAATGATTTGGTTCTTGAGCTAATGGATTTCTAACACATTGTTATATCCCTACATAAAATTTTATGGCATTCTGAATTTAATTGAGGAAGATTGATCAAATCAAAGTGTGGGATCTATTGGAAAAGTGAAATAGGATTTTCTTACTAAACACCCTTTAGTATTTTAATTATATCTGGATCTATAAGATTCCAAATGAGATTATTGTTATTTTGGGGTAAACTAGAGACATAGGAATACAAATCATATGGAGAAATTGAATTGTGATTCAGTCTCTAAGATGTTTAATTTCTGGATGGAAGTTGTGAATAGTATACTGTCTTTGGATAAGAACAACCTGATAATTTTTGAGGTATATCTTCCAAATTACTAAACCAAATTGAGCGATTTTTATGTCAATGGAAAGATAAGACATAGGGGAATACTTTTCTAGAAGAGAGTTTGACCAAATTATGTCATTTTCACCTTCTAATTGAACGTTAACAGTAGACATGAAAGGGTTGTCTTGGAAAATAAATCTGAAGTAATTCAATGAGAATGAAATGTGATTTTAATGGTTTTGGTGAGGTGTAAACCTAATTATAAATCATACTTAGATGAGATTTGATATGAGATTGATTTTGTGATGTAATTGATGGTATGATAGCTGGAATTATCATGAACATGCATTGTACACATTCCATTTCATACATGTGCATTATTGAATACTTATGATTGTACAAATTGTG
>JANSVA010000217.1:34054674-34069211 GCA_025504915.1 Erythroxylum reticulatum | reverse complement strand
ATCCATAAAACATATATTTCTCTACTTGTCAAACCAATGCACAATTCACATAAGTCAAGCATTCATCAAACTTGTCATCACAAGTAAACACATAAGCACATCATAATGGTTTAGGTGGATCCGTAACGGAACGTACTACACATTTTCCATACGGGTCCTGTGTAGCCGTGAGCAGAAAGTACTATCGCAATCCCACAAAATGGTCTTGCGTAGTCGTGAACTTATGGGAGTCCATGAGGGAGCTCCATGCCACGAAGTGCACTTGAACGATAGAACAGACCATCACAATCCCATGTAATATGTAATTAGTGAACCTGAAACATTTTGCCCATATGGCATATTTTTAGAAACTCGATTTTATGAACATGACATATTCCATATACATTTCTATCATCATTTCACAATTCATCAACCAAAATCCCATACCAATTATATAACCATTTATTAAATCATCTAAAAGACATAAAGTTAACAATTATGGAACAACTTGAAATCATTCCTATATCACTCAAAATTCATTCACAAAATTCATATACAAAAACATATGGCACATTCTCAAACCATCATAAAGAACAATAAATGCACATTTTCAAGATAGTTGGAAATCATTTAATTCCATTTATTTGCAAGAAACTTTACTAGCTTATTTACTCAATTATAAAAATGTCACCCACCTTAGTTTCCTTACTTGAAAAGTTGCTCAAATGTGCCTCTCCTCTTGCTCCTCTTGCCTCTCTTGATTTTCTTCAACATTGACAAAAATACCAAATCAATAGACATTCAAATTGGAAAACCCAAAGAACCGAAAGCATGAAAATGATCCTAGAATACTTAAACCCATACATTTCCCAAGCTCTTTGAACTAAAAACCTTTCAAAACTCCAAAAGATTAAAATCAAGTTACCTTGAATCTTCACCCAACAATGATTTTCTTGGCTCTAATGGAAGTTTTAACCTTCCTCTTCCTTTTTCCCTTCTTGATCGCTCTCAAAACCCCTCTTGAAGGTTAAGAAAAGTTGAAACCTAGGTTTTCTTCTTTCTGCCCTTTCTTCTCTACCGAACCCTCTCCTTTCTATCTTATGTTTGTGCTTTCTCTCTTCTTTTCTTCCTCACTCACATTTTTGGCTTCTAAAATGCAAGCCAATAAATTCCTCTTCCCATTTTGCCCCTCCTTCAAAGCCTTAAAACCTTCCCACTTAAGTGATCTCCTCAAAATACCCCTTATGCAACTTATAACTTTAACTTTAATTCAATATGTAATATAATCTCATTAACATTAACATTCTAATTAATTTCAACATACATTGATCTAGCAAAACCCCAAAATTAATCTATTTATGCTTAATCAAATATAAAAAAATTTAGGGGACAACATTTCTCCCCCCTTCAAGAATTTCTTCCTCGAAATTCTTACGTGATTCGTTGAAGAGGTGTGGATACTTCTCCTTCATGGCTTCTAATAGCTCCCATGTGGCCTCTTCCACAGAATGGTTTCTCTATAAGACTTTGACCTGCTGAATTGTCTTATTCCTTAGGACCTTTTCCTTGGTATCAAAAATCTCCACCAGAATCTCCTCATAACTCAGATCCTCTCTCAATTGAACCTCAGTAGTCTGAATGATGTGGGAGGGATCCAATCTATACCTCCTCAATATGGAAACATGAAAGATGTTATGTATCTGTGATAATTTTGGTGGAAATGTCAACCTACAGGCTAGCGGTCCAATCCTCTCTACAATCTCATAGGGACCTGCATACCTCGGACTCAACTTGCCTCTCTTTCCAAACCTCATGACTCCTTTCCAAGGAGACGTCTTAAGAAAAACTTTACCACTAACTTCATACTTCATTTCCTTCCGGTGTGTATCAGTATAACTTTCCATTCTATGTTGTGCTACTTTAAGCTGATGCTTAACCAAATTAACCTTGTCGCCTATCATCTGAAGCAACTCTGGCCCTATCATTTTCCTCTCTCCTTCTTCATCCCAACATATTGGAATTCTACATCTCCTTCCATACAGTGCTTCATATGGAGTCATGACCGCATGTCGTTTCGCTATTCAGAATAAAATAACTAGACCACTACTACAGCAGTGGCGAGTCTAGGTTGATCCCACAGAGAGTGTGTGTAAAGTTTATGGAATGAAATTAACCGGTGTTTAGAAAAAAAAAAGGGGGGGTTTTGGATTTTTCAAAGAAGAAAATAAAACTAACTAATAAAAACAAATTAAAGAAAACATGCAAAAAATAATAAAAGTGGGGAATTCGATAGGGACCCAGTTCTTTGGTTCAATCTCAGCCTAAGCCCTAATTAAGCATAATTTATTAATTTGTTGTTCTTTAACCTGTCCTAGCAATTATTAATCATAGGTTAATAATTAACTCGAGTTTTCCCTTAGGTTTTGTTTAATTAAACGTAACCACTGAATAACCTAGGATATGATCTCTAGATCTAATTAGGCAGTAGCATTACGAATTAGGAAAATCGATTAATCAAGGTAATAACCACATACAAGGCATCATTTAACCTAGGTCATGTTATCCCTAATGATTATGAATCATTAGTCGCTACACTGAATTTCAACATAACAATTACGGATTATATCAAAATTCTAGCAAAGGATTTGAAATTAACGATTCAATGAATGCATTAAAATCATCAACTCACAATACTCAACGGGTTTATAAACAAATAACCGAATAATAACGAGAATCTAATTATCCATACTTGATACCCAAATCAATTAAAATAGGATAACACAATCAATTCCTAATGAGAGAAAGAAACAATAAAATAATAAAAAAAATGTTTAACCCGAGTCGTCGCCATCAATATCACCTCTAATTCGGTGTCAAAATATTTAACCCTTTGTAAATATTTTCTAAAAAATTGCTTCAATCACCATGTTATAGGACATATCGAAGACCCCTTCAATGTAGCATCTACTGTTGCCCATTCTATTTATTTGTTCCTGTAGCATGATGGGACAAATAGACCTTGGGGGCTGATTGTCCCTGCACGCTGTTCACTGCTCCGCATTTTTATCAAAACGCGTAACACGCTCCTTGGAACGCAGACGCCCCACTGAAGACACAACTTCTGCCTCCTGCTATCCTTATTCTCCTCGTCTGCTTCACCAACCCGCAGCCACGCTAGCCCCAGCGTTAGCTCTCTAAGCCACCTCGCCCTTCTGTTGCTGTTTGTTCCTATAGCGTGATGGGACAAATAAACGTCCCTCCCTTAAATCCTTCGGAACCCTCCTGCGTGCTGCCTCTTGCGTTTTAAGTAAAACGCTGACGTTAAATGCACAATGTCTCCAACAGCTAATTATTTCTTCTACTGTGCTTATGGTGTGACTAATAAGGGTCACAATCACTTAAAACATTATTCCCCTTGTGTGTCTTCAAAACGATGCCTCTTGCTCTCTCCTGTGCGTTTTTAGGTAAAATGCACGACATGATGCTATCCTTGAATTCCTTGCTCACGCCTCTCTGCTGCGTTTTGAATAAAACGCATCTGGGTTTTGTGTATTCTCCAGTTGCTCATGGTGTGCCTAGCTACTTTGCTTATGCATTTTGTTCTTTTGCCCACACCTGCTTGTCTTGTTTTGCATTTTCTAATGCATGCTTTTTGCTTTCCATTTTTCTTGCCTTTTATTATTATTTTTTTGTTCTTCCTCCATAAAGACAATTAAAAATAAATATTCAAAAAATGACCCATATGTAATGCTTTCAACTCACTTTAATTTCTTTGCTTCCAAATTGTACCTAAAATCAAACATGGATTAAAGTGAGTATCTTAAGCATTTTTGTATCATTAATAGCTAAATGTAAATAATTAAATATATCAACAATTAAACACATATCAATTTTCCCCACACTTAGCTTTTGACCGTCCTCCGGCAAAACATCAAAATTAAGCTCAAAGACTCGAAACATTACTCAATTCCCATATTTTTCCAAGACTATATAATCACAACAAAAAATGAGTGACTTTCAAAAAATCATAGCAAGAAATCAACATTCCAAGCACTTACTCATGATCAATCAACATTCAATATCTTCAAAAACTGAGCAATCTAATGGTAGACTAAAAAAATGTGTTTAACTGAAATATATCTATGGGTACACTCATCACCATTCATAATCATGACAATCCACAACTTTGCATATCATTTCATTTCTCCGCCACTAATATTTACATGAAAAATCATGAATCAAAGGACTTTTCAAGGTTGTAATGTAGGCTAAGGTAAGGTGAGATATATTTGGGTCAAGTAGCATATAAGTCATCAAAGCTAGTGAAACAAAAGTAACACTCAATCAAAAACTGGTTACTGTCAGTTATGACAAATGAAACATTTACATTTCAGAACCCCATTCAACTCTCACACACAAACCACATGAAGCACATACCAATTCAAAGAAATCACTCAGATAATTTATACAAATGAAATCACAAAAGTAAACCTTCTAAGCCAACCTTTACCTCAAATTTAACATGCTCACATAACACATCTATTACAACTCTAGGAAGATGCATAAACTATAAACAACTTTTTAACACATATGCAATTCTTCCTTGATACATTTATTTTAAACAAAAAATTTTGTCATTCTTTTTTCTCTTTCTCTTTCTTCCTTTCTTTTTCTTTTCTTTTCATTTTCATTTTTTTCATTTTTTCTTTCTTTTCCTTATAAAATTGAAATAAACTACATCAATATGGAAATTTCAATGATAAGACATAAAATAACATCCCAAGATTATAACCAACCCTCATATATATACACCCCCACACTTAGAATTTTATACATCTACAAACTCAATATTTACAAATGTTCCACTAGCTTTATGACTTGGATAGGATATTTGGTTAAGTTTAAAAGCATAAAATGTAGTTTATAAAAAAGAAAGGATAAAGCTCAAAGGGGTTTATTAAGGTAAAAATCATGTTAATAGGGTAGGTCATTTGGTTAATGTAGCTTATGAAAAACAAAGAATGCCTAATTATATCCATGTTAATGCATGTGATAAAAATGTGGTCTCAAATAGAAATTCAATGCAAAATCAAGATATACATGTCATGAAGGTCACACATTATCAAAAGGCAATGAGACTGGTATGAATATGTCAGTCAAATATGGCTCAAAATCTCTCCGGCTTTGTCTACCATTAGTCACTACTCTTCTAAAGAAATGCGTATTGACCAATCACAAGAGCAAAAGTACATGATAAAGTTGCTATGAAATTCTCTAGTCAATCCACACTCTAATCATGATTATATAATCCCAGAAGTAATAGAAAATGAGAAAATGTTTGTTTCATTTGTTTTATTCTTTCTCTCATTTTGATTGAAAACTTAAGAACAAGTAAAACACACATGCATATAAAAATATTGCGGAAATGTAAAGGAAAAGAAATTTACTTCCCTTGGGTTGCCTCCCAAGAAGCGCCTTTGTTTAGGATCGCTGGCTCAACTCCTTCCTATCATCAGGTGACAAAATTGTGATCTTCAAGTGTTACAGTTAGCGCCACTTCCACGCGAGGTAATTCCGGATAGGGCCGTAGTTGATCATTATCCTCATTCAGCGTCTTCCCTATCCTCAAACTCTCAATTCCGACTGAGTCCATACATTTCGGAAATATTTCGAACATCTCTTCACCTTTTTCTTCATCATTTAATTCCTCCAGTCTGTTATGTAAAGGAAAATAGTCAGTCTCAAAAATAATGATAGACTCAGTACTTACCTCTGAGCTAAAAGATGTGTCATTTTCAGCTTCGAGCTCCTTCTCCACTTCTTCGACATAAACAATTCGTTGAGGGTTGACCTCAAAATTCTCAAGCTCCGAATCACTCTGCAAAGTTTTCGCACAGACTTCAATTGGGTACACCTCGGGTTGATACGGCTGCTCCTCTTCGCTTTGCGATTCTAAGCGATCAAGCCTTATTTTCATCTGACCCCTTTAGTGCTCTATGCTCTGTTGGTTTGCTTTTATCTCTTGTCGGAATTCTTACAACTGCTACTGCATATTTTGTAGAAATTGCAATTTGTTAGTAGCTAGATTCTTAACAAGTTCTTCTAAATATGCACCTGAATCATGTTGGCTATTTGGATCTTGGGCGCTAGACCATGTGTTTTTTGAAAATTGCGTTCCATCCTTCTGGAATTGTAAAGTATTCTCCTGCAATTGCAAAATCAACTCTTCCAGAGATAGACCGGAGTCCTGATAAGAAGCTTTTGGTCTATAAGAGAATTGTTGTTGGACTATCATGGAAGTAATTCTGATGATTATTCCATCCATAACAAAAGTTTGGTTGATCAGTCCAACATTGTTATAGGATTGAAAATATGAGTTGTAAAAGAAATTACTTCCGTCCATATCGAATTTTTTTGACACGAAACAAAAAATAAAAAGATCACAAAATAACAAGAAAGAAATCATTCATGAACAAATTTATACAAAATACCAATTAAATCGGAAACTAAAACTAAAACACCACAGTCTCCGGTAATGGTGCCAAAATTTGACCACACATCGTTTCGCTAGTCAAAATAAAATAACTAGACTAATACTGTAGCAGTGGCGAGTCTAGGTTGATCCCACAGAGAGTGTGTATAAAGTTTATGGAATGAAGTTAACCGGTGTTTAGGAAAAAAGGGGGGGGTTGGATTTTTCAAAGAAGAAAATAAAATAAAACTAACTAATAAAATCAAATTAAAGAAAACATGCAAAAAATAATAAAAGTGGGGAATTCGGTAGGGACCCGGTTCTTTAGTTCAATCTCAGCCTAAGCCCTAATTAAGAATAATTTATTAATTTGTTATTCTTTAACCTCTCCTAGCAATTATTAATCGTGGGTTAATAATTAACCCAAGTTTTCCCTTAGGTTTTGTTTAATCAAGATACGATCATTAATTAAACCTAACCACCGAACAACCTAGGATACAATCTCTAGATTTAATTAGGCAGTAGCATTGCAAATTAGGAAAACCGATTAATCAAGGCAACAACCACATACGATGTGTCATTTAACTTAAGTTATGTTATCCCTAATGATTACGAATTATTAGTCGCTACACTGAATTTCAACATAACAATTACATATTAGATCGAAATTCTAGCAACGGGTTTTGAATTAACGATTTAATGAACGCATTAAAATCATCAACTCATAATACCCAAAGGGTTCATACACAAATAACTGAATAATAACGAAAATTCGATTATCCATACACAATAACCAAATCAATTAAAATAGGATAACATAATTAATTCAAAATGAGAGAAAGAAACAATAAAATAATAAAAAATACTTAACTCGGGTCATCGGCGTCGATATCACCTCCGAACCAGTGTCAAAATATTTAGCCCTTCCTAAATATTCTTTAAAATATTGCTTCAATCACCACATTATAGCATATACTGAAGAGCCCTTCAATGTAGCGTCTACTGTTGCCCACTCTATTTATTTGTTCCTGTAGCGTGATGGGACAAATAGAGCTTCAGGGCTTATTGTCCCTGCCCGCTATTCACTACTCTGCGTTTTTATCAAAATGCTTAACCTGTTGCTTAGAATGCAGACACCCCACTGAAGACACAGCTGCTGCCTCCTGCTGTGCTTATTCTCCTCGTCTGTTTCACCCACCAGTAGCCACGCCAGCGCCAGCACTACCTCTCCAAGCCACCTCGCCCTTCTGTTGCTGTTTGTTCCTATAGCATGATGGGACAAATAAACGTCCCTCCTTTAAATCCTTCGAAACACTCCTGTGTGCTGCCTCTTGCATTTTAAGTAAAACGCTGACATTAAATGCAAAATGTCTCCAACAGCTAATTGTTTCTTCCACTGTGGCTTTCACTCTACTATGCTTGTGATGTGACCAATAAGGGTCACAACCACTTAAAACATTATTCCCCCTTGTGTGCCTCTAAAACGACGTCTCTTGCTCTCCTGTGCTTTTTTAGGTAAAATGCACAACATGATGCTCTCCTTAAATTTCTTGCTCACGCCTCTCTACTGCATTTTGAATAAAAGGCATCTGGGTTTTGCTTATTCTCCAGTTGCTCATGTTGTGCCTCACTACCTTGGTTCTGCATTTTGTTCTTCTGCCCACGCTTACTTATGTCGTTTTGCATTTTTTGATGCATGCTTCTTTGCTTTTCATTTTTCTTGCCTTTTATTATTATTTTTTCTTCTTCTTCTATAAAAACAAGCAAAAATAAATATTTAGAAAATGACCCATATGTGATGCTTTTGACTTACTTTAATTTCTTTGCTTCCAAATTGTATCTAAAATCAAATATGAATTAAAATGAATATCTTAAGCATTTTTGTATCATTAATAACTAAGTGTAAATAATTAAATATACCAAAAATTAAACACATATCAAGCCATCTGAATGCTCAAATGGTACGAATTATTATAAGCAAATTCGACCAATGATAAATGTTCATCCCAAGCTCCTTTGAAGTCCATCACACATGCCCTGAGCATTCCCTTAAGGGTCCGAATGATCCTCTTTGATTGATCATCCATCTGTGTATGAAAAGCAGTGCTAAAATTTAACTTGGTTCCTAGAGCCTCCTGTAAGCTCCCCCAGAATCTTGAAGTAAATCGAAGATTCCTGTAAGAAACTATGGAATCTAGAACACCATGTAATCTTACTATCTCATCAATATACTTCTTTACTAGCACATGCAGAGAATCGGTCTGTTTGATCACTAGAAAATGGACTGACTTCGTCAATCCATCAACAATGACCCATATGGCATCATGCTTCCTACTAGTCTTAGGCAAACCCATCAGAAAATCCATAGTTATCCTTTGTCACTTCCACTCAGGAATGGACAATGGCCTTAGCTTGTCTAAAGGTGCCTGGTGCTCAGCCTTGACTTGCTGACACATTAGACACTTGGTCACATATTCTGCTACATCTCTCTTTATACCTTTCTACCAAAAATGCTCTTTTAGATCTCTGTACATCCTGGTGCTGCCTGGGTATATGGCATAAGGCGCATTATGTGCCTCATCCAGTATTTCATCCTTAACTTCTTTGACATTCAGAATACAAAGTTTGTTTCTGACAACCATAAGTCCATCATTCCTCACGACCACTTTAGATTTCTTACCATTCTGAATTTCTTCTCGGAGCTTACTCAATTCTGCATCCTATGCTTGTAACTCCTTAACTTTCTCCCTGCGTATTAGTCTCACTCTAAAATTAACAATAACATAATCGAGCTCCTCTTTTTTCAAACTTATTCTAACCTTCACTATTTCTTCCAATAACGACAGATACACTGTTTGAACATGAGCAATAGAGGATTTCCTACTCAAGGCATCTGCTACCACATTCTCCTTTCTTGGATGGTATTTAATCAACAAGTCATAGTCCTTTAGCGACTCTAACCATCTTCTCTATCTCAAATTCAGCTCTTTCTGACTTAACAAATACTTCAGACTCTTGTGATCCGTAAAAATCTTCGTCTGCACCCTATACAAATAGTGTCTCTAAATTTTCAGGGCAAAAATTACTGTTACCAATTCCAGATCATAGGTCAGGTAATTCAGTTCATAAGGCTTTAGCTGCCGTGACGCATAAGCTATTACCTTATCCCCCAGAATCAACACACAACCCAAACTCTTTCTTGACGGATCAGTATATACTGTGTACCCTCATCTCCAGTAGGCAAAATCAAAACTGGAGCACTTGTTAATCTGCACTTGAGCTCTTCAAAGCTCTTCTGACATTCATCACTCTAGATAAACTTCTGATTCTTCCTCAATAACTTGGTCATCGGAGTACCTATCATTGAGAATCCTTCAACAAATCTCCTGTAATACCTAGTTAAACCCAGAAAACTTCTTACTTCTGCCACTATCGTTGATGCAAGCCAATTCACCACTACTTCAATTTTCCTTGGATCAACATATACCCCATCTTTAGAAATCACATGTCTAAGGAAAATCACTTTGTGAAGCCAGAATTCACATTTGTTGAATCTGGCATAAAGTTCCTTCTCCTTTAATATCTGTAGCACTATCTTGAGGTGTTCCTCATGTTCCCCTTCACTTTTGGAATAAACCAGAATGTCATCGATAAACACTATGACAAACTGATCTAGATACTCCTTGAAGACCCTATTAATAAGATCCATAAATGCTGCCGAAGCATTGGTCAGTACAAATGGCATGACTAGGAACTTGTAATGCCTATAACGAGTCCTAAAGGATATCTTGCTTACATCAGACTCTTTGATTCTGAGCTGATGATAGCCTGACCTGAGATCAATCTTGGAAAAGACCTTTGCTCCCTGCCATTGGTCAAAAAGATTATCAATCTGAGACAGAGGGTACTTGTTCTTAACAGTCACCTTGTTGAGTCTCTAGTCATCGATGCACATATGCCATGTTTCATCCTTCTTTCTAACAAATAGAACCGACGTTCCCTATGGTGATGAGCTCAGCCGTATATACCGCTTCTCTAATAGTTCTTCCAACTTTTCCTTAAGTTCCTTCAGTTTGGCTAGAGCCATTCTATACGGTGGTATAGAAATGGGTGCGGTTTCGGGAATCAAGTCAATGGCAAACTCAATTTCCCTCACTGGTGGCAAACCAGGTAGGTCCTCTAGAAACTCCCTCACTACTAGAAAATCCTCTAACCTCCCATCATTCACCTCAGTGTCCACAACATGCACCAAGAAGGCTTCACACCCCTTTTCCATCATTTTGTCAGCCAGCAATGCAGAAATAATTCGTGGCGATGATATTCTCCTGCCTCCTTCAAAAATCACCTTCTCACCATTACTAAAGTCAAATTATACCTCCTTAAGGCTACAATCTAATTTTTCATGATACTTTTCTATGACATCCATTCTAGGTATAACATCCAGACCCTTCAACTCTAGAGGCAACAAGTCTACAACCAGTCTAGCACCCTCAATAACCAGTTCAAAGTCTCTATATACTTGACTTATTATCACTTTTCTCCTTAAAGGAGTGCTAACAATTAAGAGACTATTCAAAGGCACTGAATTCACATCATGTAAAGTCATAGTTGCAGAAACAAATGAATGCATGGAACCAATATCAATCAACATATATATTACAGAATTGAACAACTGAGCCATACCCGTGACAACTTCAGAAGCGGCTGCAGCTTCCTCTCTAGTCATGGCAAACACCCTTGCCTGAGCCTGATCTTGAGCCCTTGGCCTTCCTAGAGGAATAGCCTTCCTTGCAGCTCCAGAATTACCCACTTCAAAGGTTAGGATATCCCTAAACCTAGTTACTCACCTGGACCGAAACCTAGTCAACTCTGATACCATAACATACTGAACCCCATTTTCGGAGCCCAACATTCCAGAGTCGTCATAAGACGTGAGCGTGTTACAATGAAGAGTTATTTCCACGAAGCCATATTAGCCATCATCCACAAGGGTGGTGTGCCCACACCAAACAATCACCAAAATCATAAATTGACATCTTCACAAAAATGGTAGGTTTAAGTCTCTAGTTTAATTTGAAGCAAGAACTATCTTAATCGTAGCTCTACGGCTTAAGATATGCTTAAAAAGCTAAAATGCATTCATACCCCAATCATGCATGGAAATAACTCTTCATTGTAACGTGCTGATGTCTTATGATGACTCCGAAATGTTCGGCTTAGGAAACAAGGTCCAACATATTATTATAAAAAATGTCACCCACCTTAGTTTCCTTACTTGAAAAGTTGCTCAAATGTGCCTCTCCTCTTGCTCCTCTTGCCTCTCTTGATTTTCTTCAACATTTACAAAAATCCCAAATTAATAGACATTCAAATTGGAAAACCCAAGGAACCAAAAGCATGAAATTGATCCTAGAATACTTAAACTCATGCGTTTCCCAAGTTCTTTGAACCAAAAACCTTTCAAAACTCCAAAAGATTAAAATCAACTTACCTTGAAGCTTCGCCTAACAATGATTTTCCTAGCTCTAATGGAAGCTTTAACCTTCCTCTTCCTTTTTCCCTTCTTGATCACTCTCAAACCCGTCTTGAAGGTTAAGAAAAGTTGAAACCTAGGTTTTCTTCATTCTCCCCTTTCTTCTCCACCAAACTCTCTACTTTCTCTCTTATTTTTATGCTTTCTCTCTTCTTTTCTTCCTCACTTACGTTTTTGGCTTCTAAACTGCAGGTCAATAAATTCCTCTTCCCATTTTGCCCCTCCTTCAAAGCCTGAAAGCCTTCCTACTTAAGTGATCTCCCCAAAATACTCCTTATGTAACTTATCACTTTAACTTTAATTCATTTCACCTATGTAACATAATCTCATTAACATTAACATGCTAATTAATTTCAACATACATTGATCTAGCCAAACCCTAAAATTAATCTAATCATGCTTAATCAAATAAAAAAAATTCAGGGGCCAACAAGTTCATCGCATCCATCATCCTATCCATCTTGATCTCCATGGCTCTAAATTGATCTTGCTAAATCTCGGAAGGTCATAGGGTTCTTGCTGGGCCACCTATATTGTTAGCACTCCAAGAAAAATTTGGGTGATTTTTCCACCCTGGATTATAAGTGTTGGAGTATAGATTATTGCCTCTTTGTTACAGTTGGCCCAAGTAATTTACCTATTCTATGCCACTGGCTCCTAACAAGAAACACTCTACTGTGCAATGGTTCTTGCCCATATAACTTGCATTGGGTTTGCATAGCTTTGACTATGGATTAAGAAGGTCTTTGCATATTATTCAACTTCTAAGTGAGAGTAGTAATCTTGGCTTGCAAGGTTGTAACAGAATCAATTGGAATCAAGCCTTTTTGTTCCTTTGTGCCTTGCCTACTCCTTTTATTTGACCACATGCAACTGTTATTGGCCAACTACTTTGAAAGATCACGAGCTGCTTTAATGGTTTTCCTCATCAAAGACCCTCCAACAGCTGCATCAATTGTCCCTCTTGTAGTTTGATTCACACCATTGTAAAATTTCTGGAGTAAGAACTCCCTTAGAAGGTTATGGTGTGTGTAGCTTCATTGCAATTCTTTAAACCTCTCCCAAGCTTCATATAAGGACTCCCTATAAATTTGCTGAAAGTTTGTTTATCTCCTTAATGATCCAAGTAGTCTTTGTCAAAGGGAAGTACTTGCTGTGGAATGCTTAGGCTACTTGCTCCCATGTAGTAATCTGAGATGCACTAAGTGAGTTATACCATGCCTTGGCTTGATCTCTTAAAGTGAATGGAAATAGTCTGAGCTACACAACATTATCAGATATTCCTTGAAATCTAAAAATGTCACATATCTCTAAAAAGTTTGCTAGGTAGGCATTGGGATCTTTAGTTGATAACCTATAGAATTGAAAACTATTATGAAGTATGTATGCTCAACCCTGAGTTTTTCTTTAATTTTTATTTATTTTATTATGTATTTTCTTAGAATTTAGTTCGTTAAATTAGTAAGCATGAATAGAAGTTAGAGTTATTAAATGGATAATGTTAGAATTTGATTAAAGTATAGTTAAGGTATTAAATTGAATGGATTAAAAGGGTTAGAGATATAAAAGACAAAAGAAAGGTAAAATGGTAAGACCAAAAGAAAGGAGGGGTATTTTTGTAAGAACAAGACCAAAATGTGGTCTTGTTTAAGAAAGAGAGAAAAGAGAGAAAAACATGGAGAGAAGAACAGAGAAGAGAAGAGTATGTGGAGTGTTGGAGAAGAAGGAAAGAAGAAAAAGAGGAAGAATCCACTTATTAAGGTAAGTATCATCTGCCTTCTTGCTTAGTAGAAAAGCAAAAGGGATTTGAGAGAGAATGAGTTTATGTAGGAAGAGAGAAGAGAAACCCTAGATGGATGGTTATGAATTTCTAAACTAGGTTGAGTTTTCTAACCTAGATAGACTATGGGTAGGTTAAGCCTAAGCCCAACTTAGAATTTATTTAATTTTTTGTGATTTTTGAAGCTTCATGAATTTCTATGGGAATATTGTGATGAATGAGAACTGGGTTGTTTGAAGGAAACCAAGAAATGCCAATCTAAGAGTAAGAGGAAAGGCAACTTTGAATTGGATTTTGCAAACGATTTAGGTGGGTAATATATTTATAGTTGTTATGTAATATGGGCAAATTGTTTTGCTTGTATATTGTGTGTTGAATTGCTTATTTTGAATTACGGAAATTGTTGAAAATGCATTGTGATTATGATTATGTTATGCCTTTTAAAATATCATGGCATTTTGTATAAATGAAAAGAGGAAAAAGCATAATGAGCATGAAAAGTATAAATGTGTGTGAAATGAGTTAAGCATTGAAATTTGATTATGTTTGGGCAAGAGAGGAATCGTTTCATTCGTCATATCCATATTGACAAGAGCCTTCTCCAGGTTACCCACTTGCGGCATATGAACTCCAAAAAATGAACTCATTTTGTTCATGGTGTAAACTTCGGTTTCGTCATTTCTTTCCAAAGAACTCTCGAGCCAGTTGTTGTGCATTACATATGTTAATTATCAAGTATGATACATAATTGAGTGTTATGTTTTAATGGATGA
>JANSVA010000217.1:34029874-34047542 GCA_025504915.1 Erythroxylum reticulatum | reverse complement strand
ATCACTAAGAATGTTTGGTACGTGTCTTGCAAGAGTGAGGTGCTACAATTTTTATTATAATTGATATGTTTATTTTTGGGACAAAATAAATAATTTCGGTGCATAGATTGATCTTCACATAGTCAGACCTAATTATCATCTACCAGATATTTTGTTTGAATTCACTTGTCGTTTCACTAGAACTTTGCGAGAATGGTGGCAAAGTATTAATGACTATCTTCAGTACAAATAAGTATCTACATCTAGAGCACTACTTGGCATAATTCATAAAGAATTTATTGATGATTTCCAATTAATTGCTAAACAAATCCGTTAGGAGTACTTCATAATAAAATGTTGTTCTTTTGATAAGTGTGATATTCAGAAGCATTACCAACATATGAAGGAAAAGTATTATCTCTTGAATGGATGGAATGATGTTAATTTGAGGTATACTATTATATCATCCCTTCTAGATGAAATACAGCCAGAACTATAAAGGACCATTTTTTCTTTACAACGAGACATGTCAACATTATCTTTTAGAGAAATCTATCAGCTTGCTTTAGCTTCTCTTGACAAGTTATGTGATTAGTATACTTTGTTTAAAAACATCCTTAAAGGTGGTCCAGTTCTTTGGCAAGCATGCAAGAAGCCTTATCTCCAGATAAAATACAAAGATAAAAAGACTTGTGAGTGTCATAGCAAGAAGGAAGCTCATCTTCATCAAATCTACCCTAGGAGAAAAATCTGCAATAAGAAGGAAGGCTTTAAGCCTTGGAAGCAAGCCTTCAGAAAAAAAGAACATAAGCAAAAATAAAAGATTCATGAGGTTCTTCAAAAAGTCCTCACATTAACAGAAGCCTTGATATTTTATCTGTGGAAACCCAGATCACTTTGCAAATAAGTGTCCTTAGGTAACAAGGAAAGATGTCAAGTTTTTGGAAAAACTTGAAATTCTTCTGCCTATTCATCCTCATAACAATATTAAAGAACTACTTAAGGAACAATCTTAAGAGGAGGATGATATACAGTTTGTTGTTTCTGTGTCTACTATAGAAGAAGAAGAATCATTAAGTTCATCTGCCTCAACTGATGATGATTCATTATACAAGTTATAGCAGACAAGTATAAAGATAGATTGTACACTAGTATAACGACCTTACGTCCATATTTAACATTTTCAATAGGATAAAGATGATAAGCCCATTAAGGCTGTTAGATTTATGGATACTGGATTTAGTCATACGATCATAAAGCCTAATATTTTACCATCTGATGCATGGACTTCTAATGAAGAATATTTCACTGTTGCTGATGGAAATACTTTCGAAATTGGGTTAAGAATAAGAAGACGAATTAACATTCGCTTCTTTCCTCAGTGTACAGTTTGGGCTAAAGTACTTAGAAGCAATCTACCAGGCCTAGACATTCTGATTGGTATGGATACATCAGCAAATCAATACCTTTGTAGATCCTACTCACAGGCCTCAGGTATCGATCACTATTCAGTCCATAGACTGATATAAAAAATGTGTTTGAACTAACCTAGGTTCCTGCACACTACACTGGACTTCGAGATAAACTATTGGAATATTGTCTAGATTCTCATTCACAGTTTGTTCACCTATATCCTTTGTGAAAAAATGCTGACTTTTTCATAAGTCTACCTTTCAAGAAGTACGAGAATATTAATCCTACTAAAGCCACACATCTAGGAATGAACCCTGACTATCTGAAGCTCGCATTTGATGAGTGTGCAATCCTATTGAAGCAAGGATTGATTGAGCCCAGAAAGTCGGATTGGGCTTGTCAAGCATTTTATGTCAACAAACATTCAAAGATGAAACATGGAAAGAAAAGATTAGTCATTGACTACAAATCTCTGAATGCTTTCCTACAAGATGATAAGTTTCCTTTACCTAAGATAAGTACTCCTACTATTCCTTAAAGAAGTTGTTATCTTCACAAAGTTTGATCTGAAAGCAAGATTTTGACAATTGGGTATTCACCCAGATGAAAGACATAAAATTGCATTCTGCATTCCCAATGTACAATGCCAATGGACTATTATGTTATTTAGACTTAAAGTTGCTCCATCACTGTTTGAGCAATCCATTACAAAAATCTATGAGCCTATCCTTAATAGTACATTGATTTAGTTTGATGACATCTTACTGTTCTTAAAGACTCATGAGGAACATACGGCCCATTTACAAAGATTTTTAGATCTTACTAAATAGTATGACATTATGCTTTCAACCTCGAAAAACATTATTGGCATTACAGAAATTGAATTATTGGGTATGCAATTTAAAGATGGATTCTACCAGCCAAGTCCTCATATTGCAAAAGAATTATTGCAGTTTCCAGATGAATATCTTACTATTAAGCAGATTCAACAATTGCTTTAGATTGTCAATTATATCAAAAATTTTATACCACATGTGGCCGCTCATACTTCAAAGTTATCCAAGCTTTTAAAAAAGAATCCACCATCTTGGACAAAGGAACAAACAAAAGTTGTTAGTCATCTCAAGCAAATTACTTAGAATCTTACACGTGTAAAGATTTTTGATCAAAGAAACGATGTCTTACAACCTGATGCTTACATTACAACCTTATCCACATTACTCTAACAACATCCTCTATGGCCACCAGATACTTTTTCTCACTATAAGCATTCATCTTGTCTTTGGCCTAGTACATTCAGTGAGTCTTTTATTTCCTCTCAAATTCAAAATCACAAAAGCATGGCAAATCTACCTCTCTTTGCCTTCACAAAAAAAATATTTTCCTTCTGTAGCATGTAATCCTACTAGTGTGTTAGAAGTTGCCTTACTTGCTCGTTTTAGTTTATTCTATTACTTGCATCAATTTTTGAGTGAACACAATTCTCTTAGAAATCCTGTAATCTTCAATCTCAAAACACCTTACCTTAATGTGAGTTTTCTTCAAGATACTATCTCAGAAAATACATTATGGTATCTCTGGGTACTCTCTGTCTCTTTTGCTTTTGCAGTTACCATATCACCTCCTCAATTGTAAGCATCTTTGTGAACATAACAATGGAAGCTCGTTATTATGGACATCTTTGAAATGGTGTCAATCATTAGACTAATGGAAGCATCAATGTTCTATCATCATTCATCGACATCATCTATAAACGACATCCGCCAGACGACAATCTATGCAATGCTTCTTCATTCTTCATCTTCTATATAGAGAAACACATACTGATCAACTTTATACAAAAAATTATGTCCAACATTATCACACATCTTTATATTGGACACGACATCAAGAGAATGCTTAACTCTTTATGAGGTTTTCTTAAAGAGATTAATCTCTTTCTAGAGACACCAGTCCTTACTATGTCTATTGGACCATATCCAAATGAATTTATACCTGGTGAACCAAAAACACCAGAAATTGATATTCTTAGTTTCAATAGTTCTGAATATGATACTGATGAGACTGTCTCAAATATTGTAGGATCTTTAAAACCTCTTAACTCAGCTTTTCAGGATACTTAAGATTCCAATGATGATTATTTTATCCCTAATGAGTTAACCCAATTCCTGCATCAACTTAAAAACCTGTGAAGTCAGTTCCTTTAAACTACAAAAGAAAAATCATTATGATTCCATAAGTTCAAGTGATCTAGACTCTCCATCTAATCTCCATTCTTAACACGAACCTATTCGTCACCAATAATCTTCAACCTTGGATCCTAATTAAAGGACATATCTTTTGAGACGCATTATCCCACTAAAGACTTTACTGTCAGAAGTGCACAAATTTTTAGGCAACAAAAGACTTTTGATAAAGATGGACCCACATCTTCATTATCAAGACACTATTAAAGATTCCATCTTATTATCTTCCTGTTTACTTTTATACTTTTACAATGTAGATATTGTTTACCTTTTGCCTTTTGTAAAAGTAGATTCCTTTTTGATAAGGTTAGGTAGCTTTATGTCAAAGCTTTCATCAATTTGTCTTTAGGTAGAATTACCTTTCTGACCTTTGCTTCTTCTATAAAAGTAAGGTTTTTCTTTCATTATAAGCAGACTCAATCTACGATAGATTTGTAGAAGGTTTTTATTTCATTGTAACCAAACTCAATCTATAATAGATTTGTAAAAATGGAGTGTGTTTTTCATTGGAGTCTCTTCTCATTTTTGAAAACTTCAAAGACTTGACTCATATTTCCTATTTTGTCTTGATGTAGGATGAGTATGCTCTACACTTGCCTTTTCTGAGGATCCTGTGTATCAGAAAATCTAGGATAGCCTAGAACTGCTCTTAAAACAATTTTATTGTTTGATTCTGAGTTAACGAGGAATGACAAGTAAGAGTATATGAGAGAAGTAAGTGATCCTAAAACTCAAGATGAGAGTTTTCCCTGTTAGCCAAGAGAGAGTTTAAGGGCTTTGTTATCTCATCCAGAATATGTGGAGCTTACTTAAGGTATACATACTTCCAATCGGACTTCAAAATAGTCGAGGAACTCGACTAGATGTAGTTGTTTGCATGACATTGTGCCATCTGAGGGGTCATAGTTTCCTTGTATGCCCTTCGAAGTCCCTGATTCTTGTGGTCATACATAACACTACTAACTAGGTTTGTGGGTGTCAAATTCTTTGGAAGCATATATTACCATACCCATATATGGTATATGGGTTCCATTGTTCCATTCCCTTTTAAATTCTCCTAACCTAAGTCAACTCTTTTTAGAAATATTCGAAATGGTAGCAAGTGCTTTGAACCAATCGATATTTTTATTGATATTTCTTATGGACTTATGAAAGTGTATAAATATAAAGAAACTTCTTACTCGATGAGTTTAATAAATCTTTTTCTAACAATTGTACTAAGAACTAATTATGTGAAAATTTTAACTGATAAAAATTTGCCTCAATTTAAGATTAATTAAATAGTAGATAAATATACTCCTATCAATCGATAGATAATGATTTTATAAAACTGATAATATTTACTTTATTATTTTATAGATTTACTATCATAATTGGAAAATTTTAATAATATGCTTCTAATGAATGTACAAATTCGATATATATTAGTTTAGTAGATCCATCAAGTTTTTATATAATTACATTTTTTAAGCTCATTTAAGAGATTCAATTACTCAAGAAGGGTTCTCTATGTGTTTATAATTTTCAATATTTTGTTTGTTTTGTTTTAACTGTTTAATACTAAATTTTAACATTATACATAATCTTATGTGTTAGTAGTGGGTAACATTTTAGACCAACAAAATTTTGATTTGCTTATGGTCATGTGTACTTGCGATTTTCAAACCTTTATTAATAATCCTTGGTTAGTCTCCTAAGGTATTTTGGAGTCATTTAGGGATTTGTGTTCTTTAGTTTATGTTAAACTTTGGGATAGGAGTGGTGGCTTTGACTACCAATGATAGAGAAAGGGCTAGTCCTTCAGTGAGTTTTGGGTCTTAGAGAAAAAAAGATGTTGATAGATTATAGATAGATTTTTAGAATATTGGGACCCTTGTAGTGAAGTCTTTAGCATTAGTAGAGATTTTAAATAAATATAAGATTCATATAGTGTGAACCTAGGAGACAAAGTGGTGAAGGGCCAAAGCGAAAGAGATTAATGGGTTCAAACTTTGCTATTTGGAGTGTTTAAGACGACAGAATGAGGTAGTCATCTTAGTTGTTAAGGAATTTATATGTCATGTTATGGGGAGTAAAGAGGAGTAATGATAGGATTATATCTAAAAAGATTATGGTGAAAGGTGTTGCACTAAATAAGGTATATATGTATACTCATCAAGTAGTTTTGGAATAACAAATTAAATTTCAATTCTGTCAAGAGTTAGATAAGGTGATTTAGCAAATTCCCTTGATGAGAAAGTTATTCTAGAAAAAGACTTTAATAATATAGAGGCAACCTCGGAGAGGTATCCATGGAATAAAGGTGGTCTTCGGTATGGAGATAGGAATGATATTATGACAACTTTGTTGGATCTTACAGTAGCATTTGAGTTAATAATAATCAATTGTTTTAAAAAGAAAAACAAGGAACATTTAGTGACTGTTAAGAACAGAATCACTAAAAATCAAAATGACTTATTTTTAAGGAGAAACGATCGATCTAAGTGCAAGGATTATAAGGTCATATTACATGTTTGCTTGTAAACTCAACATAGATTGTTAGTTTTGGATCTTAAAATTAAGGGATGGAGAAAGGAGAGAATTCCTAAGGGGTACTAGAGTCAAATAGTGGAATCTGAAAGGGGATATAGAGAAGCAACTTAGGGACAGAGTAATATTTAGAGATGAATGGAAATTGGAAGAAGATGTTAGCCAAATTTGTGAGAGAGTAGTAACTCTTTTAAGGAATATAGATAAAGAGATCTTAGAGGTTTATAAAGGGCCTAGGGTAGTAAGATGGAGTCCTAGTGGTGGAATGAAAATTTACAAGGAAAGGTTAAGATCAAAATGGGAACCTATAAAGCTCTACTGGATAGCACCACAAAGGTAGAGAAAGTAGCTAATAGAGTGATGTACAAATAGGCTAAAACAGAGGCAAAGAAGACAATCTCAGTAGTTAAAAGCAGGGCTTATAAGAAATTGAACCAAAGATTAGAAACTAAAGGTAGAGAAAAGGATATTTTAAGTTTACGAGAGCTTGGGAAAGAAAAATGAGAGGTTTAAGTAAAGCTTATTGTATGAGAAATGAAGTAAGATAAGTGCTCATAACTTAAAATGACATTAATAGAAGATGGAAGAGGTACTTCTATAGCCTTTTAATGATGGCATATAGTATAACATATCTTTAGGTTATTTTAGTACGTTCAAGAGGTTTCATAACTTGACTCATTATAGGCAGAACACAAGGGAAGAAATCAAAACAGTTTTAAGGGAGATGAAAAGTAGAAGGCTAGTAGGGCCCAATGAGCTATCCATAGAGGTGTGGAAGAGCCTAGGCAAAGAGGGTATTACTTGGCTAGTCAAGTTTTTTAATATGATCTTTAAGTTTACCAAAATGTTGGATGAGTGAAAACTAAGTATAGAACAAAGGGGACATCTAAAATTGTAACAACTATAGAGATATCAAACTAATTAGTCACACCATGAAGTTGTAGTAGAAGGTAATTGAGAAGAGAGTGAGGAACCATGCTCATATCTTGAAGAACTAGTTTGGTTTCATGTAAGGAAGATCCATGACAGAGGCTTTACACTTCCTAAGAAGATTAATGGAATATTATAGGGAGACACAGAGTAATCAACACTTAGTTTTTATTGATTTAAAGAAGAATTATGACAGGGTACCTAGGGAAATCATGTGAGGGTTTTTATAGGTTAAGGGAGTTCCTTTAACCTATATAAGAGTTATTATGAATATGTATGAAGGGATAAAGACCAAAGCAAGGAAAATAGGAGGAGAAAAAGAAAATTTTTATATCAATATATTGTTAGACCAAGGCTCCTTTTTATTTACAGTAGTGATGGATGGGCTCACCAAGAATATTCAAAGGGACGTGCCTTAGTATATGTTGTTTATTGGCAACATTGTCTTAGTAGATGAGATAACAACGGTGTCAACGTCAAGCTAGAACGTACATTAGAGTTGAAGGGTTTTAAATTAAGTAGGACTAAGACTAAATACTTAAGTGTAACTTTTCAGGCTAAAGGGTGACTTCTGATATGAAGGTAAAGATTAGTTCAGAAGCTATACCATGAAAAGCGTGTTTCAAATACCTAGGGTTTATCATCCATAGTAATAGAGATATTGATGAAGATACAATCCACTGTATCTAATGGGGGTGACTTGAATAGAGAAGTACAATAGGAGGTTTATGTGACAAGAAGATACCACTCAAGCTTAAAGTGAAATTATATTATTTATTGATTAGGCCATTCATGCTTTATAAGGCAAAGTGTTGGTCTATTGAATAAGTGCATAGTTATAAGCTAATGGTGGTGGAGATGAGGATGCTCTATTAAATGTGTAACCTTACTAAAAGATGTTCTATCTGCTCTATCTGTTCTGCATTATGTATTGCATTACATGTTCTTTTATTTTTTATACATATTTATTTATATTTTGTACTATCATTATTTTATATTACATGTGCGTCTATCAAAAACAACTTCCCTACCTAGGAAGGTTAAGACTGCATGCTACTGGACCTTCTCAGACACCCTATTTTAGTAAAACCTTTATTGTGTGTTATTGTTTTTGTTTTTGTTGTAATTACTTAAGAAGGGCAAGTCTACCTAAAATAAGATCTATTTATATAAAGAGTTAAGTGTCTTAATCAAATGCCAATGAAACAAGCTAGTAAAGGTTGGATTTAACTTTACTAAGGGTAGCTCAAATTCAATTATAGTTCAAAAAAGGACTGCCTATAAAAGGGAGATGTATCAAGGTAAGATCTTTTAACAATTTTCATTAATTATTCTTTTTTTTGGCATACTTGACACCCTTGAATTTATTGACTTGAGCATTGAAAAGTATTTACTAAAAGCACCATTGACCTATTAGGATCCATTTATATTGGCCTATTATTTTGAGATTAGATTACCAATTCTTCTATGAATTTAGTATATCATTTAATGTCAATTGTGAGAATGATAAGTGAAATCTTTAGATATATACTTAAAAGAATCTAAAAAATAACTGAGTTATCACTATTCTAAGAAAGAACAACAGACACCAATGGAAGCAACCTTTTTACCTAATATCACTAAAACAATTAGAACCTTTAACCCTCCCTATATCTATGACCATCCTAAGGATCAAATAACAATTTTTATACTACAAGGATAAGTAAGACAATTTCTACAAAGGACGTAGTCAAAGAAATAACTACACCCAATAACAATCATTAAAAGAGTCATTTACATCCATCAATCATACACCTTAAACTCATACCCAACAATCACCATCAGAGGGACTATGAATAAATTGTAACCCTACATCCTAAGCTTAAACCTCATCATCACATCACAAGGAACCTTATCCACACCCATGAACTATACAGTTTAGACCCACACTCTATAGCCACCATCATAGGGAGTGTCATCTTTACCATGTAAACCTACACATTTGTCAACTAAGCAAGAAAGTTACTAGCTAACCTTAATAACTGATAACCTCTTAGTACTTGATATCTTAGCTAAGTCACTATTAATTAGATACAATATAAAAACATGGATTCTTATAATTACATACACAACCTTATTGAATATGTGCAGTATTATAAGAAAATTTTAGACCTATATGGTGAATTTCATGCCATAAAATAGTAATCGTTTTCTTCCACCTTAATAGGTGATTATGGTTTCCCTTAATATGTGATTATGGTTTCTAGCCCTACTTACCTTCTTTAAAAATTGTTTTCTAATAAATAGCTACAAGACTGGTATAAAACTTTGTTAGGAATAGATATAGACCTCATGAATTAGGATAACTCAAATTAATAACCTTGAGAATCAAGAAAAACTACACAATTATCTCTAACACTTTAGTTTTGAAGCCACTTAAATTCCTGATCTCAATGCAAAGATAGAAATAATAGCCCTTATATAGACTTAGACCCTACCAACTCATAAGAAACTAGATGATAAAAGGCACTAAAAATTTGATGAGGTGCAGATTAAGGTGTAAAAGTACCTAGACCTAAAAGATGCAGAATGTAATGTGAGAACTCCCAATAAGCATAACAAAAAGTGAAAGAAGGTACGCCTTTAATTAATGAAGCAAAGTAGAACAAATTAAGATGGGATGATCAAAAGAAAAAAAGAAAAATGATCACTATTGAAGATATTCATAAATTTAAGATTTTACTCAACATAGTTATTGATTGCATCATTGACAATCATTTGATTAAAAAAATAAAAAAGAAAGGTTACCAATCTTATCAAAAAAATAAAAAACCAATATTTTCGTTTCACATAGATATCATTCACAATAAGAATCTTAAGGATATAGCTAATGACTTAGTAAAGTAAGTAATAGTAAGTCACTTTCTAAAGAAAAACGGAAAAGATGTATGACTTAGGGATGATAGAAAAAGAGCCCTCTGTGAAGGTCGAAAATCAGGAAACCTTTTAAATAAACATATCATATTTAAAGAGTTATCCATATGATCATTGAAGGTGATATAAGAGAGTCAATATCATATTCAAAGAAAGCCTTACAAAGGGAGACTTATAATAATTAACCTAATCTACCATGCCTGCTAAAAGGATGAAGGTGTTCGAATTAATTTCATATAAATGGAAAACAGGTGCCTGATCAACCCTGTGATGATGCCATATCTAATCATCCTCTTATTATAGGACATCTTTAAAGAGATAGGTATTCTAATAGATAGACTGGAGCCTTTCACCTCTTTTTTGTTTAGTTTTAATGGTGCTCAAATATCCAAGGAGAGAAGGTCTCTTTGCATATGACATTAAGGACATAATTAAGGCAGGTAACTGAAGTTATAAAGTTTTACGTGATAAGAAGACCCTTTATGCATAACATTATAATTAGTTAGTTATCTTTATGCTCGATGCTAACAAAACTATCTTACTAACTTGTTATGAATTTTTTAACCTTAAAGGCAATAAATGAGATATGAAAACAAGATGAAAATAAATAATTCTAGTATATTACCTTGAATGAAAGAAATATGGCTTGCACCATGACTATAAAAATGTTGGATGTTAAGGATCTAACAAACAAAATAGGAGTAAAGTAAAAGAAAATTAGAAATTGTCATAATAGGAATCCTAATTACTTTAAGACCTTTAAGATTAAAGTAAAGAGAGAGAAAATTATTAAAGAATACTTGATGAAGATTTTGCTTTAACATTTAGACGTTTCATTTAGAGCATAGTTAATATGTTTAAGGTGAGCAGGGAGATGATCTCCCATTAGGTAAATGTCAAACCTTTTTTCAAAACTATAATACAAAAGAAGAATAACTTTAAAAAGAAGTAATTTATAGAAGAAGAGGCAACCAAACTACCAAATGTAAGCTTTATTTAGGAAGCTGACTATCTTAATTAAATCGCAATATGGTTATAGTTAAGAAGGCTAATATGAAATGGAATTTGATTAAGCCATGATAAAGATAGTTTTCCTTACCAAAGATACATCAATCAATGGATTCCACCTTAGAACACCAGATCCTAAGCTTCACGGATCCTTACTCAAGATGTAATCAAATAAATATAAATAAGGATAACATAGAAAAGACATCTTTCATAATATATATGTGAATTCATGTTAGATCGAAAACAAAAACATATGAGATTTGTCTAAAATGGTAGATTTCAAAAATTTTTCTAAAATCAAAAGGTAGCAGAAACAACATAACCAAATCAACATGTTTCATACCTTTAGCCATACATGATATGGTATAAGGAAAATAATTAACATAAAAATAAGATAGAAATTATACCAACTCCTTGCTACAGCTTTGACTCATCGCTTTTGTATCCTCTCCTTGTCAATGTATTCTCTGGTCATTATTGTACCATTAACCAATTCAATCTACCACTTTTCTCTTTGGAAAGCTTGGTTACCAAGATCCTTTAGTGGGAAAGGAGAAGAAATCTTGAAAAAATTTTCCTTAGTTGAAAGAAGCCCAAAATGAGACCCTTCTCATTCAAGTTTCGGCTAGGCTATGTAAGAGAGGAGAGAGTGAGTAAAAAAATTCAAGAACATATTCTTCTCTCCTTGTCAATTTTGGTTAACATGAATGAAAGAAGTTTTGTGCATCAAATGCATCATTTCATTCTTTAATCAATCGTAAAGAATCCAATAACTGAGACTCTTCTCACTTGTTTAAGATGGCTATATGAAAAGACAGATAACCTAAATGAGACCCTCTCATTTTTGGTTATGGGATGAAAGAAGGGAGAGAGTACATCAAATGCACCTTTTCCTTCTTTAATCAAATGAATGCTAAAAGGTTACATTACACGCCATCATTAAAAAACCAAAATATGCCCTTCCTTTTTTAATAACTTTGTTTCAATTTAATTAATCTAATTAATTAAATCCAACCAAAGTCTAGGCCAATATTAAATGTTCATTTGGGCTTCTAATTAAGAATTAATTAGTGCAAGCTCAACATTCAATCATAGGCTTTAAGCCCTCTATTTATATTTCTTACTTTGCTTGATAACTTTCTTAGAAGCCAAGTGGGGAATCTAATTGGACTTATATAATTCAAGCTCCAATAAGCTCGTAATTTAATCCCATTAGAATTAATTTCAGCTTATTAACCAAATGTCATTCCACTAAAGACAATTAGTTAAACTCTTGAATAACTAAATATTATGAGAAAACTGGTTTCAAATAAGATATCTAATTGTAAACTTTATTATGAACCATATTATAGTCATCTGCACAATAAAAGATAAAATTATCATTTTGCCCTTATGTTGGCTTTTTCTTCCAGATCTCTCATTTTACTCTATATGGTGATTAACACACAAGATCTCAACTTGGTGTTAAGATTTGATGGATAGCTAGTCTATCAAATTACTGGTACTAGTTTAATTACCATAAAACATCCAGAAGTGAGGATATCATTATAAAATCCTTATTTGAGTGAATGTTCCCTGACATATATTTTAATTAATAATTCCAACATACAGACACTAGATTGATACTCTATAAAAATCCATTAAGATCATATCAACAATTATAATGAAACACATATGAGTTCACCACTCATCAAGATTGTGGTTCGTAATAAAAGAATGCTAAGGTGTATGTTTTAAGATTAGAGTAATGTCCTACTTTATTCTTTAAAATCATACTTGATTCTAGATTCATTTAATAGTGTCATTATTGATAGTCAACTATCTTGGTATGAAACTCATCATTCCCTTGAAGTAAACTCTTTTACTTACATAGAGATAAATTGCAACATTACAGTCTAAACCACAATCAAGTAACCAACTTGATTATTGAACTATTAATCAACTAAATTAGATTTTAATAATGTACATGTTTCCCATACATCTCCGTGTATATGTATAGTACTTATAAAAGAATCTTGGTAGCTTATGACTAAATATATAATGCTCATACAATCAAAACCAAACTCTTTTATTTTATTAATAATAAATATTTTCATTACAAAAATAACTGGAAGAATATTAAGTTAGATGTAAATACACTTTCTTGCCAGGGTACTATATTTATACAACTCTAACAATATTTGAATTGCCTTAAAAAAATTTTGAAACATCCCTCACTCCCATCCCTACTAGGTGACCCTCAGAACTCTTTTGAGACAGCGTCTTCGTAAGTGGATCAGCAAGGTTTTGCTTTATAGGAATCTTTGCCACATTCACCTCACTATATTATATAATCTACCTTATGAGATGATACTTTCTCTCAATGTGTTTGGTAGATTTATGGTTCCAAGGTTTTTTAGAATTAGCCACCACCTCACTATTATCACGATAAAGTGTAATGGCCTTTTCTACCTCAGGAGCTACCTCTTAATCATTTAGGAACTTGCGGAGCCAGATTGCTTCTTTTGCTACTTCACAAGTAGCAACATACTCAACCTCCATAGTTGAATTCATAACACAAGATTGCTTGACACTCCTTTAGACTATGGTTCCACCTCCTAAAACAAATATAGTGCCAGAAGTAGATTTCCTTGAATCAACATCTGATTGGAAATTAAAATCAATATATCCTATCGGAATAAGATTACTTCCAGACTAAACAGGCATTAAGTTCTTCATCCTACGAAGATAATTCAATATGCACTTAACCGTAGTCTAATGCTCCATTCCTTGATTGGACTGGAATCTACTTACCAGTCCCACTACGTAAAAGATATTCGGTCTAGTACAAAGTATAACATACATTAAAATTTCAACTGCCGAAGCATATGGAATGTTATGCATGAGTTCGACCTCCTCTTGGGTCTTAGGTGCTTGTTCCTTTGAAAGTTTGACTCTATGTTTAGTAGGTGTTAAACCCCTCTTGAAATCTTACATGACAAATTTATTAACCATATTCTCAATGTAGGTTATTTAAGACAAGGCTATTAGTTTATTCTTATGATCCCTTATAAGCTTGATCCCTAGAATATAGCTAGCGTCTCCTAAATGCTTCATTGAGAACTATTTATTCAGTCATCCGTTAACCATATATAACATTCCTACATCATTCCCAATGAGCAGAATGTCATCAAAATACAGGATTAGGAAAGTAACCTTACCTTCTTGTGTACTTTTATAAACACAAGGCTTATCTAAGTTTTGTATGAACCCATAGTTTTTGATGGACTTATCAAAATTAATGTTCCAAGACCTAGATGATTGCTTATGTCCATAAATGGACCTTTGCAATTTGCAAACCTTACGCTCATTACCTTATTCAATGAATCCTTCCGGTTAGGTCATATAAATGGTCTCCTCAAGATCCCCATTAAGGGATGCGATCTTGATGTCTATTTTCCATATTTCGTATTCAAAATAGACTGCTATGGCCAAAAGAATTCTGATGAACTTAAGTATGACAGCTAGAGAAAAATTCTCTATAGTCTATACCCTCTTTTCTAGTATAGCCTTTAGCTACCAATCTAGCTTTAAAAGTCTCTACCTTTCCATCTGATCCTCTTTTCCTTTTGATGATCCATTTACACCCTATGGATTTTACATTTGGTGGTAGATCTACAAAGATCCAGACTTCATTGGTGTATATGGAATCTATTTTTGATTATATTTCCTTGAGCCATGTTTCTATATCAACATCAATAATAGCCTGTGTATAAGTAATGGGATCTGTTTCTTCTTGGTCCAAGATGGCAATTGTGCCTTCTCCTAGACCTAGATACATTTCTGGTTGTCTCACAACCCTCCCACTACGTCTAGGCACTACTTGATGTTCAAGCTACTCTTCTAATTCAACTCTTGAATCCATTTTGACATCTTGTTTTGCTATATCCAATTCAACTCTTGGATTGGATGAAATAGCTAACTCCTTCAGTACTACTTCACTTCTTCCCTTATGATTTCTCAAAAATTCTTCCTCCAAGAAGGTCACATTTATCGACACAAATACCTTCCTTTCCTGAGGACTATAAAAATAGTACCCTCGTGTACCCATAGAATATCCTACAAACAAACATACTTCTAACCTTGGTTCCATCTTTGTGGACTCAAGCCTTAGAACATAGACTGGGCAACCCCGTCCTTAAGTGTCGCAATGAAGACACTTGGCCAGTCCATAACTCTTTAAATGTTTTGGGCGCCGATTTGGATGGAGAAAAGTTAAAAGATAAGTTGTAGTTTGTATGGCATATCCCTACAAAGTCCTATTCCTCCTCTCTGCTACACCACTTTGTTGAGGTGTTCGAGGAGCTGACAAGTTGGAAACATTTCCATTGTCAAATAGAAATTGTTGTAACTCTCTAAATAAGTACTCACCACCTTGGTCCGATCGAAGTTGTTTTAAGCTTGCCTAGCTGCTTTTCAGCTTCAACTTTGAATTCTTTGAACTTTTCAAATGACTTACTCTTTTTATGTATCAAGTACAAATAGCTATGTCTAGAGTAATCATCTATAAAGGTTATGAAATATTCATAACCTCCTTTAGCTTGTACGTTCATAGGCCCACACACATTAGTATATACCAAGACCAATGTGGATTTAAATATGTTTCCTTTATAAGGAAATGAGGTCTTGGTCATTTTTCCTGCAATATAAGATTTACAGGTGGGTAATGGATCATTATGCAAGCCTGCAAAGATCCCATCCTTCACTGACTTGTCAAGTCAAGTCTTTTCTGATTGATATGACTCATTCTTAAGTGCCATAGATATTTTGAATCAATGCTAGAGTCATTGGATTATCTTGGTTTTATTAATTATATGGTGTTTAGTGAGCCTGTCATAGAGTCTATAAAGAACAATCCTTGTTTAATCATCGCATTACAAATAAAATCCTTATTCTCATATATTGAAACAACATTTTCAAAATATAAAAAAATAACCATATTTTATTAGATAAAAAATAGAAATCATGTTCCTTGGAATCATTGGGATGTAATATACATCCTTTAAATATAACCTATGACCACTAGGAAATTCTAACATAATTACTCCCACTAATTTTGTTGAAACATAAGATCCATCTACTATCTTGACGTGAAACTGGCCTTTATGTAGTCTTTTCCTATGATGAAACCCTTACAAAGAATTGCAAACATAGTTAGTGGCTTCTAAATCTAATATCCAAGAATCAAATGGATCTGCCACATTTCTAGTTCCCAATAAACTTAGGAAACCTATACCTCGTTTAGTTTTGAGGGACTCAAGGTAGAGCATACAGTTTCTTTTCTACATTGGAAACACTTCCCCTTGGTGTCAGCTTTGGCCTTCTTTTTCATGGGTTGGACCTTGAACCCTGTTTAGGCCATCTTTTTCATCGAATCCTTCTTCTTTTGCTTGCCTTTAACCTTGGGTTTAGAAGAAGAAGCTACATTAGGCTCAGGCCCGCTAGCTTTGATATTTAATATCTCCTCCATGCTCTGAAGCGTATTCGTCAACTCACTTAAGGTGTAAGTGTTGCTGTTGAGCTCATAGTCCAACTTAAACTACTAAAAAGATGAGTTTAAGCTATTAATGATCATAATCATCTGTTTGTCTGCATCCATATCTTCCCCAAGCATCTCAGCCTCAGTAACTGCAGAGATCACCTTAAGCATATAATCCCGCATTGGTTCACCAGGTTTCTGTTTGAGATTATGAAAGGTTTGGATAGCTTTCACTCTTGCAAACCTAGTCCTTACACCAAAAATCTCATGTAGGTGATGGACCATTGCACCAGTAGTTTTCATGCAGGAAATTTGCTTTTGCAGCATTCCACTGACATAAGTTAAAATTTAACTGTTAGTAGTCTTATCAGTATTCTACCATCGCTCATATTGTTGGACTTGCTCAGAAGTTAAATTGCCACTTGGAGATGCATGCTTATTATTTGTTAATACCTATGAAATTTGTTCATATTAAATAACAATGTCAAGGTTACGTATCCATTTCATTAAAATTCTCTCCATTTTCTAATTTGTTATTAGTCAAGAGCAAAAAGAGTGGATTCATATTGTGCTGATTGTTTTTGAAAATATAAATTATTAAAACATGAGTGTACGATTCAACAACATTGGAACTTTGTATAAAATCATGATGCATGTGTGCATGATGATAGATTTAACTAAACTTTGAAAAAAAAATAAATCATTAGACAACAATTATTTTTCTTATCTACAATAGGCTAAGTGTGGGCCATCTTATCCATTAAAAGAAAAACTGAGACCCTCCCACTTAAAAATTTACCAAGCTTCATGCCTAACCTTTTGAGAAGCGTCATAAGTTGGTTCACACATTTATCAATGGAGCTACGTTGGGCAGGTTATTGATAAATTATGTTGAGTGTGTAACCATTTGATTCATCCACTAAAGATACTTACAAACTAGGCCTTCATAGGAGGACACATTTACTACTAATAAGTGGGATTCATGCTATATCTAGGATCCATTCCATCTGATGGGGAGTAACACTTCACCACATGCAAATTGGCCATCACATGGAGACTGTAGACTCTCACACGAGCATCCTCTCCCACTCAATCTTTTTGGGCTTTAAGTTTTAATAAATACCAATTTGTC
>JANSVA010000217.1:34006484-34018997 GCA_025504915.1 Erythroxylum reticulatum | reverse complement strand
TACCTTTATATAATCATTTTAGATGTGACCCTTAGTTTTATCCTTATCAAAGAAGTAGATATCACACAAAAGTCAATTTACTATATTTATAAGATACTAAAAGACCTAGAACTAAACTACTTAAGGTTAGAAAATAGGGTGTATGCACTATTAATTAGTATAAGGAAATAAATATCATACTTTCATAATTACATAATCAACATATGTACAGAAATATCATTAAGGTAAGTGCTTCACAAACCAAACATTCTTAAAGACCTATGAAATGATCAATTGAGTTAGGGGAGATTGATAAATATTGGTAAATCTTAAGATATTATCTAAAATCATAATTTGTAAAATATTTTTATATTTAAAGTATCAAAACCTTTAGAAGAGAACGCTAAATTCATTGACAACCCTACACTTGACATTAATCACTTAAACATAAATAATGTATATGAATAACAAAAGTAGCGAAATTGGTAGCGGGTTAGGAGTATGCTTAGAAGTTCCAATGACAAAAGCATGTAATAGATTATGCAACACCTATTCAAAATGTCTAACACTAATGCAAAATATGAGACCATATTGTTTAGGATAAAGATGGTTTGCAAAATTCAAATCAAACTCACAACCATTACATTGTACTTGCAACCTATATTCAACCAATTTAACAACAATTGTAAGGTAAAATAAGATAAGTTGGCAATGTATAAGAAGAATTTTATATAGATCAAAGAGCTTATACATGTAAACATTGAGGAAATACCTAGAAAAAAAATACAAAAAACAAACCATCTTTCAAAAATATAAGCCAACATAGATTTGTCCCTCAAGGGATATTTTACAAGGAATAGGTAAGTACGTTAGCCAGGTAGATGCCATAAAGGAGAAAGCTAATAGAGGATAAAACATACTAAAAATATGATAACTAAGGCCTTAATATATTTAATACTAGATGAACAATTATATCATAGGTACTTCACCTTGTTGTATTTAAGATGCACTTTTAAAATTCAAATATATCATTTTCAAAACGAAATTTATAAAGGAGAATGTAAAGCTCATAATGGGAGATAACTATTAGCCTATAAGATTTCAAGGCAGGGACACTTCAAGATTTCAATTTGCATGGATGGCTAAGAGTTTGTAAGAAATTATGATAAGTTCTAAAGGTACTCAAACCTACACCATTCACTTATTACTAACCATGTCATAGTATCAAAAATCCTCCCTTTTGTTTAATGGAAAATAGTTTTCCTTGCATGATTTTAACCCATGATAAGGCAACCCAAATTTCTTTTTATTACAGGTAGCTGTTTCATAAGGTAGGTAGAAGTAGAACCTTTAGCTAGCATAATAAAGAAGGTATTCATAATCTTCTTAAAGACAAATATTATAACTAGCTATGAAGCCCCTTAATAGTAATCATGAACAATGAAACCCAATTTAATAGCAGGACCTTAAGGGACTTTTATAGAGAACTGAAAATTAAACATTGCTTTACGTCCTTTGCATATGGACTAAGAAAATAAAGAGGTTACATATAGGAAAGTATTGCAAGGGTTACAAGCCAATGATAAAGATATAAATGACCCTTGGGTTAAAGAGATCTCTAACATTTGGGGTATTCTATGGGCATATCAAATAATACCTAAAAACACCCTTTAACCTAATATTTAGTGTTAAATTACCAATTCTTATAAAGTTTAAATTGCTAAGTCTGAGGGTATAATTTTACAAATCTTATAATAAAGATCAAATTTGTTCTAAGCTCAACTTAGTTAAAGTGTAAATGGATTTTGTGACTATAAAGAGTGAAGCTTGCTAATAAAGGATTTGCAGTTGAACATTCATAAGATAAAAAAGCAAACCATTATTGTGAGAATTAATCTTGTTAAAATTAGAATCCTTAAAAAAAAACTCTTAAGACAATCTAGCTCCAAATTAGTTTGAATCATATTGTATATGAGATACTATCATGCTTAGAAATTATAAACATGAAAGACTTAACAAATTAAAAGTGCCTCTTATTTAGACCCTAACCTATTTGAAAATCAATTATCATTAGGATAAATTCCAAAAATTTTATATGTATAAGTACATAATCATCAATAAAGTATCTATATTTATTTTCCATATAATTGAAATCCAATCACTATAAACAAAAATAATTCCAGGTCTAAAAGTTTTAGGTTTATGATCACGGCTTTTTGATATGTGTAAGTTTTAATATTTTAACCTCAATATTCCACAAGCATACGGGTCACTCACATAGTATCTAAGGTGTCAATCCCATTAGGAGGGTTAATTTAAGCCTATACTCTAAGGCTGAAACTAATTGCAGAAATTTAACTATAACTAAGCTAAAACAATAACGTGATTCAATCAACCAGTTCAACTCAAGAATTAATCAAAAAATATTAACCAATCAGCAAATTGCAATGCACATACCAAAAATCAACCTAAGGAACTACCAATTAAGAGAAAAGGAAAATTTTTACCTATCTTCAACACTTACCTTATTAATTATGAAATGTCAGATTATTAGTTTTGGACTATATTTGGGTTGATTACTCTCTCTTGAGTTATAAACAAAATCCATAAGTTATAAACCTTAATCTCATTATAGAAAATTACAATTTCTCAATTAACAATTTATACAAACCCTAATTAGATCTGAATTTTTCCACTAGACTACTAGAACTTATGTGAGATCTCTCGTTACATAATTACCGATTTGATTGATTTCTTAGTTTTATTAAATTACCTAACCCTCGTTAGCTTAAGTTAATTATTTTTTATCGATTCACCCTCTCAGTCTATTACAAATTATGCAGTCTCAAAAATCATTCATAATGAACCCAAATAATATAAAACAACTAGATTTTATTAAATCAAAGATAAAATAACCCGAAGGCGAGTTTAGACATCCTCAACATTAATAAATCCTATCTCAACAGCTATCCCAGTTCTATACGTTAATAAAATTGAAAATACTTCAGAAACAAAATTTGAATGGATGATGAAGGCAGCAACATCAGGAAACCTTCTATTCTGAGAAGTACTTCTCGTCGACTTCTTCTCTATGTCTCTCTTCCTTCTTATCTTTCTCAATCTCTCGATGAACTCTCTCTAAGGTTTCTCAATGGTGGCTGATGTAAAAGCTGCTTCTCCTTCTTTGTCTTATTCGTTATATACCTTTTGTGTTCCGGACAACCTTAGCATTTTTTCGAGATCAAAAAGGTTCAAAAAATCCCTCGAAACTTGACTTTTTTGAGTGTTTGCACGTCTGCCCGATGCAGGCCATGATCATGGGCCATATTTGACCCTTCGTCAATCGACTCCCCGTCACCTTATTGGAAGTTGGTGATTTCCTTAATGATCTTGCTGGTCTTAGTTAGGGGAAAGGATTTATCTAAAAAGACATGGACTAATTGATCCGAGGGTAACATTGGCTGGGTTAAGGGAGTGATACCAAGCTTTTGCTTTTATCCCTAAGGGTAAAGGGGAAAAGCCTAATTCTAACTACATCTTCTAGTATCTGATGGTACCTAAAGGTATCGTAGATTTCTAAGAAGTTCATTATACACACGTTGGGGTCTTCATTTGCTAGTCTATAAAATTGCACGTTTTGTTAAAGCATGTTTAAGAGAGCCAATTTAAATTTAAATGATATTGCTTGTAGGAGTGGTCTAGCTACTCCTTGGTTAGCCGCATTGAACCCTAGTCTCGTAAAGTCCATAAAGGTCCTTTGTTGTCATCCTTGGTTCGCTCCGTGGTTCAAATCCTGCTGAAATTCCTTGGTCATTATTGTCTTTGTGATTTCGTCTTATTTTTTACGTTGAGCTTTCCTAATGGTTCATTCTAGTTCAGTGATATCTAAATCTAATTTTTCAGTTGCGCGACTCAAACTTCTTGTGACTCTTGTGTTCACATAAGGGCACGATTTAAGAAACAGAAAAGAAAGATTGAAAATAAAAATTACAAACTAAACTAAATGCCTTAAACTATAGAACTAAACTAATTGCCTCCCCGACGATGGTGCAAAAAACTTGATCGCGGTTTTCCGATATGTGTAAGTTTTAATATTTTAACCTCGATATTCCACAAGCATACGGGTCGTTCATGTAGTATCTAAGGTGTCGATCCCTTGAGGAGGGTTATTCTAATCCTAAACTTTAAGGATGAAACTAATTGTAGAAATTCAACTGTAACTAAGCTAAATCAATAATGCAATTCAATTAATCAATTCAATCAACCAATTCAACTCAAGAATTAATCAAGAAATATTAACAAATCAACAAATTGCAATGCACATACTAAGAATCAACCTAAGGATCTACCAATTGAAAGAAAGAGGAAACTTTTACCTATCTTCAACACTAACCTAGTTAATTATAAAATGTCGGATTATTGGTCCTGGACTATCCTAGAGTTGAATACTCTTTCTCGAGTTATAACCAAAAGCCCTAATTTATAAACCCTAATTTGATTGTGGAAAATTGAAATTTCTCAATTAATAATTTATTCAAATCCTAATTAGATCTAAATTTTTTCACTAGACTATCGGAACCTATGTGAGATCTCTCATCACACAATTACCGATTTGAATGATTTCTCATTCTTATTAAATTATCTAACTCTCGTTAGCCTAATTTAATTAGTTTTCATCGATTCACCCCCTCAGTCTATTACCGAATTATGTAATCTCAGAAATCATTCACAATGAATTATTAAATCAAAGATAAAAATAACTCGAAGGTGAGTTTAGACATCCTCAACATTCATGAATCATATCTCAACAGCTATCCCAATTCTATACATTAATGAAATTGAAAATACATCAAAACAAGATCTGAATGGATAATGGAGGCAACAATGTCGGGAAACCTCTTATTCTAGGAAGTACTTCGCGTCGACTTCTTCTCCATGTCTCTCTTCCTTCTTCTCTTTCTCAATCTCCTGATGAACTCTATCTAGGGTTTCTCAATGGTGGCTAATGCAAAAGCTCCTTCTCCTTAATTTTCTTATTCTTTATATTCTTTTTGTGTTCTGGGTAGCCCTAGGATTTTTTGAGGTCGAAAAGGTCTGAAAAGTCCTCAAAACTTGATTTTTCTGAGTGTTTGTGTGTCTGCCCGACACAGGCCACAATCGTAGGCCATATTTGACCCTTCTGTCAAGATCATGGCAAATAGGTCACGATCGTGGGCCGTGTCTTGGGCTTCTGTCATGATCGTGACAATTCGACCATGATCTTATGGGGCGTTGTTTCAGCTCGAATGTTTTCGAAACTTCTCTATTCTCATAAAAAAGAAACCCCATTGACATCTCATCAAAGATAAGGAACTTCTCCTTTATCTTATCAAACTCAACCCTATATAATTTATTAAAGTAAAAGCACATTTCGAAGTTCTTATTGAAATCATCATGCATGGAATTTGACAATTGAAGTCTTTTATAGACTTAATTGAACTAAGTTCATATAAACTATGAAAGGGGGCATTGTTGCTATATACGTAGGGTTTTGATAGACTTGTTGTATAGAGGAGTATGGCTCCTATAGTTTGAAGCCATAGATCTTAATTATTATAGCTACCTGATCTAGAACTACTAAAATTACTAAACTAACTGTTTGAGGTACTCTTATCATCTCTGGTATTTTCTAATAACTTAGCAAATAAAAAGTGCATATGAATTTACTCTTTGTAAAATTCAAGTTGCATTAATCATCTTAATGTTGGAATTCTCTCAAAGAGGCAAGTTAATAGTCAAAGATATGATTGATTTCTCTCTCCAACAACTAAAAATGGAAAAAAGTGAGCCATTATTAACATTGAATATCTTATATAGAAAAATGGATAGAGAAGTCAATAGGTTCAGTCGGGCCAGGCCGGGGTGGTCTATGACCTAATAGGTAGGGATGAGTTTACCTGTGGCTTAGCCTAACTACGGGCTGACTCGCCCATGACTTGACATGCCACGGGTGGGCTAGCCCGGTCCGCCATTTTTTAGAAAACTTCAAAAACGACGTCATTTTAAAAGTAACACTTAAGTCACAAGTCGGCCCAGTCGGACCGACTATAATCAACCTAACTGGGTCATGTGGTCAAACCAACCTCGGCCAGGCCGTAGCCCGATCAATCTGGGCTAAAATTGGATCAAGCTAGCCTGGACAGGCTAGTCCTTTTTTATATCTCTAAAGATGGACAACTAAGAACGGCTAGAGTCAATAATTGAGATTGGGGGACACTTTGGCCTATCAAGTCGAAATCATTTTACCAAACTTGCTATAAATCCAACTCACGTCATCCATAAAATTTAAACCTTAACAGAGAATAATATTTTTTAAACGTGATCTCCTATTGAGTTAATATTAATGCCAATGTTATCGATAATAAGATCGGTATAAGCACCAAATCTATGATCTCTAACACAAATATCATGCACTAAAAAATGTCTATATATGAAATTAACCTAAAATATATTTATACACGTGTCTAAACTAGACTGGGTAAAAGGAGGTATACAGAGGAAATTATTGAGAGAGTTCACACAGCCGACCGATAGAGTAGCAGTCAGTAGGAAAGGGTGACAATAGCTCCAAATTATGGGTCATCGTTACAAACGCTTTTGACTTTTTAACGAAGTCAAACCAATGGAAATGTAAACCCAAAACAAGGCCGTGCATCACCGACCGTACACACATCAGCTCACGTGTCCAACACGTATGTATATATTAAGTCTAACCAGCCTTTAATTTATCTTCTCAAATCTCAATATCTGCGCTCCACTTCACTCAAATCTCCCATCAAACTTATTACTTTCTCTCTGCATTTTCAAAGGTGGCGTTAAATTTTGATAATTGCATGGAGGATTGGGACTTACAAGCCGTGGTAAGAGGCTTCAGTTGTGAAGACATTCTGGACAACCCACCATCACTGTTTGCTCCTTTGAGGTTTAATCACGATGAGCTTCTCAAACTCCCAAAAGGTTTAGAAATTATAACTGATGATGATTTAGATGGGCTTCAAGGGTTCTATAACTCTTTCTACACTGTCTTACACCAACCCCTTTCTCCAAAAACCATGTCTTGTACTACTACTTCCATTTTGGCACCAATAGAAGTGAAAGAGCCACGAAAGGTGCCGGGAGAACAGCATCCTCTTCTTGAACCCGTTGATACTTCTGGAAGTTGTGACTCTGCCGTTCGCGCAGTCAAATCAAGAAAAAGGTAATTGACTCGTACTAACTTTTCAGTGCTAATTGATGGGGTCACAGAACCGATTTAAGGAATTGGTAATATACAAATAAAATACCATGCTTTCAAATATATCAGTAGGAAGAATCAGAACAAAAAGATCGTTCAGCAGGTGACAGCAGATGGTCTATCGTCTGATACGTGGGCTTGGCGTAAATATGGGCAGAAACCTATCAAGGGATCTCCCTATCCAAGGTAAATCTCTCTCTTTGAACCAGGGATTTAAATTGCTATACCACTGCAATTATGCCCACGACACAATTAGAAAGTCTATTATTAGTTCCAGCGACCATTATTTTGGTATATATATTATTTCAATTTTTATGTTGTTTTGACCCTACATACTTGATTATTGAAGTGGTTTTTAGCCTTAAATTTGGTGAACATGAAACAGGAGCTACTACAGATGTAGCAGTTTGAAAGGATGTTTGGCAAGAAAACAGGTGGAAAGAAGCAAGTCGGATCCATCAGTATTCATCATAACTTACTCGGCGGAGCACAGCCACGCCCATCCTACTCGCAGTAGTGCACTTGCTGGCATCACCCGAGCCAAGAACTATATTCCCAAAGAAGCCACGCCCCGTGAACAAGAGTCGAAGACCCTAAATGAAGAACAACATCCCTCAAGTCCGAAATTGATATTGGTTCCTTCTCCACAAACCCCTTCAACGGCTTTCCTTGAAGACGAGCCTTTACAACGTGTGAGCATTAAAAATGAACAACAGCAACAACCAACATTGGAAGATGATACATTTGATAAGGCTTTCGATATGCCATCTGACATGGCATTCGGCGCAGACTTATTTCCGAGCTTAGAAGATTTTGAAGGATTCTTTTCGGATGAGTTTGCAAATTTAGGTCCATAAACTCTTGTTCATCAATCTGCGGGAAGTTTCGGGACAACAGGGCCACTCAATTTACAATCTTCTTAGGGCAGTTCTGTAATTTCGGTTTTGTAGGAGTACTATACTTCCATCTTCCATTTAATGCTTTTAAGATATCAAACACGTACGGGGTAGAATTTTGTATGTTTGTAACTAGAGAAACTGAACATTGTAAGTTGTTCTATTTTCAAAATTGGAACGGTTATTAGTTATCATGATCGTAAAATAGTGAAAATTATTATTTTAATAAAATAAAAAATAATTTGAGTTCAAATTCTATTAAGCCATAAGGTGAAAAGGCTTTCTGTTATAGGTCAAAAGGGAAAACGCATCGTATCATGTATACCATATGTTGGTTGTTATTTCAGATTTTATGAGTGGGAAAGACACGTGTTTATTGATGCTGATAAAAGGGATGATTCATTTAGCAGTTGAGAGGATAAGGTAGGGCTGCAAGAATGTGGATTAATCATTGGACTGACCCTATCAGGAAAGTACCTATTCTTTGTCATCTGAGTATAACATCTTCAAATCTTTTAGGTACGAATCTAATAGAATGTAAGAATCTTAGTGTAGTGCTAGCTCTTCGGAGGAATCAAATTTTAATTAATTAGGAAGGGAGATTCCCCTTCGTGTTGTCTGTTCATTTTTTTTCCCTCTGTATTTTGGTTCTTCAAATCTTTTTCCTAATTTATCTTCTTATTTTCCCCATTCTTGTGCCCATATTTTATGGTTATTAATCCCTTAATCAAACTATATAATTATTTTAGATAAATTGTTATTTAATTTTGAAAAATGTAAATCGTGTATTATATGTTTCTTAGGACAGTTCTGTTTCTTATATTCATTTACATTTTTATTTTCACGTTTCCCTGTTTGTATATATTTGTTTCATTTATTAGCATACAGTATTATTACAAATATTTCACAATTGTCTTTGGAAAAGTGATGGTAATGGAGGCACACAAAAACTTAAAATATTATTTCATCAAATCTCTCGTTTGGTTTCGAATCTTGTCGTAATTTGCTAATTATTATATCTTTTAATTATTTATTTAATACACACAAAATTAACGCCCATATTGACAAAATCAATGTCAAGTAGGATAAGTTTAGTCGTGCATTTATAAACCTACTAATTTCTCGTGGACTTGACTTGTTGATTTGTTGTATGCAGAATAATAATTATAGCTTGACAAAGGAGAAATATTTTAAAGATTGATTAAGTAATTATGGAAGTCTGTTATAGTTTTTCTTATAATAGAATTCTATCCAAAATATATTTGTATCTATATCTATTGCCTCCATACAAGAGAAGAAGAAGAATGTACTGCAGTTTTTGTTTACGCTAAAACATTGCTGTTTTACGTGGTATCCAAGCAGTGCCTAATGTGTCGATTTTTTGCCTGAAACTTTCAATCATCGCCTATATCAAAACGAATCGCCTGTTTTTTGGCAACAAATTGATCTTGCAAGCAAATTCCACCAATAAGCCAGCACGTAGCTTCACCAACACCAACACGTAGGGTCGCGTCACAGTCCAGATGAGTTTCACATCTTGCAAGCAAATTCAACCGGTAAACTAGCATTTAGCATCACCAACACCAACACCTAGCATAGCGTCATAGTCCAGGCCAACTTCACATATTCCAAGCTCCACCAAATACTAACACATAGCGTTCACTACAAGAAAGTAAGACAATCCACGACGTTGTGATGTCTTTTTATGACGTTTAAAAAATGTCACAAAAAGTTTTAATTTTTCACAACATTTTATGAAAACGTTGTAAATTTGTAAGACATTTTTCAACGTTAATAAAATGTCGCGGATTGTGAAGACTTTTCATTGCATTTAAAAAGTGTCACAAAAAATTCTAATTTTCCACAACGTTTTATAAAAATGTTGTGGATTTGTAAGACTTTTTGTAATAAAAACCACGACATTTTGTTGAATAAAACGTCGTGTTTGGTGTACTTAAAATGTTCTTCCTTCATGAGCAAAACGACGTCGTTTGGTTTTTCTTAAAACCCCTACCCCCTGGTACCCCCGATGTCGTTTTGTGCGTTGTTTTCTTGCCTCATCCTTTGTCTTTGTCTTGTCGTCTTTTGTATCGTGTATGTGTCTCGTCTCGTGTCATGCACCTTGTCCTCTGCCTCTCCTTTTCTACGTTAAAAAGACCACATTTGATTCCAAGTATGTGTCCGTCTCCGTTTCCGTCTCTCTCTTGATATATATTTTGCTTCTTGAAGGTAAACAAACCCTAAATCTCTTTTCTCCTATTCGGATTGTTAGTTCGATTCATGATAAAAATTATGGATGTTTTCTTCTTTTTCTGTGTTTCCTAGTTGTGAATTTGGCAAGATGTGATTTGTTTCCTTATCAATCTTTAGGATTAAGGCAGTAGAAGAATGTATTTGATGTTGATGTTTCTGTACCATCCTTTGATTGTACTCACACTCTCTCTTACTGTCAGAACTCTTGCTCTTGTACTATAGGATTATCTGCTTCTTGATGTCGATCTCTTCTCAGGGTAACTTTTCAATGTTTCTATCTTTTCAGTATATATGAGTTTGAACATGAAGTTGTTGCTTTACTTGAAGGTTTGTTTCACTGCAGGTCATTTACAGCTAATTGTAGGTTCTGAGAGACAAGTTGAGAGCTCTAAGAAAGGTGTTTGTTTGCTAGAGAAAGTAATTTTCATTGAATGCCTCAATTGCCACTCTTTTTGGCATCAGTAGGTTCATGAATATAATGTAAGCATTGTTTGTTTTCTTAATGCTATCTTGCTTTGGTTCTAAAGTTAATTCTCTTATGTTTTGGTCACTTCATGTTGATGGTTTTATTTTCTTCAGATCATTTTGACACCGGTAGCTTTGTCAAACTTTTGGGATCTATTCCAAGGACAGCAACTGAAGCTGATGTAAGTAATTCATGTGATATGCAATAAGACCATCAATATCTCTATCAGATTTAAGTGATTAATTAATTTATAAAGAATGAAAATGATAAGAAACATCAGAAAATTCATTCAACACATTCTTCAAACTTTTAACATTGAACTTCAAGACTATTCACTATTTATGTTGGAAGATGTCAACCCTTAAGAACAGTACAAAACCTTGTGTGATTATAAACTACTATATTATGGTAAACGCTTGCAGATGGAAGGCATTAAATTAGGTTCTGTTGAAGTTTGATGTTGTTTTTTTGCGAGAATTTCAGTTGTTTATTTTATGTTCAGTTCACTTCAGTGAGTAGTTTAATTTTAGCGTTAATTTTATTAGTTGTTTCTTGTTTTATTCGCTGGGAAAGTGGGCTAATGCGGCTTTTCTTTGGGAAAATGAATTAGTACATAATACATAGGTTTGCATTATCTAAACTAATCGGTTGAGCTCAATTAGTTTGCTAGCTTCTTTTGATTGGATTTAGCTGAGGTTTTCCTAATATTTGTTATCTCATAATGAAAATATTGTTTGATTGAACCTGTCTACTTGACGAACCATTGCTGATAAGAAGGGGTATGGTGGAAATTAATTTTATTTGTAGTAAATGTTCAAATGAATAGGAAAAAGAATTTTTGAGGAATTCTATGATAGGATCATGGTCAAGTATGGAAATAGACATCATTATTATTAGATTCCAAGCAGGTTGTATTTTTAAAGTTCATTCCTTCTTACAGGAAAAGATGAGTCATAATTTGATGTTCTTCTTCATAACCTGAGATCATGTGCAACAAGTATTTTGGGTGTCATCCATACGCTTTTTATTCTTATTATAACATTTTTTAATGTATTATTAGAAGTTTTCAATAATTGTCTGGCTCTTCCTATACAGATATTGATCAATTATTTATATAGAAGCATAACATCGATGGCTGCGGCCTGCTGAGATTTGTGAAATCCTACGCAATTATCAGAAATTTCATATTTTGTCAGAGCCTCTAAGTAGATCGCCAAGCATATTGCTGATACTTGATATTGGTTGTTTTGCATTTCTTCACCATGTTGATATACTTTCATGTTCTTTATTTTATGAAAATGGACAATGAATCTTTGAAGGAGAATAAAGTACAAAATCTTTAACTGATTATGTGTTTCTTTTTGGTTATTTCTGTCTAAAGCTTTTACGACTTGATTTCTTTTTGTTTTCTTATGTTCTGGCTATCCTATATGTTGATATGATGCAAGCTTATATTTGAAAGCCCTTTAGGTGTAATTGTTTATGTTGTATCTGCAAATTTTTATACATATGCTTTTTCATTTAATGCTTAGCGATGAACAAACCTCTCGCTATGTTTAGCAATATATTTGGGTCACTTCTTACTTTTTTACCATGTTTGATAAGTTGTTAATATATTTTTATAGGCTAATGTGAATTGTTTTTTT
>JANSVA010000217.1:33959562-33973446 GCA_025504915.1 Erythroxylum reticulatum | reverse complement strand
CTGTAACTGAAGAAGATAAAGTTACATGTAAATACACTTGCTTTCCAGGGCACTATATTTACATAACTCCAACATATGGATTATGAGATGTAATGATAATGTAAATCATGTTAGTGACATGAAATGAGAAATATTGAACTTATGTTCACTTATGTTCTGTATGATGCCATAATAGTGAATTTGATTGCTCTAACATGTCATTATTGTAGGGTATGTTCTTGAATGTCCTTTTGGTGTTCAAGTATATGCTCTATGGTATTGGTGTGTTATAGAAGGAAAAAAGAAGCAGAAGAAGAAAAATTAACACAGTCTCACTAATCTAACTAGTTTTTAACTAATTTTGTAAAATGAAGATATTCTAATTGATATTTCACTTTATTATCAAGTTCAAATTAATGTGGAAAGCAATTTTTTCATTGACATGATTTTTCTTCTCTAAATGAGTGTGTTATGATATAATATTTAGATCAAATTTTCCTCATCCTTGAGTAATCTCTAGTTTGTCTTTATATATTTCATGAGCAAAGCAACTGAATGTGGTTACTTTTTCTTTTAGGATACAATCTTACCTTGTTTTTTAATTCCACACTATTTAACCACTCATCCTAAACACATAATATATTATGTAAATGGTTTAACATTTTATAGTTTTGGTAGTAAAGTTTGCAATTTTGAACACAAGAATAGTTACCTTTTTGTATATTCATTATTCTCAATCTCTTTTGAATAGCTAACCAAAAAATAAAAGATGTTTTAAGTAAGGGATGACTAAACCAAATTAGCCTTTCTTATTTGACAATGTGATGGGTAGATTGAAAGATTTTCAAGAAAGAGTCATCAATCATTGGATTAGGATTATAATTGGGTAAATTATTCATGTAATTTAAGAAAATCATAGGCAACATTTTGAAAAAATTTTGACAAACATACTAGCTAAAGCACCATAGATAAGTAGACAAGTATCAAGTATGAGTTAATGTTGGCGGGAAAAAAATTTGATGTCAAATGATTGAAAATAAAAAAATATAGCCAATATTTTCCACCTACATTTTATTCATTTGTAGCGATATATTTTTCTATGCCTTTTTAGCTTCGTAAGTAAAAAATTTTAACTATGTTTTTTTTTGTATTTTTGTGAGTAAAAATGTTACCAAATATTACTTACAAATTTTTGCATAATCTATAATGTTGATAAATTTTCGACGTTTCAAATGTCATGTAACATATTTTTTTGTGAATTATTTATTTATTATGACCAAATTAAATCGTAAAAACATATTATTAATTCAAAATGTCGACCATTCTATATATAAGTAAGATTATATAAATATCATCAAATTGTACTAGCAAAAGTAATATAACATTAAAAGTTGATTCTTCTTTTCCACATAAAATATTAATAATACTTTGAGCAATCTTTATAAACAAAACAATATAGAAAAAATCACAAATTGGAATATGTCTGTACATACTAGCAAAGATGTTAAAATTACCCAAATGTTTGAGCTTAATCTAAACAAGTACCAAGTATTGCCCAAGTCCACAAACCTATAATAAATAACAATTTTGGCTAAAGCAACTAAAATTATTATGAGAAAAAGGACACACTGATTATTTAATTCAATTAAAACAAACATTATATAACTTTATCATTCATAATATGATCACTCATCAGTTGAATCTTCATCCATTCCGTAACTTGAGAAAAATTATTAAAATTAAATTATAGTATATATGTGAAGTTAGATAATAAGGCTAGGACTTAGAACCAATACCCTTCACTTTCCTCTTCTTTTCCATCATAATCCGGGTCAAGAAAACTTTTGAATACATATCATATTTTTCTAATTTATCTCAAGGTTCTTCTCCCTTGATTACTTCATCTTGTAATACAGTAGAAAGCTTGTTCTTTTCCTCTTGAAATTTTTCGATGATTGTTTTATATGTGGAGCTTGAAATATTTGGTTTAAGGTTCTAGTCATGGCCTTTAACATGAACTGAAGAAGTATCTAGTACTATATTATAAATTTCATCCACACTGAGGTTATTTCCCTCAAATTTAGACTTCTCCAATATCCCTTAAATCTTATTATAAAAAAGGGGAGAAGAAAACAATCCATATATTGCTACTACATAAATAAATGAACAAAAATTGCTACTACATAAATAAATGATCAAAACTATAATTTTATACTTACATAATTAGTTCTTGCTTCTTGTGATACTCATCCTTTAGCTTCTTTATAGTGAGTGAGTTAATATAATATGATCTTATCTCAATATCTATCTAGTTCCTTCTCACTCTATTTTATGAAACAAAAAAATCAAGACACCATAAATAACTTAATGCTTATTCATTTAAGTAAAACTTATGAACACAGATCTTACACATTCATTTTGAGCAAGTACAAATGACTTGGACCCTTTATTATAAGGTTTTTCATTTTTTATTTGCTCACCTTTACCTTCTCACAATTTTTTGTAAATTCAAGAAAAAAACATAGCTTAAACGTTAATTCATCTAACAAGATTAATACAAGCAAATTTGAAGGAAAAAAAGTCAAACCTAAATTTTAGATTAGAACAATATTTACATAAACTATTCCAATTTTGTTCATATATTCAATCAGAACATGTTTTGTGCCTTCGAATTATAATTGAAAGACTTACAATGGTTATGCAACTTGAAACTAAGATCCCTGGTCCATTGTTTCAATAATGAAGTAACAAAGTTTGAAATATTTGAGTTCTTAATATCTACAACATTCAATTTCAAGTGTGAATAATCAGTAAAAATGTAATTAATCTCAAATTCATTAAAACAATAAGTAGTCAAAACTTTTTGGCTTAAAAAATCTATTTGTAATTAAGAAAATATAAATAAAAGTAATTCACTAACAAAACTAAATGTAGTCTATTCATAAAATAATTTTCACTATAATAACAAATTCATTGTAAAATTAAAGATAACTAATAGTCATCGAAAAAACTAACCCAATATTTATTTCTAGGATATTACTTCAGTAGGCTATGATCTAGAAAATTCATAGTAAAGTACTTACTATCGACTATGAATTTGAAATCGCTAAGAAAAAAATGTAGTTAATAGTGATATTTTTTATGGTGAATAAATAGTTACATATATAAATAAAATATGTCTGAGAGCTTATAATATAAGAAGCTCATAAAGAAGGCCTTAGATATCCCAATATCATACCAAAATTAAGTGATTTTCCTATTACCTATAGTTTTCATGTTATTTTATATACAACTTCTCGACTTGAATATTTGGAGGAGAGTTTAGGAAATATCAATTTTTAGTTGAACCATTGATAAATTATCCCTTTTTAGAAATTAGGTTTGTATCAATGTAGGTAAAATTTGTAACATAAAAATCTTTTTAGGAGGTCACATATTCTAATACTATTCTCAAAAGTCATTATCTTAGTATAGTGTAAATAATATATTTTTAGAAACAATAATAATTATTTGTGTTTTGAATTCCAATATCCTTGAAATGAGCTTTAACATGTTCTTCGAAATTCTAATATTATATACTTCTTTCCAATTAAATTTAATTTACGATTCAATGTAACTTAATTTTAAAATCTTCATTTTTAACAAAACACTAATTTACTCTAAATTACCTTTAGGCTATGTGTCAAACATACTATTCATATGTAATATTTACCAAAAATGATAATGTAATTGTAATACAAATGATCTGTAAAGGAATAAATATATCTTAAGATTTTAACAGAAATTAAAATAAATCTCAATATTTCATGTAAACATCTATTCACAAAATAATTCTTAGAGACAAAGTTTAGTAATAATGTTGCTTCACTTGAGGAACTTAGGTCAAGATGATGTTTCTTGTAAAATTGGCAATGGGAAACTAAACTCTCTATGGTTCGACAATTGGTCTAGTCAAGGCTCTCTTATTAGCCTCTTAGCCTCATTGGTGATCTCTCTCACTATTCCTCTCCATACTAAGCTTAGTTCCTTCATCAATGATAACTCCTGATGCTCCTTAATAGCCTTCTCGTTTGCAACCTCACTATTCTCCAAATCCATCCAAATCTGACATGTTTTATTAAAAGGATCAACCTACTTCTAGACTGACAAATAAGCTCACTATGAATCTGATCAGGCAGAGGAATCCAAAGGTTGATTGGAATAGAATCATTTGGCACAAAGTTCTATGCCCCCAATATTTCCTTTCTTCTATGGCTCATCATCAGGAATAGACTCAACACTACTGACATACTATCTTATCTCCACATAAGCCAATGCTGCCCACTATGTTCAGTACACAATTAATCCAAAGATCACTTGTTATTCATGTGCTCAACAACTAAGCTCATTTGGGATTAAGTGAAATAGAAATGCCTCTAGACTGGTTTAGATAACTCTATCTCCAACATAATTCACTAGCTATCTGCACAAGTTTATCTCCTTAAAACTAACAAGCAGATCTACTTAATAGCTATAAGGCTCTATGTGCAGACTATATGGGAAAAAAGAAATGCCAGAAGGTTTGAGTCCAAAAAGAAATCAATTGAATCACTTAGCAGCGAAGTTATCAATAGGACTAGAGAACTTATCATTATGAACAACCTTGCATCAGATTGCAATTGCAAATTACTTCATTCTTTTAACCAATGTATTCTAATAGACTGGAAACTATGTAGGTAAAATCGATGTCTTCTCTTTTGAATGGAAGAGTACCTCCTTTGAACCTCATTTTGGGGTCGTAAGTTTCATTATTTATTAATTTATTATTTTTCATTAAAAAACAATGTTAGAATTAATGTAAAAGATATATAAACTTAATCATAGAGTAAAAGTTCTTAATTATTTTATTATTAAATTGTATATAAATAAAAGTTATTATGTAAAAACCTTGATATAAAGGTTAACTTATAAATTATAAAATGTTAAACAATTATTTAAATTTCATAAAAATATTAAGAGACAACACGCATAGTTTTCTTAAAATGATCTCCTATTATTTATCATAGAATAAAAGGTTAAATAAATTACTCTCATTTAAATCATGATCACTGATTTTAATGTTTCACTTGAAAATTAAAAAGATAAAGCACTTGTTAATGCTCTAAATTCAACATTAACCCCCAGCCTATGTTTAAAATTGTAGTAAAAATCGACCAGATTAAAGCAGGTTTACAGCGAAATAGGACTGAGGGAATAATAATGAACACACAGATTTTGCGTGGAAAACTCCCAAATTAGGATAAAAATCATGGGCAAGGATAGAAGACTTTTACTACTGAGAAAAACTTGAGAATTACAAGGAAAAATCAGACTAAAAAATATACAAAATATTTTTTTGGTCTCGCTTTTTCTCTCTTTTCTCTCTCACCTCACACTCTCTTTTTTTTTCTCTTTTGCTTGCTTCCCTTCTTTTCATGCTACTCCTGGCTTTTTGTAGGTAGGAGTAACTTGGCTATGTTAGGCATGGTACCAACCAACAAACGTTGACAATTCTCCCATTTGAAGATTTGATTGATAATCAATCATATCTTCACAATATTCTTTCTACCTTGTCGCTTCATGTTGCTTACATCTCTATCAGGCCACATAAGGATCATAAAATGGATAACCTGGTAGATTTTATAACAAAAGAAATCAATAGTGACAAGTTTATATAGAGAGAAAAGAGAGAAAAAGAGAGACTAAAAAAATATTCTGTGTATTTTTTTGTCTAGTTTTTCCTTGTAATTCTCCAGTTTTTCTTAATAGTAAAATCTTCTATCCCTATCGGTAGCTTTTACCCTAATTTGGCGATTTTTCACGTAAAATATATATGTTCATTACTATTCCCTTAGTCCTATTTAGCTGCGAACTTGCTCTAATCCAGTCGATTTTTACTACAAGTGGTATCAGAGCAAGGTCAAAAAATTATGATGAATTTTTTCGCATAATCCATTCAGATTTTTGGTGTGCACAGTAAAAGTTGGTGAATAGTAACCAAAAGGTGACAATTATTCAATCATTTAATTTTGCATTATACTGTGCAGTTACTGTAATTCAAGTATATAGTACTATTCACAAATATGGCACTATTCACATGTATGGTACTATTCACGTATGCGGTACTAATTGGGTGAAATAGTGGGAGTTAAATTTTATTCGTGATAGAAGCAATGGAAGCAAAATTTGAGATTGAGAAATTCAATGGGAGTAATTTCTCATTGTAGAAGTTAAAGATAAAGGCAATTTTGAGGAAAGATAATTGTCTGGTGGCTATTAGTGAACAACTAGCTGGAGTCACAGATGAAAAATGAACGAGAATGTTGTAGCTAATCTTCACCTAGCTTTAGCTGATAGGGTATTATCCAGTATAAAGGAAAAGAAGATTGCGAAGGAAATATGAGATCACCTCACAAAATTGTACGAGGCCAAATCACTCCACAACAAAATTTTTCTAAAGAGGAATCTATACATTTTACGCATGGTGGAATCCACTTCGATGACGGAGCACTTAAATACTTTAAATACTCTATTTTCCAACTCATATCATTGCGACACACAATAGAGATAAGTGAACGTGCGGAACTTCTACTCCAAAGTCTACCAGATTCGTATGATCAACTCGTCATCAATTTAATGAACAACACAGATATTCTATTCTTCGACAATATTGCAGCTGCTATTCTGGAAAAAGACAGTCAGCGCAAAAGTAAGGAAGATAGGCTAACAAATTTGCAACAAGCGGAGGCCTTGGCGGTGATGAAAGGAAGATAATGGAATATGACCCAAGTGGGAGTCATAGTCAAGGTAGATCAAAATCTAGGAGTAAGAAGAATTTCAAGTGCTACAATTGTGGCAAGAAAATGCATTTAAAGAAAGATTGTTGGAATCTAAATAAGAATGATTCTACTCCTAAAAAAATGATGCAAATGCTCCAGATGATGAAGGTGTAATGGTCTGTGAAGCAGCAACGACTATTGAAGGTAAGAGAAGATTTATTGATGTATGGCTTCTCGATTCAGCAGTTACTTTTCATATAACCTCTCGAAGAGAATGGTTCCATCAGTATGAATTTATCTCTGAGGGATCTAAGTACAGCTGTAATGATCAAGCTCTAAAGATCGTTGGTATCGGCACCATTAAGCTAAAAATGTATGATGGGACAATTCATACTATTGAAAAAGTGCGACATGTGGAGGGCCTGAAGAAGAATTTGTTGTCTGTAGGACAACTGGATGATCTCGGTTTCAAATTTGAGATTCAAAACAAGATCATGAAAGTGATTAAAGGAGCGCTAGTAGTTATGAAAGCAGAGAAGATTATTGCAAATCTGTACATACTGAAGGAAGTAACTTTGCAAGAAGGAGAGGCATCCGTTGCGATGACTAGTCTAGACTAAAAAACTTCAATGATCTAGCATAAGAAGCTTGGACATATGTCAGAACAAGAATGAAGATACTTGCAAAAAATAATTTACTTCCAGGTGTCACAAAGGTAATATTACCCTTCTGTGAGCATTGCATTGTGAGTAAGCAACATCAACTGAAGTTTAACACAACAAAGTTCAGAAGAAAAGAAATTCTAGAATTGATTCATTCTGATGTATAGCAAGCACCAGTTACATCCCTAGGAGGAGTAAATTTCTTTGTATCATTCATTGATGATTATTCGAGGAGATTTTGGGTGTTTCCTATCAATAGGAAGGCAGGTGTGTTTCGAACTTTCAAATTTTACAAAGCATAGGTGGAACTCGAATCTGGTAAAAAGATCAAGTATTTACGCTCAAATCATGGAGGCGAATATACTGGGAAAGCATTTGATGAATTCTGCAAGCAAGAAGACATCAAAAGGTAGTTCACTACGGCATACACTCATCAACAAAATGGAGTAGCAAAGCGGATGAATAGAACTCTGTTGGAAAGAACCAGAGCGATGTTAAGAACTGCAAGCTTAGATAAGAAATTCTGGGCAGAAGCAGTTAATACTATCTGTTATATCGTGAATCGAGCTCCATTAACTGCAATTGAGTTGAAGATATCGATGGAGATGTGGAAGTCCAACCTATGTGATATTCAATACCTAAGAAGCTGCAAAGTTGGATCCAAAATCTAGAAGATGCATTTTCTTAGGGTATGCTGAAGGTGTGAAGGGGTATCGTCTGTGAGATTCCACTGTCCACAAGATTGTTATCAACAGGGATGATATCTTTATAGAAGATAAGAATCAAGAGCAAGCAGAAAATGTTGGCACTGTACAAGAGAATCCAGAAACTATAACAATACAAATGGATAGGGAAGTTGAGCAAAATGATTTTTCTGAAACTATACCAGAGCATGAGGAGCAAGAATCAGTTGAATATGATGTTCTAGATACTCAGAGACCAACTCACATAAGAAGAGCACCAAGATGGCACTCAGATTATATTATGGAGAGCAATATTGTATACTATCTTTAACTGAGGATGGAGAGTCATCAACTCTTCAAGAAGCAATGAATAGTTCAGATGCATCTCAGTGGATGACAGCAATGCAGGAAGAAATTGAAGCTCTGCATAAGAATAAAACACAGAAGCTGGTATCACTACCACAAGGAAGAAAGCCTATTGGCAATAAATGAGTTTACAAGATCAAGTGAAGTGGTGATGATCAAATGAAGCGATATCGTGTTAAACTAGTGGTAAAATGATATGCTCAAAAAGAAGGTATTGATTTTAATGAAATATTTTCTCCTGTGGTTCACTCACTACAACTCGAGTAGTTCTGACAATGTCTACTATATTTGACTTGCATCTTGAGTAGTTAGATGTGAAAACTGCATTTCTTCATGGAGATCTTGAACAAGAAATTTATATGCTCAAACTAGAAGGTTTTGAAGAAAAATGGAAAGAGAGCTTAGTTTCCAGGTTGAACAAATCTCTGTATGGTTTAAAGCAGGCGCCAAGGTGTTAGTATAAGAGATTTGATTCCGTAATCATGAGCCTTGGATACAGTAGACTGAATGTAGACCCTTGTGCATATTTCAAGAGGTTTGAAAAAGAAGATTTTAAGTCTTACTGTTGTATGTAGACGACATGTTGGTAGCAGGCCTCAATAATGATCGTATCAAAGAATTGAAGGCATAGTTGGCTAGGGAATTTGAAATGAAGGACTTGGGACCAGCAAATAAGCTTCTAGGGATGCAAATTCACCGAGACAGAAATAATATGAAGATTTAGTTTTCCCAGAATAATTATTTGAAGAAGATCTTGCGACGATTCAACATGTAAGATTGTAAGTCAATTTATACCTCTCTTTCCTGTTAATTTCAAGTTATCCTCCTAGCAATGAAGAAGAGAGGATAAAGATGTCTCGAGTATCGTATGCATCAGCAGTAGGCAGCCTAATATTCGCTATGATTTATACAAAACCAGACTAAAAAATGCACAAAATATTATTTTTGTCTCTCTTTTTCTCTCTCAAATATGGTGCATCAAATTAGTCTATATAAAATATTATTTTATAAAAAACAATAATGGTCGTGATATGTAAACAAGAAAAATTTTAATGCCTCCGATTCTAATTTTGGAGCAAAGGTGTAGAAGTTTGTCTTCACACAACTTGTGCCTTAGTTGAATCCAGCCGAAAATTTTGAACGAATAGTCAAAGGAATGTAAAGTCTTCAAATATCTCAAATCCCATATTTTGTAAAAGTTTGTCTTCACACAACTTGTGCCTTGGTTGAATCCAGACGAAAATTTTGAACGAATAGTCAAAGGAATGTAAAGTCTTCAAATATCTCAAATCCCATATTTTGTTTTCCAAAAGGAAGCCAGTTTCTCCTCAGTAGATAACGACCACCATACCGTGTTGATATGATAAGGTCCTTTACATCCAGCACAGGGAGGTGGAAAGCTAATCACTCCAGAATTGCGTGCCTACCCTCTATACTATACGGTCTATTTCTTCGTAGGCAGATACAGGAATTCAAGGAAAAGACAGGAGGAAATTTGGTGGATAGAAAAGAGAATGAATCTTATGTCGGTACGAAGACAACTGGAAAATGCTTGCAGTAATCTAGCTGCCTGATTTCTACGCAATAACCCCGGATACGGCGTCATGCATACGCATTTTGTCTTTTCAGTCACCCATATTCCGGATAAGCGACGTCAACTTCTTGCAACTTGCTACACTGCTTTGACCCATTCTCCTTTGCTTCTTTCTGACCGGGGATAATTCCCTCTCTCGGGACTAATTGTAATCTGCAACTAGATATTGGAGGCTGTAAGGTAAATTATTGTATTTAATTATGCTTTTGATTCAAAGCTAAAAACGCCAAACTGTTTGTACATTTTGATGCTAAATTTATTGGGCTACAAAAACTATCAAAATATGAAGATATCTCTCAAATGTTGCAGGTAGCAACCATCTTTTATGAAGTCCAAACTCTATATCATCACTATATATATACATTTACCATGTCATATTTAATTTTAAAATTTAATTAATATTTTTATCATTAATAACATTGAAAACTAAATAATAGATACAAAAGCGAGGTATATTATATAAGCTAAAAAAGAGGCAAAAATTAAACTTAAAACAAATTGTGCGGCTTAGAATTAATAAAATGTTTTCCTTAAGTATAAAATTGTGTTTCCCAAAGTGTGAAAGTGTATATGATTTAGAACTTATGACAAAATTCGATAAATTTAGAATAATATTATTTGATGTCCTAATAAAAGATGAACTTGATTTGCTAATAAGAAGTAAATACATTTTATTACAGGTCAAAAATTGGAATCAATCATTAATTATATAATTTTTCTGATCAGAACAATTGCCTCTATGATATTCTAGTGTCTTTTTTCAAGTACAAGTCACTTTTTTCTGCTTATTTAAACATTTAGGGTGTCAAAGCAGTACTAATTAACTATTTTATGTTAGGAATGGAATTAAAAGCGGGGATATGGAAGTTGATTTTAGATTATCAAAGATTCCTGATTTCATTCCCTTGCCCTGAGTGGTATTTGTTCTTGTCAGGTTTATTACGGTAGCTAATCCAGTAGTATCCTGCATACCCCTTGGTTTTTTAAACCTCGTATCCTGTTAGCTTCTTGCTACAAAGAGTTTTCCACATACGCTTTATGGTTTACTTTGGAAACATATAACCTTCGCATCTTGTCAGGACAGTACTGTTGAGTTTTGTTCTAAAAAGTGAGTAAGAAGAGAGCCTGTAAGAAATCATGGAATCCAACCCTGTGTATTTATCGTCAACTTTGTCTATGTCTTCTTTACCTTCTAGTGTAAAGCGTGTCTTATCAAACAAAATTGAAAATCTTGTAGAAATTACTCATGTGCCTGTAGAAAATTGTGTTTGTGAGTCTTCTTTACCTTGTTAAGTCCGTATAGTATATATTCTCGTGACCGTTCTTGGATAAGAAGTATTCTTCATATCTTGTCTACTTCTAGACCTTGTGTGAAAGAAATCATCCACAGTTCGAAATTGGAATAATGTAGTTTCAGATCTACAACTGTAGAACAATACGTAAAGTTTGAAATCCCTTGGGAGTTGATCGCCTTGTGAATGTAGCAATATCATACACATTTTCATGTTGGAGCTATATGACTTGTTCTTACTCTTCATGGAAGAAAAGGTATTCCTGCAATAGTCAGGATATCCCTTCTAGACACTACCTAAACAGTATACCAAAATGCTTTAATTGGCACCTTGCTGACAACACTCAACAACGGAAGTGTCATCTTGACCACAGTATCTGATTTCAATATCAGGTTGGATGATCCTACTTTGTCTGAATGACTATAAGTTCAGATTCAGATCACTGGAGTAAATCAAGATCCTACAACCATCATGGCTACTCTATATCACAAGATGATCTATCGTCTACAGAATCATATTTTCGACCTTAACTTCCTGAATTCCATTTCGGATGCACTTTACATAGTCGCTAATCATTCTAATGATCAAACTACTATCATTCAGATCCTAAAGCAACTCCTAGCACAGGAGCTTGAAAAGTTGATGCCTACTAAATGGATCAATAACTACCAGAAGGTGTTCCACGCACCTCATTGACACTCTTTTCATAAGATGACTCCTCCGATTCTAAAGACCTTGAGAGATGGAAGTGTTAAGTCCATCAATGCATGGTCCAATGAAGATCCATCTAGACCTTCAACATCTGGGACAATCCTAATGATCTAGCCCGTATATTCTCACACGTAAGGTAAATCTAGTCCTCCTGTTCATTACTTCAAATCTAATGGAAATCCAGTTTATATTAGTCATCATAATGGACATTTTGTATGGGATGTCGACCCATCCATGTGTGAACCTAATTGTGAGATTTGTCTCAACCATGAGTCAGATAGTGATGATGATGATCTAAGATATCAAAGGAGAAGGAAGAAGAAAAAACCTAAATCTCGGTGCCAACCTTCTTAACAGTATCATCCTCTTGGGGATGACCAAGATCCAGATAATTCTAAAGGTCTACTAATAGAAAGATCTAGAACCAAGTCTCGTCGAGAAATGCTCAGGTCCTCTATATGCAGATCTACTAATGGATCTTGCATATCTAAGCTAACAATTCCTATTGTGACTCCTACTCTTATACCTTGTATGATGACGAGGCCATATGAAGATGACTTTCCTCAATTGAACAGGAGTACTGATAAATCACAGAGGGTTTTCTATAACTCGTACATCCGAACCACAGGAATTACTTCACAAGGATCTTACATTTCTAATCCATCTGATGAAGTGCTTAGATGGAAAACATCTAATGCAGTAGCACCAAAAAAAAAGTTCTAAAAAGGATTGATTCTAAGCTGGATGGAATCGGTTAACAAAATCATGCTACGCATACTAAATTCGATGCAGTTTCTAAACAAATCCAATAGATGTATCAATCATACATAGCTCAGATTCAGCATCTTGATGCTGAACTTCGATAACACATCTCTACCCGTTACATAGGGTCTGATTTCAACTTTAAGTTTGTGAGATACAAAAGATACAAGGAATTATGCAACAAATAGAAGCTGCCATGCACTCTGCATAATCAAGGAGAATTTATGGCTCATCCTCTTCGGATTTTCCAAATACTCAGCCAAGATATCTATCTCTTATGTATTAGAAACATCTAGAAGAAGCTGACTACTCAAACGTATTTAAACTCAATTATCCTTTGATTAGATAGTACATACATCCTCAAAAAACTCCGGAGAAACTAAAGAAAATAAGACCAAGGAAAAAATCTGATCATTTGCCTAAACAACGAGTTTCTGAGTCTTCAAAGGTTCCTGAGCCATCAACCTCTTATATGCCTTTTGAAGTAGCCTAACAGTGGAGTAAACCGTTACAGATTCGTATGCCTCTGGAGTCTCCATCAAAAGTTTAACCTTCCACCTCTTCTCTTAGGAAGGACAAAGCTAAATAGACAGAGTTCCTTACAACTCTAAGCACTAAATCTCTTACAAAAGATTCAAGTTCTCACTCAGATCATACAGAAGCTAGCTCTAAAGCCTCTGTCTAATCATCTGAAGTCTTTATAACACCATCTGAAATGTCAGTCAATACCTTTCAGTTTCTTCCTGAGACATCTTTTTATTTTACTGAAGAATTAGATGAATCAGCACAACTTGTTGATCTTTTATAATTATCCAATGTTCTAATGACATTGCCTTAACATACTGAAGCTGAACTTGAAATTAGTGAAGCAGAATCCATAGGTATTGAACCTTTTAGACCTGAACTAGCATCATAAGCAACACCAGCTCAGCTAGATGCACAAGTTACAACCAAGCCTACTTTAGGACCTTGGTTTACATTCGATGATCTACCCCCAATGAAATGGAGGGACAAAATAAATAATTTCGGTGCATAGAT
>JANSVA010000217.1:33923960-33939391 GCA_025504915.1 Erythroxylum reticulatum | reverse complement strand
GAGATTTTCCTTAGATGAAAGAAGCCACAAATTAGACACTTCTTATTCAAGTTTCGGCTAGGCTATGCAAGAGAGGAGAGAGTGAGTCAAAAAGTGCGAGAACATATTCTTATCTCCTTATTAATTTCGGTTAACATGAAAGAACGAAGTGTTGTGCATCCAATATATCACTTCATTCTTTAATCATTCATAAAGAAATCAATAACTAAGACTCTTCTGATTTGTTTAAGATGGTTATATGAAAAGACCAATTACCTAAATGAGACTCTCTCTTTTTGGATTATGAGATGAAAGAAGGGAGAGAGTAGCTTAAATTAACCTTCTTCTTCTTTAATCAAATGAATGCTAAAACGTTACATTACATGCCATTATTAAAAGACAACCGTTACAAAATTTAATGATAAGATCATTACTCCGTTTAATAATGATGAAGCATGACAAAAACCATCTTAAAACCTCTATTATATTACTTACTTTGCTTGATAACCTTCCTAGAAACCAAGTGGGGAATTAATTAGACTTCTATAATTCAAGCTCCAATAAGCCCTAAATTAATTTAATCTCATTAGAATTAATTTCAACTTATTACCCAAATGTCATTCCACTAAAGACAATTAGTTGAACACTTGAATTACTAAATATTATGAGAACACATATAAGATATCCAATTGCAAACTTTATTATGAACCATATTGTAGCCATCTGTATAATAAAGAGTAAAATTACTATTTTGCCCTTATATTACTTTTTTTCCTTCTAGATCTCCCGTTTTACTATATGTGGTGATTAACATACAAGTTCTCATGTTGATGTCAAGACTTGATGGATAACTAGTCTATCAAACTACTGATGTCAGTTTAATAACCAATCACTGTAAAACATCTAGAAGTGATGATATCACTATAAACTCTTTATTTGAGTGAATGTTCCCTGATACATTTTTAAATTAATAATTACAACATGTAGACACTATATTGATACTCTATAAAAGTCCATTCCGATCATATCAACAATTATAATGAAACATATATGAGTTCACCACTCATAAAGATTATGGTTCGTAATAAAAGAATGCTAAGGTGTATGTTTTAAGATTAAAGTAATGGTCTACTTTGTTCTTTAAAAACATACTTGATTCCATATTCATTTAATAGTTTCATTATCGATAGCCAATTATTATCATGATATGAAACTCATCATTCCCTTGAAGTAAACTCTTTTACTTGTACAGAGATAAATCGCAACACTACAGTCTAATCCATAATCAAACGACCAACTTGATTATTCAACTGTGAATCAACTAATTTAGATTCTAATAATATCCATATTTCCCATACATCTCTATGTATATATATATTACGTACAAAAGAATCTTGGTAGCTTATGACTAGATATATAATGCTCATATAATTAAAACCAAACTCTTTTGTTTTATTAATAATAAATAATTTCGTTACAAAAATAACTGGAAGAAGATTAAGTTATATGTAAATACACTTGCTTTCCAGGGCACTATATTTACATAACTCCAACAATTGACTACTACAAAGTGTCTTTAGATATAAAATTGAAAAGGTAACTTAAAAGATTAGTAAATCTGTTCTCCTATGAATAGCTCGGAATAAACATGAAATAATATATGGATGACATTATAATAAAAACAAAAATTAGTAGAGATCACATAATAGGTATGAAGAAAATTTTATAATCTTGTATAAATATGATATAAAATTAAATCTTAAAATGTTTATTTGGTATGGGGCTAACAAATTTCTTAGATAGAGGTGGCGTTAACTATAAAAGGTTGAGGTTATCCTATGTATTAAAGTATCTAAAAACTTGAAAAGGTACAATGGTTAATAGGAAGGGCATCAAGTTTATTAAAGTTCATCTCAAGATTTGTCAACCACTACCTAGTTTTTAAAATACTTTAAATGCCTAAAGCATTTGAGGGTACATAGGAATGTCAGCATGCCTTTGATCAACTAAAGGAATATTTTAATAGTCCACCACCACTATCAACATTATACCTTTATGACATATTGTACCTTTATATAATCATTTTAGATGTGACCCTTAGTTTTATCCTTATCAAAGAAGAAGATAACACAGAAAAGTCAATTTACTATATGTGTAAGATACTAAGAGACCTAGAACTAAACTACTTAAGGTTAGAAAATAGGGTGTATGGACTATTAATTAGTATAAGGAAATAAATATAATACTTTCTTAATTACATAATCAACGTATGTATAGAAATATCATCAAGGTAAGTGCTTTATAAACCAAACGTTCTTAAAGACCTATGAAATGATTAATTGAGTTAGGAGAGATTGATAAATATTGGTAGATCTTAAGATATTATCTAAAATCATAAGTTATAATATATTTTATATTTAAAGTATCAAAACCTTTAGAAGAGAATGTTAAATTCATTGACAACCTTACACTTAACATTCATCACCTAACATAAATAATGTCTATGAATAACACAAGTAGCGAAATTGATAGTGGGTTAGGAGTCTGCTTAAAAGTTCCAATGAAATAAACACCCAATAGATTGTGTAACACCTATTCAAAATGTCTAACACTAATGCAAAACATGAGACCATATTATTTAGGATGAAGATGGTTTGCATTTCAAATTAGACTCATATCCATTACATTAGAATTAGAACCTATATTCAACCAATTTAACAACAATGATAAGGTAAAAGAAGATAAGTTGGCAATGTATAAGAAGAATTTTAGATAGATGAAAGAGCATATACATTTAAACATAGAGGAAATACCTATGAATAAAATACAAATACAAACCATCTTTCAAAAATATAAGTCAACATAGATTTTTCCTTTAAGTGATATTTTAGAGGAGAAAGCTAATAAAGGCTAAAATATAAGGAAAAATATCATAATCAAGGCCTTAATAAATTTAATAGTAGATGACCAATTATATCAAAGATCCTTTACCTTATTGTATTTAAGATGCATTTTTAGAATTCAAAAATAACATTTTCATAAGGAAATTTATGAAGGAGAATGTAAAGCTCATAATGGGAGATAACTATTAGCCTATAGGATTTCAAGGCAGGGACACTTCAAGATTTCAATTTGCATGGATAGCTAAGAGTTTGTAAGAAATTAGGACAAGTTCTAAAAATACTCAAATTTGCACCCTTCACTTATTACTAACCATGTCATAGGATCAAAAATCCTCCCTTTTGTGTAAAGGAAAGATAGGTTTCCTTACATGATTTTGAACCATGATAAGGCAACTCAAATTCCTTTTTATTATAGTTAATTGTTTCACAAGGTAGGTAGAAGTAGAACCCTTATCTGGCATAAAAAAAAAGGTAGTCATAAACTTCTTAAAGAGAAATATTATAAGTAGTTATGAAGTCCCTTAATAGTAATCACGAACAATGAAACCAAATTTAATAGTAAGGCCTTAAGGGACTTTTGTGAAGAACTAAAAAATAATAATAGGGGCCTTAAGGGTCTTTTGCATATAGACCAAGATAATAAAGAGGTCACAAATAGGAAAGTATTACAAGGTCATTAGGGCCTTAAGGGTCTTTTGCATATAGACCAAGATAATAAAAGGTCATTAGGTTAAAGAGATTCTAACATTTAAGTATACTATGAGCATATCAAACAACACCTAAAAACACCCTTTAACCTAATATTTGGTGTTAAATCACTAATTCTTATAAAATTTAAATTGCTAAATCCAAGTGTACAATTGTACAAATCTCATGATAAAGATCAAATTTATTCTAAGCTCAACTTAGTTAAAGACTAAATGGATGTTGTGACTATAAAAAGTGAAGCATGCTAATAAAGGATTTGCAGCTGAACATTCATAAGTTAAAAAAGTGAACCATTACTGTGAGAATTAGCCTTCTTAAAATTAGAATTCTTAGAAAAAATACTCTTAAGACAATCTATCTCCAAATTAGATTGAATCATACTATATTTGAGATACTATCATGCCTAGAAATTATAAACATGAAAGACTTAACAAATTAAAAATGACTCTTATTTGGACCTTAACCCATTTAAAAATGGATTATCATTACGATAAATTCCAAAAATCCTATATCCATAAGTACATAATCATCAATCAAGTATCTATATTTATTTTCCATATAATTGAAATCTAGTCACTACAAACAAAAATGATTATAGGTCTAAAAGCTTGCTTCAGTTCTTTGATCTCAGATTTCTGATATATGTAAGTTTTAATATTTTAACCTCGATATTTTGCAAGCATATAGGAAGTACTTCACGTCGACTTCTTCTCCACATTTAAAAGGATGATGGAGGCAGCAATGTCGGCAAACCTGCTGCTTCAAAAAGTACTTCACATCAGTTTCTTCTCCACATCTCTCTTTCTTCTTCTCTTTCTCAATCTATTGATGAACTCTCTCTAGGGTTTCTTAATGATGGCTGATGCAAAAGCTTCTTCTCCTTCTTTGTCTTATTCTTTGTATACCTTTTTTTTTGGCATCTCTAAAGTTTTTTCGGGGTAAAAAAAAGTTTGAAAACCCCTCAAAACTTGACTTTTCTAAATTTCTATGCATCAGCTTGATACAGGCCATGATCGTGGGCTATATTTGACCCTTATGTCAGGATTGCGGCAAATAGGCCACGATCATGGGCCGTGTCTTGGGCTTCTATCATGATTGTGGCAATTTGGCGACAATTGTGGGCAATCTCCAATACTTCTGTCATGATCATGCGTGCGGCGTTGTTTTGGCCCAAAAGTCTTTGAAACTTCTTCGTTCTTCGATGTTGGCCCTAAAACACTAGCAAACACATCAAGTACCTCAAAGACATAATAATTAAGCTCATAAACTTGTACTAACACATCAAAAAAACTTAAACACAATTAATTAACAAACTAACACAATTCTAAGCTAAACACATGCTAAGCGATTAAGTTAACAATTAAAAACATATCAAATTAAAACCTAAAACATGATGCAATTCAAACTTATCAACATCCCCACACTTAAACATTTGCTTATCCTCAAGCAAACAAAACAACAAACACATACTAATTCACATGCCACACATTTTAGTAATGAGATAATAGCTTCAACTTTATGAATAAATTTAATTTAGAACGCAATCATTAAAGTCATTTCAGATCATTAACATGCAAAATCCATATCTTGGGGCTTTGAACTAAATATACACATTAATCTAAACTCAAGTGTTAATTTGTTTACCCTTCTCAATTGGACACACTCGTCAATAATTCTTCTGTCATTCAACTCTATAAATAATCCTAAGTACATTTTCATGAAAAGTCAAACTATTACAAGTTCAGTAGGTTTTATTCAAAAACACAATTTTATTTTATTAACTTTTTATGAACATGGACTTAGTCTTTTTACGAGGAGGCAAATATTAGTAATGAATATCGATTAGGTTACTCAACAAAATTCTGTTTTTACTAAGCTGCTTGATTGGAATGTCATTTTAGCATTTTTACACGAAGGCACACATTTATGATGCGTGTCGATCTAGTTACTTATCTATATCACGTTCTCAATTGGCTATTAGCTCTATTCATAACCCAAAGGCCAGCGAAATAGTTACTTATTTTAAAAATAACAAATTTTTAAAAATATTTATTGCCTATCTGGTTTCTTTAGCGACTCGTTTTCAGGAAAATTATTAGCACAACTACTTAGGTTAAAAGGCCTCAAATTATAAATGAATGTGACTATTTAGAGGGCTACACTTAAACACTAAATCATAATTAGGCTGTATATTTAATCAAAGAACCCTCAACTCACTAATTCTACAAGCTAATAATTCTCTACACCCTAATAGACCATGTTTAAAATTAAATCAATTTCAATTTATCTAAACCACTGACATATTCACACGATTTATAGAATGAAACTTAAAAGAAACTATAATATACAAAATTCACATTCAAATAAAAAACATAACCCTCCCCACATTTGGACAACACATTGTCTTCAGTGTGAAAAAGTGATAACAAACACACATAAAGACAGAATAAAAATAAGTTAAAGTAAAAAAAGCAACAATAAAAAATAAAAATAAAGACTAAATTTGAAAAGAAAGAAAGGGTTTAGAAAAAGGTTTATGGTGATAGAGGTGGTGATGGGGTTGGAGGTGGCAGTTGGACACCCTGAGCCTCAAAATAGCGATGAATACGATGTATATCGCGACTCTGGTGTCGTTGGGTTTGGGCCATCTCCTTCATCATTCTAGAGTTCTCGGCAAGTGTATCCATAAGTACCTTAGTGTTTGTGGAGATTGTGTCCAGTACTGTCTTCCAGCCCAGTTCTTCTGCATCTTCTTCCTGTTCCAGCTCTTCACTGGTCGAATCCTCTTCTTGTTGTTATTGGGCGCTTGAACTTACTTGACTAGTCTTTCTCGGCACTAATATCCTGAAGCTTCATATTATAGGACTTCCAAATTTCAACCTACCATAGATGATGGTAGTTTATGAACTCAGGACGGTAGACTGCAAATCTATTACAATCAACCCTATAGTAGTTAGCTATGGCCAAAACCAAGTAACCTATTCCTAAATTATTACTCCTCTTCTTTCCAAAAACAACAATTGCATTAAAAATGTGGGTGTTTGTCCAAACTAGGATGCTATGATCCGTGCACCACAACATAAACAGTTCCTTCGTCGAACACTTGTTGATTTTTGTTTTGTCAAAAACAGTTTGGCAAATGAATTTGTGCATCAACAAGTGTTCGTGACTCCTAATAATCTTGTTGTGTGCGTTCTTAGCATCAAAACGCTTTAATCCAGTTATTTCTTTCAAATAGGGACTGATAAGGAAATCATCATGCTAATACACTATGGAAGACTCGGGAAAACCAAATACATAGTGTCATAATCAAGCCCATAGAGTTATCCCCTGAACCTAAACCACAGTTCCCTAGGTTTGTTGGATTCGTATAGAAATAAAACATTCTAAGGTCAGTTCCTCAGAAACTAGGAATTGAAATTGAATGAACTGACCCCATTGAGTTTTCTCAGCTAAGCTCTCGACCTCGTCTCATAGTTTTAATCTATTTAAAGTTTCAAAGTGAAAATATTTTGGAACCATAAGTTGTTTACTACAAAGGGAATGGAAATGAGTACCTTCCTCATCTAAGAAGATAGAGAAAGGTGCTTCATAATCAACTACTCTATTCCTCTTCCCTCATCCCAAGACTTATGTTTACCCCACTGATTGATCAAGCTTTACTGTTTTTTTTATGCATGACATATCGGCCTGTGAGTCGGTGGAAGTCAAAAGAAATTTGGAGGTTTGAAAATTTGTAGAAAGAAGCGAGAGTGATTGGAGATACAAAGTTTACAGAGATAAAGTGAAAATGAAAGTGAGTGAAAAAATGAAGTTAGAAATGTATTTATAAGTGATTGCATGGTAAAATGGTAAAATTTTAAGTGAAATGTGCATGTCTGTCATTTTTACCATGCTGGAGGCTATGATCGTGCCCTGCAATTTTTCACCAGTTTTAATTTTTCTTGCTTTTTTGTCATTCTCCACTTTCTGACTGCCCTTCTTAACTCCTTGTGGCTCTTTACATCCTTTTGCTTACTTCATTGATCGTAGAATTCACATCGATGTCTTATGCCTTCTGATTTTATTGAAAACGAAATAACCTAACTACAGAATTCAAATTTTCTAAACAAAATTTAAGGAAATTAAAATTCCATGGGTTACCTCCTATGCAACACTTCTTTTAACATCGGTAGCTTAACACTTTTCCTTTATTCATGGTGGTTCAAATGAGTGGTGTAATGAGAATGCAGTCATTAATCTTACAATTTGCACATAAGCTACCATTCCCTTGATTTCATGTTCCTTATGCCTCTCCTTCTTTTGCCTTCTTCTATGTAATCGCTTCTTTCTGAAGGCACTCCCATGATCCGTAATGTAACACCTACATACCCCCTAGGAGAATATGTAAATGCCATACATAACAAAACTAAAAACATATCACCCATACTAAAGCATTCTCAGAAACTCGAGCAACATACATTACCTTTCATTAAAACTTGTTTATAAATAGAACATATCAAACATATTGTATTTATCCAAACACATGTCATAATTTCAAAAGCCAACCTATTTAAAAATTATTACAAATCATTTATAGGATATTACAAACCTTATCTACCAATATGTTAAATGTCTCATTCCAAAAACTCAAACAAAACAAGTTCTAAAACATAAACACATTCTTCTTGGCCACTGTGGTTGTCTTTGTCCAAGTCTCAAACTTTCTTATCAAAACCTATATGGAGGCAAAACTATTGTGCTAAGTATATGGCTTAGTTTGGAATATCATAACAGAATGTACAATTCTTAGAACTGAATATCAGAAGAGGATATAATCCTTTTAAATCAAAAAATATGACTTGTATCATATTAGAATATGTTTTGTATCAACTCAGAGCTAATCTTGTATCAGATCAGAATTGGTTTATATCAAAACTAAACATGTATTAGAATAAAAAATAAGTTAGCCTGCTAATCCTTTTTATAGAAATGGGTAATGAGACTAGAACAGAAGATATTTATGATTGGTATCATAGAACAGGAGGGACTTATGTCTCAGTAACAGAAGACACCTTAGTCTCACAGGAGCAATTGCAGACCCTTTTAAGCATACCTATTTACCAACAACTAGGACTTGGCAGTTTTAAAACAAAACATATCACATTTAATAATTTTCTTGCAAAAGATATATTGCAAAGTAGATGACTTTATTCCATTTTGTTTAACTTGAACATATTCATTCACATTCAGTTAACTTAATATGCCTTATAAACATAAACATTTACATTAATAAAATAATGAAGCTTTAAGTCATTACACATTACATATAATCACTCAAGTTCCCAATTCACAAACATTTATGACTAACACATTACTCTTGTTCTTTAAATCACCTTAGCATTCATAAATAAACTTTATTCCTTTAACGACTTATAAGTTCCAAAATTAGTACTTTGTTATCAAATAACACCTTTCTTATGTTATTATTTCAATTAAAAATCCAAATCTTATTTATCCTCTAACTAAACTATTACATATTAAACTATGTTCATTTTAAACATTAATTAAGTCTAATTAGTCTATTATAAAGTATATTAACCTTATATAGTCCAACAATTGCCTAAAACCAACCTTTTCTCCTTCCTAAGTACTTCTCACAATCGTGGGAATGAACCTTATAGACCCCACGATCGTGGGATCGGTTCACTCACTCACAACCTTCAATTTGTTTCTAAAACTTGACTTCTTCACTTCCATTCGACACACCACCAAAGTCCATCAATTTTTCTTCAATTCTACCTTATTCATGCTCCAATTCAAAAATCATTCATAAGGCAGCTCACAATCCATGATCTATCATGCATAAAAATCCAAAGCAAAATCTATCAAATAACTATCATGTTCCAGACCTCAATTCATCATAAATTTAATACATATTCCATCCATTCAAACATCACATAATTCATAACACAAAATGCTATCAAGTTTAGAATTCCCATATCTTCTTAACTCCAAAGAAAAAGCTAAACTAGCCTTCCAAACAACCAGTACAAGTTCAAAATCCAAATGAAACTAGGATGCTCTTAACACCAAAAGACAACAATATAGAAGATAGCATGTGGTAGCTTTCTTGATGCATTATCTTGCAATAATTCTATGTGAAATTCAAAGCTTAGAGAGGGTGGATGGTTTCGGTAGAGATGCTTAAATGAAGGCTACAGAAATGTCTTGTATGCTTAACACATAAATGGTTATCTCACAATAGGGCATTTATCACCTTTGTATGTTTCCTATTTGTCCACCATATAAGCCACAAAATGCCACAATTCTATTAGGCCACTTATCACTTAATCAATGCTTCCAAATGTCATTCAATTATATTGCCATTTGTCCCTTATTTTCTTATGCCAAATGTCACTAAATGTATAGGCTTAGTCATGCAAATTTTCATGTACCAACTTGTCTTGTCGCTTGACATTTTCCTTGTACAAATGTACATTTAATACCTCAATTTCCTAATGATGCCAGTTAATTCAAACTCACTAACTATGATCCATTAAACCAAAATTCAAGATCAAACCAAAATTTAATACATGTACGACTTATAATCATGTCACAATTTAACACTTATCACATATGCCTTCATAAATAGGTAACATTTCAACTAGGGTATAATTTGGGGCCTTACATGCAATATCTTCCTATTGCCCTTGAGGTTTGGGTTCCTTGATATTAGTTGAAGGTAAAGGAGGACTGTTGTCCTTCTTTGACACTTTGAAGATTACTTGCTGCTTACCTACCCTCAGAGTTAGTTCCACCTATCAACATCAATGATTGAGCTAGTAGTGGCTAAGAATGCTCTTCGAAGGACCATAGAAGTTTCTGCATCTTCTCCAATATCCAATATATAGAAGTTTGTGGGAAAAGTAAAATTATCAACTTACACTTGCAAATCCTTAATAATCTCCTTCGGTTGATGAATTGTTTTGTCGATTGTCTTTACAAACATCTTTGTAGGTATTAACTCTCCTAACCCCATATTTTGACTAAAGGTATAGGGAATCGTATTGATACTCTCTCCCAAATTCATGAATGCACAGTCTATGTTGACTCTATTTATACTATAAGGAATGTAAAAATCCCCTAGATCCTCTTTCTTCTATGCTATATTGAGGTTTTCTTCTGTTCTATGTTGGGGTTTTCTTCTACTTCGTGAACCTTAACCTTCTTCTTGACCAATTTTATTAATTTGAGCCTCGTTTGTAAATGTTTCGTTATGTGATCAACCTTATTTAAATCAACCTCCTCAAAATTTCTCATTGCCTAACTTGACAATGATTTCCACTACACTAGAATAGGGTATGGTAATTTAGGTTGAGATTCCTTGATTGGCTCAATTACGAGCATACTTGGAAGGAGTTCTATAATTACTTGTCCTTTCCTTTATCTCCATTCTCCTTTGTATGATCAAGTTCCTTTGCCTGGGTCTGAGTGATGACCATGATCCTTTACTTTGGGTTAAACTAGGCATTGCTTGGAAGGGTTCTTGTATTTCGAGTAGATATTGCTTCGGCTAATTGACCTACTTGGACCTCCAGATTATGTATTGAAGAGGCATGGCTCTTGGTAACTTTCTCAAATTTGCTCTCAAGACTCCTTTGAAGAGGTGCAGTTCTTTGTAATTTGCTCGAATTTACTCTTAAGCCTCCTATGTGCATCCTCCATATCTCCAATCTTATCTAAAATCTTATCCAACTTAGATTCCATTGATCTTGGTTGACTTATTGGAATCCCGATTGCCCTTAAGGTTTGAACTGTCCTCTCGTATTGTTTGTCCAAAAGAACTTAGGGTGCTTCTTCCACCCATGGTTGTAAGTGTTAGAGTAAGGGTTGTTTCCCCCTCCTTGTCCATAATAGGTTCCCATGTAATTCACATGCTCTGGATCACCTTCCTTCATTAAGAAATAGTCCATTGTGTCATCAGAGTTGAGGACAAAGCTTTCATATTATTGAGCTATCGATTCAAGTTATCAATCCTCATTTGTATTTCCGTCATTTGATTAACAACCACAATTCCTTTTTGTTAACGGAATGTGGTAGTTTGTCTACTTCGCTCATTCATCCATAAACAACTGTTACTCGCCATCTCCTTTATTAATTCTTCTGCTTCATCAACTGTATTCCTCATTAATGATCCTCCTGAAGTTGCATCGATCATGCCTCTCGTATATAGGGTAACTACATTATAGAACATTTGTAATAAAAATTCCTCAGGTAAGTTGTGATGTGGGCATTTTCTTTGCAAATCTTTATATCGTTCCCACACTTCGTATAATGATTCCTCGTCACCTTATTGGAAGTTGGTGATTTCCTTGATGATCTTAGTAGTATTAGTTAGGGGAAAATATTATCTAAAAAGACACGAACTATCTAATCCCAAATGGTAACATTGGCTGAGTTAAGGGAGTGCTACTAAGCCTTTGCTCTATCTCTAAGGGTATTAATTGCATCTTCTAACATCTAATGGTACCTAAAGGTATCATAGATTTCTAAAAATTTCACTATGTGTCTGTTAGGGCCTTCATTTGCTAGTCTATTAAATTACACATTCTATTGAAGCATGTTCAAGACAGATGATACGACTTGTATGGGTGGTCTAGCTACTCCTTGGTTAGCCGTATTAAACCCTAGTCTCATAAAGTCCATAAGAGCCCTCTGTTGTCATCTTGGGTTCACTCTATGATCCAAATCTTATTGAAATTTCTCAAACATTGTTGTCTTCATGATTTTTCTTCTTCGTTACACTGAGCTTTCCTAATGGTTCATTCTAGTTGAGTGATATCTAAATAAAATTTTTCAGCTACATGACTTAAACTTCTCATGACTCTTGTGTTCATGCAAGAGCATGATTTCATAAATAGAAAAGAAAGAATGAAAATAAAAATTACAAACTAAACTAAATGCCTTAAACTATATAACTAAACTAATTGCCTCCCCGGTAATGGCGCCAAAAACTTTAACGTGGTTATTTGATATGTGTAAGTTTTAATATTCTAACCTCAATATTCTATAAGCATATGGGTCGCTCTTATAGTATCTACGGTATTGATCCCACAAGAAGGGTTAATCTAATCCTAAACTTTAAGGCTGAAATTAATTGTAAAAATTCAACTGTAACTAAGCTAAAACAATAACACAATTTAATCAATCCAATTCAACTAAAAAATTAATCACTAAACATTAAAAAATCAGCAAATTGCAATGCACATACTAAGAATCAACCTAAGGAACTACCAATAAAGAGAAAGGAGTACTTTTAACTATCTTCAGCACTAACCTAATTAATTATGAAATATCGGATTATTAGTCCCAGACTATCCTAGAGTTGATTACTCTCTCTTAAGTTATAACCAAAAGACCTAAATTATAAACCCTAATCTGATTATGAAAAATTGCAATTTCTCAATTCACAATTTATCCAGACTCTAATTAGATCTGATATTTTCCAATAGACTACCAAAACCTATGTGAGATCTCTCGTCACACAATTACGAATTTGATTGATTTCTTTTTCTTATTAAATTACCTAACTCTCGTTAGCCTAATTTAATTATTTTTCATAGGTTCAACATTTTATTATCTTACTGAATTATGTAATCTCATAAATCAATCACAATGAATCCTATCAACATAAAACAATTAGATTTTTATTAAATCAAAGATAAATGCAACTTGAAGGTGAGTTTAGACATACTCAACATTAATAAATCACATCTCAATAGCTACCCCAATTCTATACATTAATAAAATTGAAAATACACCAGAAATAAGATTTGAATGTATGATAGAGGCAGCAACATCGAGAATTGATTCAGACCTTTGTTCATCTTTGGAGGTCAAATAAAAAATAATCCAAGGATATAGGATGCAACCTCGAGTCATTACACTTAATCAGAACCTAAAATGAATGGACCTAAGTTAACCTATGTGTCACGAAATGCAAGCTAATTTGGTAGGAAGGGGGTTTGATCTTTGAAAACATTAACTGCACTAAGTTGAATTGTTAAAAAAATTATGTAAAATATATTTTTGGATTTTTAGGAATAGAAAATGGAAAGATTAAAACAAATGATCAAAGAGTGATAGAATCCTCTTGAAAATGAGCTTTGGCGATCATAGTTCGAAATTGATTTTGATGGGAGTGGCAATCACTAAGTTTCAAATTAATAAGTATTGAAGAACTCTTTAAGTCTAAGATCTTAATCAATGGGACTCCACTTCTTAAAATTCTGTTAAATGCTCTTAGTGTGTGTAGTGGATAAGTCCATGCAACAAGTCAATTGAAATCTAGAATCAACTCAATATCAAACACGACTATGCAAGATAAAAGAGAATCAACAAAATCACAAACAGCATATATGGGACTTCATATATTTAAGCTCAAAGTTCTACATAAACCAATCCAAACTACACAATGAATATCCAACATTTGATTAAACCATAATCAAGTATGTTCAACTACAACTTACAAATCCTAAACCTAGGAATTCATAAATCATAACTAAACCATGGATTAAGCTACTCCCCTTTTAAGCTCACTGAACTCTAGTCGTTGCTACATCTTTAAAAGGAAAGAAACGCCTAGCCACGCATAGCTCTAAGAAGCTTCTCAACTGAGAAGGAATCATAGGCATCCAAGGTAAGAGATGACAATGAAAAATGGAAGAAAAAAGGAAGGGATATGAGAGAACACGATGGTATGATAATGGGTGGCAAGATGATGGAATGAAGATGATCTCCCTCTGTCGGCTCTCTCCTTCTCCTTTTATTCACTTATCCCAAAATAGGTTTTTCACAAACAAGTTACCTGATCGGGTTTACATAGTTGGTTAAATTTTCAAAAATGATTCAGGTATGTTGCTGATTTGATTATTTCACCACAACGAAAGAATGAGTTTGTCGTGGCGAACTTTTCCCGAAAGGTTTCTTTAAAATTTTTCTGGTTTCACCGTGGCGAGACTTTGCCTATTGCCTTGTTGACTTGTGTTCTTGAATCCCTTGGTTTTCACTCTTGGCTCTCCTTCTTGAATGTCCTGTAATGAAAAATAGTAGTTTGCAGTATCAATTGTCCTCAAAATCAATTGAGTGCAATTACTAATTATTTGTGACAATTTTACCTTCAAACTACATTAATTCAAAACAAGCACCCATGAGCTAAATTAAGCACAATATCTAATAATAAGATCCTAAAAGTATAATAAAAACCATGAAATTGTCACTAAATAATATAGAAAACTTGGGTTCAATCAGGAATCTTTATGTTCAAAGAAGTACTTAATGTCAGCTTCTTCTCCACATCTCTCTTCCTTCTTCTATTTCTCAATCTCTCGATGAACTTTCTCTAGGGTTTCTTAATGGTAGCTGATGTAAAATCTCCTTCTTCTTCTTTATCTAATTCCTTATATACCTTTTTTGTTCTGGGTAGCCTTAGGCTTTTTCTGTTGTTGAAAAGATCCGAAAAATCCTTTAAAACTTGACTTTTTTGAGTGTCTGTGTGTCTGCTTAATGTAGGCTAAACACATTCTAAATGATTAATTAATAAACTAACACAATTTTAACAAAAAAATGATTAATCCATCACTGTTTGCTCTTTTAAGGTTTAATTACGATGAACTCCTCAAACTCCCAAAAGGTTTAGAAATTACAATTGATGATGATTTAGATGGGATTTAAGGGTTCTATAACTCTTTCTACACTATCTTGCACCAACCCCTTTCTCTAAAAACTATATCTTGCACTACTACTTCCATTTTGGCACCAATCAAAGTGAAAGAGCCATGAAAGGTACCGAGAGAACAA
>JANSVA010000217.1:33876474-33906346 GCA_025504915.1 Erythroxylum reticulatum | reverse complement strand
TTAACCTTTTAAACTTCTATATATGTCTCTATCATTCATCTCATCTTCCAATTATCCTTTATTGCATCTTACATATGTGTATTCACAATTAATTCAAAATTATAGATGTATAATCATCATGAATCTCAATTTTAGTAACACATTCTTATGGTGGATTGTAACTCTTGTCATATTTATCAAATAACCACTTTGGTTCTAATTTCATCTTCTTAAGATCATAATAATTTATGTTTTCCTTACATTCTACTTGTATACTTTAATCTTATCATTTCTACTTGTCTCTCTATTTTCTTCAAACAATCCATGATAATATATTCACATCCATATCACATTCAAGGGTATACCTTTACAGTACAATATTGATGTCATGTTTAACAATGCATCCCTTAGTACAAATACGTTGAATCGTCTTCTGTCATATTTATCCATGTACTATTTCTCATTTCTCATACACATGCGCTTTAGACTAAGGATTAGTTGTTGCTACATGCTAAGACATGTCAAAATACATGTAACTTGATACATATTTCCAAAAATGCCCATGTAAGATACTAAACCTGGCTCTAATACCATAACTGCCGGGCACCGTTTTCAAAACCTAACTCTTTTTTTGGAAAAATCATAAGACTTGAGTGTGTTTATTACCTTGTAGGGTTGTTTCAATGAACCCTCATTAGCTATCATCCCATATGGGTGGCATGCCTACACCAGTCAAACATCAAAAACAAACTCATTTCTCCTATTTCTGAATAGATTTTGAGAAACATTAAATTGGAATTTCAATCTGACTTCTTCAGATCATTTGTTTCCCATTGTCTTAAGTTTCTAATGACACCAAAATCATTCAATTTGGTTCAAAAATCTGAAAGTTATGGGCCATACATTTCTGGGCTATTATTAAACTGAATCTATATACTACACTCAATTTCCATCCAGAAATTAAAAGTCTTAGAGACTGATTTAAAATTCAAGTTCTTCATAGGATTTGTATACCTATGTCTCTAGTATATTTAGAAATAAAATTCATCTCATTTAGAGCTCTACAAATCAAGATATAATCAGAATATTAAAGCATGTTCAGTAAAATATCCAATTCATGCTCTTCCAACTGATGCCCTTACTTTGATTCAATCAATCTTTTCTGATTCAATACCAAAAGCTAAAAATGTTCATGGTGAGATAGAGAAAATGTGTTACGAATCCAATGCTTAAAAGATTAGGTCATTTGGAGGTCGTACAACAATGTTATGATCAAAACAGTGGAACATGTTTATACTTGGGGGGAGATTGATCGGTTGCAGTTGTGCGCGCATGGCCTTGAAGTCACGATCGTGCATTTGCACGATCTCGACTTTCGCGCAACATTCATAGAGTTGTGATCATGACTTCTCCCTTTCTACTTTTCTTCTTCTGACCTGTATTGGTAAAAAGGGCATAAGTTTCACCAAAAATATTGGATTAAGGTTATTTAAAGACCGTTTCGAAGAGGAATTTTATACCTACAACTTTCATGAAGATTTTAAAAACAATTTTTGCCTCTATAAGGGTAAAAATTTCAAATCAATGAAGCTTTCTCGAATGTCCATCCTATGCAATATCACAAACTTCTAATAATCACATCTCTCAATTCCCTTGTCCAAAAACTTCATACTTTATATCAGTGGAAAGCTAGAAAGATAAGCTCCAACTTTGAAGAAGACAACTTTGTATAATTTAACCTAGATTAATACAGATTGTCAACTGAAGTCAGAACCCAATTTGACCCTTATGAAAATTTTGAAATTTGCAACGTACAACTTGGAAAGTCATGAGCATAACCATTAAACTACCAAATTTACTTCATTAAACTCCCTAATCTCTATTCATTTGACTCATCCCTTACAACTAATTCTCATCATTCATAAAAATCCTATGTTTCCTTTTTCCATAATATCTCACTTATATGTATATATATATCAACAATTTATGTTCAAAAATCATCTCAAGTTGATAACTTCTTCAAATCTACCCAATTCCAACTCAACATCATCCATACATAATTCATATTTCATTAACAACAAAATAGGAGTTTACAAAGCTTTAATGACATTCTAAGCCACATTACATAATCGGTATAAAAAATCCCAATTACAAAAGATACCAAACCCAATAATTCTCAAAATGTGTCTAAAGTCTTACTTTTACAAAATCTAACTTAATATACAGAATCATTGCAAAAAATTAGAATGATGTCTTGAATCTTAGTTACTTGATCTCATTTTCTTCACCTAAATATGGGACCAAAAGGGGGTGAGCTTAAAAGCTAGTGGGTAACAAGTTTATAACGAATAACAAGAAAAATCATTTAAAATGTTCATTGTCATAGAAAATTCTTATTGAATCATAAAACACACGGTTCTTAAATTTTCAACCAAATTCACAATAAAAAAAATCTTGTCAATATATCATAAACATATAAACACATCAGAATGGTTTGGGTTGGTCCAAAATCAGAACATATTACACATTTCCCAGAAGGGTCCTGTGTAGCCGTAAATAGAATGGACTATTGCAATCCTACAAAATGGTGTTGTGTAGCCGTGAACTTATGGGAGTCAATAAAGAAGCTTCATGGCACTAGTGGGCAGGCGGGAAAAGCTTTTAGTCAAAGTGTATTTGACATACTTAAGGGACCAAACCAAACCTACATAGCATGCATTTCGTAACTTGTAAACATGTTGCCCAAATGACACATTTTCAAAATATGTTTTTTCATGAAATGAAATATTTCATATACACTTCCATCATCTTTTCACAATTAATCAACCAAATTCAAATATCAAGCATATTACAATTTCTCAAATCATTCAAAAGTAGCAAATGCCATAATTATAAAGCAATGAAAAATTATTTTATTTTCTTAACTAAAAGGAAAACATAATGGCTCATTATCCAATTATAAATGTGAAATCCACCTTGAATTTCCTTGCTTAAAATTTGCTCAAAAATGTCTCTCCCCTTGCTCTTCTTGCCTCTCTTGATTTCGTGCATCAAAGACAAAATTCCCATTCAATAGGGATTCCAATTGGACAACCCACAAGACATATTCACTAAAATTGATCCTAGAGTTCTTAAACCCATACATTTCTTAAGCTTCTTAAGCTTTATGAACCAAAACCCTTTTAAAAACTCAAAAGGTTAAAATCAAACTTACCTTGAATCTTCACCAAATAGTGAGATTGTTGTCTCTAATGGAAGCTCTAGTCCTCCTCTTCCTTTTTCCCCTCCTTGACTAACTTCAAAATTACTCTTTAAGATTAATAAAAATCAAAACCTAGCTTAGCTTTCTTTCTTTTCTCTCTTTCACCGAAACCTATCTTCTTCCTTTCTAATTTTCGTTTTTTGGCTTCTTCACATGCAAGCCTACCTTTCATCTTCTCCTTTTTACCTTTAGTGAGCCTAGAAAGTCCGTTTTACCCTTCCTTATAAGCTTAGGCTCTTTTAACCTTAAATGGTCTTCCAAAAATGCCCTTCATGCAATCTTACTATCTTAACACTTTAATTCAATTAACCTATGTCATGTAATCTTACTAACATTAACATAATAATAACTCCAAAAATTAAATCCATTAAAACCTCATAATTCATTTAAATCATGCTTAACTAGAGAAAAAAATCTGGGGGGCAACAGTAATCATATGATCGATCAACTTAGTGATGTGTGAACTATATATGTGTATTTTATGATTAAATAATCACAAGTAGATCATCAGCATCTAGACATTGCCGGATCTTCAAGGCAATAGCTTATCTAGAGTGTACTATGAGTTAACCTAGATGTTTCTCACTACGATAGATTTGTTTTTGTTTAAATTGTAATTATTGAATTGTTACTTATATAATTGTGATATTTCTAGACATTGTTGATCTGAGGAGTTTGATATTCGAGAACGTATTATAAGTGCTTACTGATTGTATGTGAATGAGGAAAAGTGTTGTCAACTAAATGTTGAATGCTAGACTCAAATATGAAGAATATGATAAATGACTGAGCATATTGAATGAAAGGTATTGATAGCATATTATGTGAATTGATGCATTCCATCACATTAATATGCATGATCACCTAAAAGAGTTGTGATCAGAGTGACTAATATGAAAAAGAGCTTTAAGCTGAAGAATGTGCACAAAGAGCCACAGACTCAGTTATTAATGGGCCCTGTATTCATAATGAGTACAGGACAGTATATGAAATGAGCCCGATATCGACAATGGATATGGGACAATAAATAGGCGCTCGGTCACAACAAAGCAAAATTAAAGTGGAGTCACATGTGCATTGCATATATAACTTTACGTATATCAAGTGAAAGATTTGAATGAATTACTGAATTATTTTAATAAGCCATATGCAATATTTGTGTACATGTACTTATTGAAATGTGATTAAGGCACTTAGATTCACTAACTTGCTTTAGCTAATTTTTTCCATATCACAATACCCAAAAAAATTTACCTTTAGGAATAACCAAATTAAGCCCCCATTTTATTGAATTTAGCCAAACTATATACCTTTATCCTATTTTTTCTTTGAAGACCTTTTTATTTTATTTAACCCTAAAGGTTATTTACATTATTTACTTATTTAAGACTTGAAATTTACGAAAGGTCCAATATTTGTTGAATTATGGTACTAATTGCATTGTTGAAAAAAAGAAGAAAAAAGGAAAAAACAAAGAAAAAAGGAAAAAAGAATAAGTTTATGATACCAATAGAGTTGCATTGAAAGAACCTATATATATTTGAAAACAAGTCTTGAAATATATTGTGTAGTAAATTTCCTTTAGTTCAACCTTTTTATTATCCTAACCATACCATACCTAAGCCCCATTACAATCTTATAAAGACCTTCTGATTTTTGTTTCTAGTTTATACATAAGTGGTGGAGATGTGATTTTATAATAAGTCTATGGTAAGGATTCTACTATGCATTGATTGAGAGTTTTGATTCTTTTCATCCCAAACGTTTGAGCACATTGAGTGAGATCTTACTAAGGCTGTAAATAGATATGCTTTTGATTTCAATGCGATTGTTGATTTGATTATTATTAATATCACTTAGGAAATTAATTCTAGGACAACTTGATTTTGATTACATGTTAATTTGATTCAATAGGATATAATGATGTATAGGATAAAAGGACAGGTTGAGATTGATGATGGATTAATGTTGTGAAATTTATAATTTTGATTATGGTTTGCTTGAGGATAAGCAAAAACTTAAGTGTGGAGTTTTGATAGATGGATATTTGATTATATTTTACTACTCATATTTGATAAAATTTTCTTGATAATTTATACTTTTATCATATATTTGGTATTGAATTTGCTTCAAATGTGTTTACAGGTGATAATTGCCTTCATGGACTTAAAGGACAGGAATTTAGACAAAAAAGTGGCATAAAATAGAAAATTAGCAATTTCGAAGAGTCAATGGCTGTGCACTTTTACATGCTTGTGCACTTTCACTATACTTGGCAGATTCTAATTATATACGTTCCTTTGCATAGCCATACACATGATCGTGTATAACCCAAAAGCTTAGATTATCATATAAAGGAAACGTTTCAGAGGCAAATTAGAGGAACGCATAGCAAACATTATTCTAAAAGTTCCAGAGACAATTCCGGAGGTGATTTTAAGATAGAAGACTAGGAGATGCTAAGATTTTATCGACAAATCCATTAGAATACAAGATCAGACATCTACATCGTCTGAATACTTAGTATAGAACAATTAGAGAGATTTAGAATTATGATTTCATTATTTTCAATTCAAGTTTCTATATATGTGTATCTGATTTCGTATTCAACGTTGTGTAACTAATTGTTTCTTTAATATCTAGGTTAGATGAACCCTATTTCAATACTTTAACATATTTTGACTATTTTGTTAATGCAATTGATTGAATGATTGTTGCAATCCAGTTAACTATTTTATTTATGTTCTAGTAATCTAAAATATTAGACCATAATTTGATTTTAACATAGAGATTGAGAAATCCTAGTTTGAATAGGTCCACGATAATTGAAAAAAGTTGATTGCAACCCTAAAGATAGTATAACATAAATATTCTAGATTAGGATCAAACGTAATAGAGGGATTCATAAAATAGTAATGCAATCCTATAAGATTTGGTTAGAGACTTTAGGATTAGTTATTAGTAGACTTAAGGTCAACTACCACCACGCCTTAGGAATCTCCAAAGTCCAACTAATTAACAACACAATTGCATTACAAATGATAAATTGGTTACAGGTTAGGGGGATTCGAAATCTAGATACTAATTACAAGATATAGATAATTTCCTAGTGCTTCCTGAATTTTATGTTCAATTTCATTTCCTATTTTGTTTTGCTTGCCTTAGTTTTAGTTTCTTTTTATTAAAAATCCAAAATCAATCTTTAGTCTAGATAGTAGGGGAAGGGTTACTAGTATTCATATTCTTCGTGGGATCGACCCATACATGCCGGTACTAGCTACAACTACACTGTGCACTTACAGTTATTACAATATTATCCAACTAACACAAACTAGGTCATAACGTTATCTCGACATTTAATTCATTATATAGGACAATTATAATGTCCTATGAACTTGGTGCTATCAAGGTACTTTAGGTTCAAAACTTTAATCAATTTATCAATTTGAAGATTTCATTTCTCCTGGGAGATATAAATATCAAATTATTTTATGTGGTTAATCTAGATTTCTAAAGAAACTAGCTATGGACGATCTGATATTTCAACTTCTTCTCGCGTTTCTTGGCTTGTGCTGGAAGACGTTAATTATACCCTATATGCACTAGAATCTAAAGGTTCCTCTAATCGGTCCAGACATTAAAATAATAAGTTTAGGAATTGATCAATGTTTTTTAGTTTGACATTTTTAAAATTATATGTGAATAACTTTACCTAGAGCAACAAGAAACAAGTTAATTGGTTAATCAGAAAGACAATTGATTAAGGCCTTGTCAATTCCTCTTGGATGTCTAAATTCTCTAATAGAAGTGAACATTTCTTTATAGGACTTATTTGAGAAGCCTCCTGAATGATGCAGGATCTAAGTGGCTTTGTCCTCTTCATTTTGTTTAGATCTATAGGCTTGAATATTTTCCATTAATAGGGACATCCTTTTAGCATTACAACACCAATCACCAGCTTTTATTACTTCTTTTACCCAAGCATTATTATGAATTACATGTCTTGAAAACTAGAGGTCAGGGACTAGATTTAAAAGACCTAGCTCATTCTTATTATCATACAAAAATGAAGTGTTTTTCCATTCCCTATTCCTAATTCTCATCTTCACAACTTCTCTTAGGATGCTCTTATGTTAAGGATTTGTATCAAAGTCCAGAAGGAGCTAGCTTTTTGTTTCTTTTTAGAAAAGCTTGTCCCTTTTAAAAGTTAATATAAAGTCCCTTGACCTTTATTGCCACTTTTCTGTGAAAATTCTCCAAATTCCTTTTGTAAGTAAGATTTTGTTAAAGTTTCTTATTGATTTAGCCCCTAATCCCCATTCCTCTTTTAGCAAACACACATCTTACCATCTAATTTTTATTTTTCTATTTAACTTTTACTCCTTTATGATTTTTGATAGAGCCAGACTAAAGAAAATTATTCATTATCCTCTCAATCTCTTTGATAAGAGCCTTATGAATCATAACATGTGAGAACTAACACATTTGCATATTATTTAGTACTAAGATGATAAGTTAAAGTCTCCTTGGAAAAGATAACCATATTTTTTTCAATTGTTAACTCTCTTATGTAAAGCTTCAAAAAGAGATATGTAATCCCCATGTGTTAACTTCTTCGTAGTTGTTGGAATAGTAAGATATTTGAAAGGTGGTTCTTTTATGCACAAATATGTTTCAAATATTAAGCTTCCTACTTGGTCAAATGTACTAAGTAAGGGAGATATGTGGCTCTTCTAATTATTAATAGCAAATCTTGATAGGTTATTGAAATCTTGATGTGATGATATTAACAACTAAATTGATCTTAAGTTAGTCCCACATAGTAAGAGGAGATAATCTACAAAACTCAAGCTTACAATCATTAGTTCCTTATAGTTGTTGAGAAGTTGCTCTCCTTACTAATTTCATAGCTAATCTATTTTTAAAGGACCTCCATGTCTATTTTAAAAATGTAAAGGGATAAAGGATCTTCTTATCTAAGTCCTTTTTCCACTTTCATTAAATTTTTTGATTCTCCATTATAGAGAATGCTAATAACAATTTGTCTCCTTACAATGTTGTTTCCACCACCTAAACAGATGTAGAACTGAATGCTTTTAATGTATGGTGGATAAAAGTCTAGTTAATCGAATCAAAAGCCTTTTGGAGTTGAATTTGATAGCACAGCTACTTAGGCGCTCCTTTTTAGGGTAATTCCTGAAAATTTATTGAGCAAGGAGTATGTTATCACTAATGCTTCTTCATTACATCAAATATGCTTAGCAGGGATTGATCATTGAGTAAAACACCACTTTAAGTCTATATGTAAGCATCTTAGAAACTACCTTATAGATTAGTATACAATAAGAGATAAGTCTACATTAACTTAAGATGTTTGAGTTGGGAACTTTTAACACTATGGTGATAAAGGTTGTATTCAATTCCTTCAATAAAGTTGTATTCTTGAATAATTCCAATACACTTTATTACTTGATCCCTCATTAGAAGCTAAGTTCTTTAGAAAAATTAGCCATTGAAGCCATTAAGACCTAGTGCTTTATAGGGGTTCAAAGAGAAGATGTCCTCTTCAACATCACTTAGGTTAAAAGAAGATGAGAGCATTTCATCTTGGTGCCTAGATATTATATGATTTATGATATCTTTAAAGACCTGCATAGAGGAATAAGTGTTAGTGGCCTCACTTAGTGATTTTTGTAAATAATCTTGAACTATTAGCAAAAGATCATCTTACTTCCAGATATTTTCTCCATTTTGCGTAGAGATAAAGCTAATCATGTTAGAGTTTCTTCTTAAGATGATGGAACTAAGCAAGTATTTGTACTTTGGTCTTCTTCCTTTAGATATTGTATTTTGGACTTTTTTTTTTAGTAAAAATCAGTGGTTGTTGAGAGCTAGCATATAAGATAAAAAAGTTTATTTCTCTTACTCCTTTTTCACTACATTTCCAGGTTTATTTACTAGTTCCTCTTACAATGAAATGAGAGCTTCTTTGACTCTTTAAATGGTCAGACAATCATGGGAGTTTCTAAATTTTATCTTTTGAACTCCCCTATAATAACTTTTAGCTTCCTCATATATATAAAAGCTTCAAACCCTTAGAAGTCCCTCCCAAGGCCGTTCTTTATTGCTTCCTCAAATCCCTCTAAGTTAGCAAGATAGATAATAAATCTAAGTAGTGTTCTCGTTTAGTGGTCATCTATTAAGTGGTGTACTTATATAGGTGATTGATCATAACACAAATAGTAAGCAATCATTGTTCATAATGAAACTTAATTGCCATTCACAATTCACAAGTCCTTATTCTAACTTTTTTCCTTATCATTCATTCACCGTATTAGAAGTTTGATCATATGATAAAGTGCCCTTCATAGTTCAAGTTCATAACTCCAAGATTGCTTACCTAAATATTGAAGTCCACAATATAACTTCTAAAATTATGTCTTTCCCCTTTAACATTAAAAGGAAATAAGGTTGACTTGTCTCCTATAATTATCCAAAGAACATTGATCTCATCTCCTTCTTTAATTAGATTTTCTATAATGCTATTATGTAAAACTCCGTATTTGAAGCATAAATAAAGGTAAATATAAATTCTTTAAAATTGTGTTTGTTCTTATCGTAACTAAGATGTGCTAGTTTGAGGAAAATATAATTACTAGAGCCTTTAATGAATCATAATCAACTATTAATCTAACATTATAACGATGGTTTTAATTAATGAGAATTGACCAAATTTGATTTAGAAATTGTAATTTCTTTCTTAACTCTTCCTATTTCAACTTAGTTTCTAATAACCCCAAAATGATAGGTGTTTTGCTAACTAGGAGGTTATGAAAGATCTCTTGCTTTTATGGGCAATTTGGCCCACTAATATTCCATACAACTAATGACATTATGCTTGGATTGGTCTATTAACCAATGCCTAAGATTTTCCTTTTTTATTAAATCTCCTTTTATAGGTTAAGATAAATCATATTTCTTTTGTTATTGTTAACTCTTTATTAGAGCTTGTTTCCTCTTCTAAATTGTCAACTTTGTTAGTAGTTCCTTAAGGCTATTATCAACCTCCTGGTTTTACTCATTATAATTTTTGCTTGTACCTTTTATCTAGGGTTTATCATATCCTTTTAAGCATAATCATTATTTCTCAATGCTAACTCATGTTGCTTCTCTTTTCCTGCATTTGGTTCAGTTCCACTGTGTCTAATTACAAAGGAGTTATAAATCTCTTCCTATGGAAATTACAGTTGTAAGTTGATAGGTTATGGATTTGTTTTAAGCATACCTTAAGAACCTTCCTTATATATATTGGAAAGATCTTCAAAGTGACCCTTTTGGAATTCCACTGCATCTTTTATTTCTCCTAGTTAGATCTCCAGTAGTAGTTAACACTTATTTTAGATTTCATCATTTCATCCTTAAAGGCTAAACTTTAAAATTAAGATGTTACCAAGAAGTATTTGCTTTAATATAATTTCCACACACACTCGAGCATACCTAATATGCTTTAATCTTGTTGTTGTTTCTTTAAGATAAAGTTGCCTTACAATAGAACTTTCCAAATAGCTTATTCACATTGTAGACTAAAAATCATGCAAGACATATTGGAATTTCATATATACCGGTGTGCACTTATTTTCTCCATACCTATACCAAGTCTCCATTGAAGAAGAAAGACTAGTTTTCCATTGATATGTCATGAACCTTGCTCTATAACTTTATTAATGCCTTATAGTGCTTCATGGCCGATTAGTGCATTATAAGAAAAGTTGACTTTTTATTGACAAAGAATCCTACTAGAGTCTTTGTCTATTTGGTTTTACCAGCTTGAAGGACTTGCACGTGAGGTACCACAAGCTTGCCATTTCTAGCCGAGAAACGGGGATGAAGCTTAGGTTAACATCTAAAAAGGCATCTCTAACTACTTACAACTAGGAGATTCTTAATCCCTACTCTAACAAAGAGGATGCCTAAAGTAGAGAAGCTATAAGAGTGGATAAGTGGTGTGTAAGAGATTGATTAGAGGGGAAGAGAGTTTAAATAGAGGACAAGGAGAGGTTTCTAAACTAGATATGGTTTGGAGTTTAGAAAGGACATAAAAGATGAAAATAAAGGTAGAGCAAGAGAGGACGAAAGAGCATGATAAGTGAAGGGAGTTGAAGCTACCATATAAGAAATAGTGCTCGACTCGAGCTCTAATTTTTGATATTTTCTTATTTCTTACTCAAGCTATAACTTATATATTCCTTTGGCCATGATTTCTCTTGATTATGAATGATTACATAGCTCAATTCTTGATTGAGTTTAGTTCAGTTATTTAAATAACTTAAGAATAAAGCAAAGAGTTGTGGAAAGTAAAAGTACGTAAGATTAAGTATCAAGAAAAGCTAAGAAAAAAGTGAAACATGAATAGTTAGACAACTTTAGAGAGTATGCATATAAGGGAATATGTTAACCTCTTTTTTGTAACTTTTGGATGTATTTTCTAAAGGTGGTTTAACACTCAAAAAAGAGAAGGAAATCATATTCTATGTTTTGCAAGGTATACAAAAATAATTTGAGAGAATAAATGATATATGGATAATTGATCATATTTTTACCTCATATTTGTTATATTTTTGCTTGATATTTCATATTTATATTGCCTATTGGTAATTAATTCTCTCCAAGTGTGTTTATAGAGAATAATTGCCTTTTTGGACCAAAAGGAGAAGAATTCAGAAGGAAAAACGACATAAAAGGAATGCATAATCATGCAATAGCCCGTACACTCCTCCCAATCCATACAGTTTCATAAATTCCAGAAAATTTTGGTTATGAGTGGTCTGGTGAATGGCCAAAACCCTAGTTTTTAATATAAAGATGATTTTGGAGGCAATTGGAAGGAAGATATGAATGAGGCATTCTAAAACTCTCAGAGTCGCCTTTAGGTGTGATTTTGAGCTAAAGAAACGGGAAACATGAAGAACTTATCAATAGATCCATTGAAATTAGGCCTCTATATAGCAATACTACTCGATAAAAGACAATTAGGGAGATTTAGAATTATGATTCCATTATTTTCAATTTGTTCTTTCTATGTATGTTTGATTTCATGTTCAATCATATGTAATTAAACGCCTTATTAGTGTTTAAGTTAGATTAACCCTATGTTGATACTTTAATATAATTTGTGATTCTCTTATTAGTGCAATTGGTTTGATTAATATATTGTGATTCGATTACGTGTTTAATATATGTTCTAATAGACTCGAGATTATTAGATCACAATATGATTTCATACAAAAAGATTGAGAAATCCTATTGATGAATAGATCTACCATAATTGGAAAGAGTTGATTGCAGCCCTAGAAATAAGATGAAATAAATCTTTCAGATTAGGGTCAAACCTAATAGAGGGATTCATAAATCAATAAAGCAATGTATAAACTTTAACCTAAGTAATTTAGTTGAAAACCTTAGGATTAGTTATTAGTAGACTCGAGGTCAGATATTAGCATACCATAGGAATCTCTATGGTCCAATATATCAATAAAATAATTGCATAATAAAAGATTAATCTATTAAGGGTTTTAAGGGAATTTGAAGCCTAGACATTAATTTCTGATGACGATAAATATCTAAGCACTTCCTTATTTCTTTGTTTCTTGTTGTTACCTATTTTATTTTACTTGCTTTATTTTTAGTTTCTTTAATTAAAAATTAAAAATCAATTCATAGGTTAGATAATAGAAACAAAAGTAATTACTAGTAATCATTATCTTCGTGGTTTGACCCATACTTGTCGATATTAGTCACAACTACATTATGCACTTGCGGTTATTACAATTTTAACTAACTCAGAAAAATTCAATCAAGTTTTTGGCACGATTGCAAGGGATAATGATATTAAGAAAACGTCTATTTTATTACTCTAGTCATTTTCTAAGCCATTTGTTTAGTATTCATTGAAATGTTCTTAGCATTAATTTTCTAAGTCACATAATACCCATCTTTTTCTTGAATTCACCATTAAGGAGCAAGAACTCTGAAAGGTGAAAGAAATCCTCCCATGACCATTCTTATACAAGAAGTTTAAAAATCATTCTCTTTACCCATTGTCCATAACTTATACAACTTTAAGCATGGAGATGAGTTTAATGAATTTTTAACAATTTTTTAAAGCTTATTATAATCATGATTATCAATTATATTAACTGATATTCTGAAATGGTTAAAATCTATCCATAAATAATGTATTTTATTGTTAAATATTGATTTGCATTTGTACACAAAAGGATGAGAGTTAGAATAAAATTTCTTTTCTAAGTCATATTTTTAGTATTCATTGAAATATTTAAGTTGAATGATAGAGCATATTATTTACACACATAATACCTATTTTTTCGTGAGCTTTTAAGCCTAAGAGCAAAATTTTCAAAATTTGTAAAGCTCTTGTTATTCTTTTATGTGTGTGATATCATGTATAGTATGATAATTATGCACATGCTTCTATTATGCATATTAAGACTATATTTGTTAAATTAGAAAGATTGACATGATATAGGCACTTAGATTCAGCAACTTGTTTCCTCCAATTTCTCTGAAAATTACCATACCCATAAATTTACCTTTACGAATAACTAAGTTGAGCCTTAGTTTTTTTTTCATTGATTTTAGTCACATATTAATCTTTATCCTATTTTTATTTGAAGACCTTTTTATTGTTTTAGACTCTGATGGTTATTTACATTATTTACTTTCCTGAAATTCAAACTTTTGAATGGTCCAATATTTCTTTAATTGTAGTACATAATGAATGCTCGAAATTATAGTTAAAAAAAGAGAGAAAAATCGAGCATATATATACATAAAAAAGAAGAAAAGAATAAGTATATAATACCATTAATTTCATAATAAAAGGACCTATGTGTGTTATGAATAAGTTTCATGTAATTTTCTTCTTAGTAAATTTCCTTCAAATCAACCTTTTTATTATCCTAATCATACTTGACCTAAGCCTTGTTGCAACCTTATAAGACCTTCTGATTTATGCTTCTAGTTTATACATAAGTGGTGGAGATGAGATTTTATTACAAATATATCGTAAGGGTTCTACTATGCATTGATTGAGAGTTTTGGTACTTTTCACCCTAAAAATTTAAATTCATTGGGTAAAATCTTGGTGAATGTGTAAAGATAAATGCTTTGGAACTTAATGTGATTGTTGATGTAATTACTATTAATATTTCTTCAGAAGTTCATTTTAGGACAACTTGAGTCTAATTATATATTAATTTAATTAAATAAGATATGATGATTTAGAGTATAAATGGACATGTTGAGATTGATGATGGATTGATTTTATAGATTTATAATTTTGATTATGGTTTGCTTGAGGACAAGCAAAAGTCTAAGTGTGAGAATATTTAATCGATATATAATTGATCATATTTTTACCTTATAATTGCTATATTTTTGCTTGATATTTTATATTTTATTGTATATTTAGAACTTAATTCTCTCTAAGTATGATTATAGAGAATAATTGCCTTTGTGGACTAAAAGGAGAAGAATTCGAAAGAAAATATGACATAGAACGAAGATTAGAAGTAAAGAAGGAATGCACAGTCATGCAACAGCCCATACTCTCCACAATCGTGCAATTTTGCGAATTTTGGTAAATTTTAGTTATACACGATTTGATGCACAACTGTGCACTAGACCATGCATATGTCAAACTAGTTTTTAATATAAAACGTTAAAAATAAATTAAAAATTACAATAATAAAATACCCCATAATAAATTTAAAAAATACCATCACCATTTATTACAGATAAGTAATACATACACTTTAAAATTCGAATATTATTATTGAATATAAAGAATATCATACCTCAATGCAAACTATACTAGGACATTATATAAATAATCATTAAGGAAATCGGAGTTGACATTGATTAATTATCTAATGATTTTTGCTGTAAGACGTATTAATAGATAGATTGCTTTTAAGCGAGTAATATAAACGAATACTTCTTTATAGTCAATGCCTTGTTTTTACTTATACTCTTTAACTATAAGCTTTACCTTGTATCTCTTTACTTCACCATTGGGATTTTCTATTTTTCTAAACTCGTTTGAATCCAATTACATGATAATCGCTTATATTAGAAATAAATTCTCAAGTGTCATTCTTTTTAATGGCTTGAATTTCTTTATTCATTGTATGAATCCATTTCTCATTCTTACTAACATCTTTAAAATTTAAAGAAACTATATCTGTAAGTAGACAAAATAAGATACGATTATCATAAAATTTGATAAGTCTTTAATATGTTGAAAGTCCTATGTGGATGTGGATGATGATGTTTAAGATGATGGGATTGGTGAGATTAATGAAAAAAATCATTTTTGGAATCTTAAACTACCTCATTTTCTTCTTAATCTTAAAAATATAGAAATAAATCATAAAATCCCTCTATTTGAGGGATTTAATCCCAAAATGTTTCTTCATTAACATCTGTATTGATAACAATATGTTCATTACTTTGATTGAAAAACTTGTACCCTTTTCAGTTCTTATTATATATAATAAAAACAAATTACTTCAATCATAGAGTTTGGACCTTTCTTTCTTTAGAACATTAAGATAGATAATAGAGCTAAACACTCTTGATTATGATGCAAAAGGCTTCACTCCTCTCTGTGCTTCTTATGGAGTGACATATATCAAGCACTTTTTAGGACTAAAATTTAAAAGATTAACCACCCAAACAACTGATTCCGCCTAAATCTCCTTAGGTATCATTTTGGTTTTCAACCTATTTCTCGCTATATTTAGGATTGTTTGATTTTTTTCTTTTAGCTATTATTTTTTATTAGGGAGATCTTCATATTATAAGAGGGTGATAAATTTTTTGTAGTTTAGAAAAACTCTTAAAATTATACTCTCCACCTGTATCAATTTTTAAAGTTTTAACCTGAAAACCACTTTCTTTTTTAACCAAATCTTTAAACTTTTTAAACATATCAAAAGATTCATAGTATGTAGAGAACTAAATGTATGTAAAATTAATGCATTATTATTATTTCTTAATAGTAATCTCTTACTAATGTAAATATTGCTTCCTAATAGGACCAAATACAATATGTCATTCAGCGACAATCTCAGAAGGAACAACCTGTTGATGAGATTCAAACATATCTTGATGTTGTGGGTGGTAGGGATCGTTGTGGAAGGATATTCGGGCTAAGTTTATTTGCGATCACACGTCATTCATAATCCTTCACGTCTAGTACAGCAGCATCTACTAGACAAACACAAACCAATGAAGTCATCGAGCTTTAGGCCATAGTACTCACATTGATGGAGTAGATAACTCACATGAAAGAGCAGATGGACCAAATGGCTCACGCGAATCAGCAGATGGCTCAGATGAGATAGGAGATGGAGCAAATGTCTCAGCTGAGACAAGCGATGGAGTAGTTGAAGGGGAGGCTTAGCAGCTCAGAACACCCGCGATCACCACGACGTTAGGATTGTACACTGTAATGTTTTTATTACAAACATAAGTTATGTACACTGTAATGTTTTTATGATCAATTATGATAATTTTAACTTTATATTATCAATTAACTTTCTGATTAAACAAATTATATATTTTTACAAATTAATATATAATGCACAGATAATTCATAACTCTTGAAATTATGCATTTATCATAAGATAATGAAATCAAATTTAATGCAGGATTTTAAAAAAAAATTCTTTCTTCTAATTACTGACGGAATATATAATACTGTTGGAAAAAAGCAATCTAATTTATCGACGGACACACTAACACTGTCGGTAAATTATAATTTTTTTTGATAGTATTATATATTCTGTCTGTTAATATGAAAACTTTGCGATTATATTAACTTCGGTTTACCGTCGAAAAACTTCCTTCGGTAAACTTTGTCAACGATTTCATTGGTTACATTTTTTCGTCGGTATATTTTACTGACGGAAGCACACATAAAATGTTTGTCATTAAATTCACGTATGGCCATTTTAATGACGTCTTTGTCCATCGTTGAATTTCGTTGATAATTACTTTTATCGAGGGATTACCGACGACTTTGTCCGTCGGTAAACTACATATTTCTTATAGCGTAAAAAAACTCAAAATTAAGCCAAACAATTAATAACTATGCAAAATAAAGAACCTAAAATTTATTTTGGTATTTATTAATAAGTATTAATAATAATTTTATTATATCTTATTGAAAATAAATAATTAAATTTGTAAGAAATGTGCAAATTTTTATTTTTAAACTAATATGTATGTATTTAAATTATTTAATTACTAGAATCAATTTTATTATCCATAAGAAATATTTTAATTATAAAATAATTTTATTTAATATTAAAACTATTCACTAAGGGGACGATTGGTTCTACTTTAATTTTTCTATTGTAGTTTACAATTTTTGTTTTCAATTTTTTGTTTCTGTTTTTCTTTTAAATAAAAACAAAATTCTGTTTTGTTGTTAATGTAGTTATATTTTTATCACTAATAATAATTATATATTAGATAAAAATTAAAGATAAAATATTTTTAATTAAATAAATCTATTTAATCTCTTATATAATTTTTATTAACAAATTATTAATAAATTATGTTATTTTAATAAATTAAATAATTTAAAAATCAACATTTTATTTATAAATTAATATTTATTTGGAATATATTTTAATTATTAAATCAAATTTTATTTGAGTATTTATATATTTTAAATTTAATTATATTTATTAATATTTATTAACATTTAATTACATATAATTTAATTATAAAAATTATTATTCATATTTTTATTAAAATTTAAAAATAAATAATGTATAATTAAATGATAGTAAATCAGATTAAAAAACAAAAAAATCAAAATTTACTTTTCATAGTTTTCATAATTTTTTGAAAACTGAAAAAAATAAAAAAAAACTAAAATAAAAGCAAAAAAAAAAGCTTTTGGCAAACAATCTACAAATAGAGCGCAGTATGTCAACGACATCAAGTTGGAACATCCCACAGTTATAAGGGGCATAATTGTCGTCGAATTTGTTATTGGCTCTTCCGCTCAAATTTCAAGCTTATTTATTTTTTTAAAAATGAGAGAATACACAAAGCAAATTACATTATTAAATGCGGCAAACAAATCACAGTCATGTCTTCTTAGAGGAATGGGAGGCACCTATAGGTGTAGTATTAAGAATGAAAAATTCAAGACCAAAATGAACAGCTATGTTAATGAGTCAATATGTACATCGGTTACTTTCTCTGTATATATGTCAAGTTTTAACAATTTAGTTTCGAGCAAGCATCTCGTTAATTCCCATGATTAGGAGGTTATACAATATTGTCCTTTTAGTATAAGAGGGTAGAACAGTGGCTACCATGAAGGAGTTTATCTCGAGTTTAATCTGGTGACAACCAAGATCTCAAGCAAGCTTTAAGCCAGATAGGATTCCTCAAAGTTTCGTGGAATTGGATGAACACAAGCCAATATTTTAAATAAATCTGTCAAACCAAACACCTGTACTATTTCGGATAAAACCTCTTACAGTTGCCAAAGAAAATTTTTTTTTTGCATGCTTCGCCTATATTCAATTTTACCCAATTGTACTAAAATTTAGTCCAGACGTTCAATTCGAGTTCAATAGCCCATATTAGCTTTGCATTGCCATGTTCTCCAGTATATAATGAGAAGGGAAGTCTGGCCTTGAAAATTGGGCGTCAAAAATGATCTTGTTTCTGTAGGACAATAAGATAATAGACCAATACATAACCAGCCATTCTTGAGAGTTCAGATTATAAAAATCAGTGGAGACTACATGGGGTAGAAAGGCATGCCACAACGTGGGAGAAATCAAGCTTATTTTCTCTTGACGTCTGCATAACCTGACTGCAATAATTGCATCTCAACTATTTTTATAGGTAAACTTTGTCAATTAACGCACATTCAACTTTTTTATTTTGAAAAAGCACTATTTTAGACCTTCAAGTTTATGCGTTTTAAGATGTTTATGCCTAAATATTTATTAAGTAATTATTAAATTTGAACATGATTATATTATTCATTATAAATAGAAATAAAAACTTAAAACTATCTTTATGAATTTCAAAATCAAAACTATAAACAAAAACAAAATTTTAACTAGACAAAATTCAAAAAACTAAATTCAAAATAAAGATTCAGGGATGACTATAGATAACTATCTCAAAACATCAAAAGCCAAGGTGAGTATTACAAAATTCAAAATAACAATTACACAACATCAAAGCTCAAAATCAAGGACAATCGCTTCACCTTGAATAGGCATAATAAAAAAAACATAGATCTAACTCTTAACTCAAAATCAATAAAATGAAATCAATTTTGACAAAATGTCACCCAAAGCCTATAAGTCAACATAAACTTAACCTAACTCCGGTTCGAATTTCAGCCTCATTAGCACCCATTAATTCTTTTTGGGCTTAAGTTTAGGTCTTATGGGTCCAGGCCAGCCCTTTCTACCCCTAACCCTGAGTCCTTTATACTCGAGCCTATATACATGTTTATAATAAGAAAAGCTAAAACATGTGGTTGCTCTGCAACGCAACTGTCTAGCGAAATTGGGCACCGTCACTCTATACAGCCAAATATATAACTCGGAGCAATTATCACATGCAATATGGGAGAATTCCAACGGTATGCAGATAGGTGGGTCAATCCACTGGACCATTTTCTGTGCAACGTACTTTTGTGTTCCTGCTCTTCACAAGATGTGCCTGAAGGGCCGGTGAAACGCCAGATGGAGGGGCTATCAAATTTGATGGCTGTGTAGAAGGTTGAGCTTCTGAGGTAGGCTGAATCATGAGCTCTCTAAGAGCTGCAGAATAAGGTCTACCTGTAAGGCTTCCACGCATTCTCCCTGTTGGTCGCCAATTTTGCTCTGATGATAAGTCTACCAGACCATCAGCACCGGATGGTTGTGTCTGAACAACTGGAACATTAATCCTCTGCTCTGTGATTGGCGACCTAATCATGTTAGGATGACCAGGATGTGGTGTTCCTACTCTGGTCGCTGGAATTTGAATTGAAACTACAGGAGGCTGTCTAGCCATTTGATTTGGTCGATGTGCAGCAATGACTCTAGGCTGCTGGCTGTGAGATGACGTAGTTCCCACTGCAACATTTGCCCCATGCTGAGCCTGAACTCGTTGAAGAGGATGAGTTGATCTAATAGTTGGTGACTGACCCCTGGATTGTGGCATGTGGAAGGCTTGCTGTTGGTACATATTCTGAGATCCAGACGATAGTCGTGAACCACCTGAGAATTGATTTGAAGTTTGTAGCACTTGTGGTTGAGCTGACTGACCCTGTACAAAAGATTGAGTGAAAATCTTCCTAATAGGTATAATATTAAACTTTCTGGACTGTTATTAAGATATTTTTTTCAATAACTAGACAAACAAGATGCTCTTTACACTGAGTTAAACTCCTCAATGGCTTAACGGAATCTAAAGAACAAGAACTAACTATTTGGAAAAATATGGCACCTATATGAGCAAGTACGAATATGGAATATTAGAAGTTTTACATTGTACCTAATGTTTATGTAGTTACAAGGACAAGCACCCTTCACTGGAGTTGTGAGGATTTTAATTTTCTGATTACAGCTTTTTGTTTTATCTGCCACTAAGTTTATGTTGTTTCCCTTTTGAACTCTCAGTTTCCCGTCTCCCCCAGATCACTCTTCTCAGAGACCACATGCACAGTGATTCAAAAAGATTGAACATGTTGCAAACCTGAGCCATTTGTTGATGCTGCAATGCAGGTGGATTCGTGTATGACATCTGGTGTGGATTCGTGTAAGAGGGAAACTGATGCTGTCTTGTATCACTAGAGGTCGTGTTGAAACCACTTGCAGTTGGCGCTGCTGGCATTGTGACACCTGGAGAAGAAAGACTCGAGGCATTGGTTAATGAAGCAGCTAAAGCAGTTCTTGGTGGTGGAGCTGATGTTTGAAGTGGAACTGGGAGAGCCTGAATAGCTACTGGAGTTCTGTTTATATGTCTGGGTATCTGTGATGGCCCCGCATACTCGTTGAGAAAAAGATTGCTATGAACCCCACCATTATGAATGAGTGCAGGAGAGACGGCATCGCTTAATATATGTGATGTAATAGGGGAAGGCATGGGCTGAGAGGTGCCATCAAATATTTGTGCCCCAGTCCTGGTGGGTGAGGCTTCAGAGCACGCATTCAAGAGACTTGCCCAAAAGTTATCATGTAGTTGAGTACCAATATTTTCATTAAAATTTACATCGTTCATCAGAGATTTCATAGTTAAATCATTAGAAATGGGCTGATTTTGCAAAGAAGCCTGAGAAGGTTTCCGTTCCTCAATTTCTCTAAAGGCCACAGTGTCCATCTTGTCATTATCCACTGTAAGATCCAAAACAATTGGAGGAAGGGCAACAGAAGTAGTAGATTCTCCACCCCCAGTCTTTTCTTTCTGACAATCAGAATATGTGCTGGGTGCCTTGTACATATCGTCATCACTTTCCAAGACGGCTTTCCATGACCCATCATAAGACATTATCACATCAATAACATTGTCCCCTACTTCTTTCAGAACCTGTAAAATACAAAACACAAAAGAATTATTAGATATTGAATTCATGATTCTTATATAACATAACTACAGAGATAATCCAATCGACAAACTACTTGCCTTAACCATGTTTTGATCTTTTCGAATATCAGTGTAGCATACATGTTGATTGCAATGTGGGCAGCGCCAAGATGGCTTTCTTGAATTTATCTTGACAAAGTTACTAAAATCAAAACACTAAAGCACAAATAAATTAATGTCAATCAAAATACTAAAAAACAGAGAAAAGAAGAAATGAGAATTTTGATAGGCCAAATGATTAAAGTGGACAAAACTGCGATAGATTCATAAACAATTGTGTCTAAATTAAATCATAATTACAGAAAAATGATGAGCAACAAAGGAACATGTCAGCTTATTCCTTAAATTTAATTCAAGAATTCCATATACTGAATGACCAATCCAAATAACAAATTGAGCCCAAGTTATTACAATCAAGTTTATGTAAAGAGGATAATCAAACAACGAGAATGCTTTCTGCTGCATTGGAGAACACAACAGAAAAAAACAAAAAATTTGATTTCACATGAATCGTAACTAAAGAGCTTTAAAATGTTTTAAATTATATATACAATTCAGTCCATGATATTAGCATCAACTGAGCTTAAATTCTTAAGTGGATGGCTTTTTTAATATAATGTTGGATATTTAATGATTGAGACACCTCAAGTTGAACTTGTTTGAATTTTCTCACAGATTTAAGTCTTGAATACTGTATGATGGCCTGTCCTTTGATCTTATTTTAAACCAACTTAATTGTGAAGATAAAGGTGTATTAGAGAATTGGTCTAGGCCCCCGGCACCAACTTTAAAATTTTGGTCAAATAGTTCAATGAAATGAAAATGATGAAAAAACATCAACCAACTTCCTACATTTAGTAAGGTGTCATAATACGTGGGACTCACCTGAAGATGTTTGCAAGAATGCCCTTTGACGGGAGTTACGATACGAGTACAGCTGTTTGAGATAAACAGCAGTCAATCAGGATGAGATTGGTTAACTTACCCAAAGTTGGGGGTGAGTAGAAACATGTCAAAACCAATTCAAATAAGGTTGGTGCCTTAACAAATTTATTTCAGATTTATCATCAAATAGTCAAAAATTGCTAACATAAATAATCAAATAAACAGTATAACCAAGAACAAACACACAATTCTATTTTCCCTAAAGGTTTTGATTTTAATAGGAAAGCTCTCACTAATAAAATAATCACTCCTTACTAAACCGATCAGCTGCTGCTGCTTAAAGTTTAATTTGGTGAAAAAACAAGATACATATGGATTCAGATGGCATCAATCACAATTCCAATAGCAGTAGCATTCACTAACTACACATGAAAAGTCAAATCAACACTAATCCATAGTATGCACATGTATACAGTACGGAGTATGAAAGAAAACTGATCATACTGACAGAGGAAATACCAAAAAGTAAATTGCATACCTTATAGGGCAGTTAAGCGATATACGTGATGGCCCCTCAATTATGTCAGAATCTAAAACACCCAATTAATAATTAGGATATGGAGAGCGTAAAATCGTATAATTAGAACATAGGTTGAAATAATTTGATCAATGAAATAGAGCTACAGCCTCCTTTTGTCCTAAACACATACCTGGATCTGGCTCAGTAACATCAGACTGAACATAATCTAATAGCAAAGGACTTTCAGATGATGGTGTCACTCTCATAAAGGCAACAGCTATGATATAATGACCTTGAAAAGCTATAGTGTTAGATCAAATCACACAAAAAGTGAAATCTGCACAAAATGGAAGAACGTTTGCTCAAGCATACCTTTGAACTGGCCAACTGCTTGGAGAAGATTAGTTCCATATTTAAGCATAGAAGTCACATTAGTTGGCAACTGTGGTCCAGGGTCCTAAGGAAAATACATTTTGGTACACATTATCAGAAGCCTTTTCACCAAAAATTTCCTACACATCATCAATGTCAGAAAGTTTGCATTTAAGCAATACCATTAAGGCAGTAGTTCTTCTGTCCACTCCCTTTCCGTTTAACAGGAAGCTACAAAAGTAAACTAACTGATAATCAGCTCAAACAGCTCTACAAGAAACAACAAAGAAAAACAGAAGCATACCTCACTTCTTGTGGATTTATAATACATGCAGATGTCTCAATGTTATCTGTCTGTGCTACAAATAACCGCTGCATGCAAAGAGACAAATAACAGAAAAGTAACAGTTAGAGGGAGTACAAAATTTTAATACAAGGATCACACTACAAGCACATAAGCTAACAAAAAAAAAGAAAAAGAAAGAAAGAAAGGCAAATGCAAATGCAAAGTTAAATAGTGACTACCAAAATATTTCCTAGCACATAAACTAAAAAAATGGCAAATGCAAAGTTCAATAGTGATTACCAAAATATTTCCTCAGCTACTATTTGTAACAAATACAGCTTTGTGAAATTTCCCAAAGTCATGATAGCATCAACAATGAGGAAAAATTTGAGATCAATTCAGCACTATAGTATTACATTCTTGGATTCATGTCAGAAGGAACTATCGTTACTTTCCGGGAAGATACATTTGATATACATCTCAACAAAAATGTGAAAGCACGAGGTTAATGACACTACCTCTAAAGTTTAGCCCACAGACATCACTATTATTTCCAGTTTTCTGTAAAGATAAACATATCAAATTTCAAAACAATATCCATGCACCACTCCATCCACTTCAAACCAAACCTTGCAAGGTTGCAGAACAATCAGTTTGAAAAGAGGAGTTCCCAACTGGAAAATCCCCAACATTTTAAACATGCTAGTCTTCCCTAAAGGTCTCAAGTTCATGTCATGTGGGAAAATAGAGATAACCAAAAAAAAACTGTTCTTAGGCTTTGTATATTTTGTTTCCAATAAGTCCACAACCTTTTAATATTTTAATTTGAAGAAAAAACCTTTTTACATAGATTCAGTCAAGCATATAGATAGAACGCTATTGCAAGTTACGTGTTTAAACAGTACCATGGAAACTTAACATAGCAATGTCATTTGGAAGTGACATCCACCCTTTTTGTGGCATCTATATGCATGTGAATCCAATCAATCATCATGTCAAATGCTAGCAAGAATGTAGAATTTTTTTTTCCACATCAATACACCTAGCTGAGCTTGTAACAAGCATTTGTTTGAGTACTAGATTGAACTTATATAAAAGGTTTCCACTCAGATGAAACGACTAAAATGTTTTATAAAAAAAGTATAATGGTTGAGGAATTAGCATTCCATTATCCAGATGAGTGTATTGTGGCGACATATAATAACCATATAGCTACACTGAACAGCCTCCCCAAAGTGGGGAAAAGAACGCAGACAAAAAGTAGAAGAAATGAAGGAACTTATTGTCTGTCTTGCAAAAGCTACAAATGCTTTGCCATGCCTAATTTTCGTATCCTGTCAATATGGGCAATTGATTCAGCAGAAACTATCAAGTCTAGTTATTAAAATTATGGATTAAAGTACCAAAAAGAAATATAACTTACCTGGAAGCCAATTGCATGACTAGTCATATAAGCTTACAAAATAGTGTGAGTTGAAAACCACTAAATAATGTAGCAAGAACATAATATGGAACGAAATTTAATAAGCCATGCCAATTAAATATCAAAACAATGATATCAAAGATAATGCCTACTGACTGTTCAGGAATGTTTATAAAAAATTAGATCCAGCCAATATAATAATAGTATGGAGCAGTTTTTTTTTTAAAACATATCCCATATGCTCTTACTCTTGTAAAGCTTATTAGTTTACATATAGCAGTTATATGTATGTTTTGCAATTTAAAAGTCAGGCTATACAGATACTTACTATTTTCTCCTCGGGAGAATGTGCTACATCCTTTGAAATATGGAAATCCTTTATGTAGCCTTCATATCCAGGCTATAATAAAAATAATCAATAACAAGTCAGTGTATAACTAGGCAGCGCACATAAAAAACAGAAAAAAATTGAGAAGGTTTTAAAATAAAACAAAGAGAACCTCAGGGGAAATAAAGAGTCCTAGGCATGGGATAATATAATAAATAACTAATAAAATATTGTTACAAAACCAGTTTAGCAAAAGTATTCACCTTCACTTCAAGAAAAGCAAGTATATGGCCCATAGTCATGAATGGGTAGAACCTACAGGGAGAGAGACATAGATCAAGCACTATGTCAAAAAGCTAAGTCATACAACGATACAAATGGACACATTTACAATTCAGTATCTATGCCAGCTCAAATTGTTCACCCAATTGACAACGGAATTAAGTAGGTACAAATCCGATAAAAAATAATAGATCACCAACAGCAGTTACAATGCTTCATAGTTTTTCATCGCTTCATTAAGAAGTCAATACAAATAGTGCTGTCACCTTAACGGGGAAATTAATCAGAAATGATAGGTCTAATATCATACAGAACAGCCAAAAGTATTGAATATATCTTCATATATAGGTTTGGAAGAGAAAATTACACTTTTACTTTCTATTCCTTTTCTTCGGTCACAATTGATTACTTTCAATCTTAAATCTAATACACAAGTAAATAGCCATTGCACACATCTATAAGATACTACATCATAATCAACGAGAAGGCTGTGTCCATGTTTTGAGACGTAGGAAAATTACACTTTTACTTTCTAATCCCTTTCTTCGGTCACAATTGATTACTTTCAATCTTAGATCTAATGCACAAGTAAATAGCCATTGCACACATCTAAAAGATACCGCATCATAATCAATGAGAAGGCTGTGTCAATGTTTAGAGACCTAGGACCATCTAGTTCTAACACATAAGCCATTCGTTAATATTATAGCAAATCAGTATCTAACCTTCCTTGACACTGAGCTACCTCAATTTTTGTTTCAGATTATGTACCCTCTTTCAACGTAAGCTCTGACTGGTAATATTTTGAGGTTAGGCAGTATAGCATATTAGATAAGACTCTATACATGAACTTTGAGATCCTACAACCTTCATAGCGTCTTTATTTAGGGATATTATCTCCTAACTTATTATAAACTCTTCTTGATGTTGTGTAACGCTTTAAGAGCATTGCTCTTGACTTCAAGATCTCATTCAAAATCTTTCTAGACTCCCTCTCTCTGTCTTTCTCTCTCTCTCTCTCTCTATATATATATATATATATATATATTGCTTTCGTTCATTTGAGAAGCAAATTGACAGAAGTGAGAAGGTTCCTTCACAAAACAACGAGAAAACCAAGTTGAACGCTAAGTTTCATTAAATGGATATTTAAAACCATGAACCTTTTTATGCATTGTCTCTTTTCATGTGACTTATGATCATAACAATAAAATGATTATTTGAACTAAGGCTTTCAAATTTGATCTTACATCTTCTCTTATAAGTTCTGAAAAAATCTCAAGAATACAAAAGAAAAGGAAATGGAGGTGAAAAGAAAAACCAACTGGATAAAGAAAATAGCATAGATGTCGAGCAAGGTGGCTGCCCTGATACACACAAGACCTACAACAGGCATACTTGAAGAGAAAATAAGACATGGAAGTGAGCATCTAGACATGTTAAAAGTCAATTTAAGTAATAACAAACTTATCAATCTTACAAACAGGAAATATACAATGACTAATACTGGTCTTTCCAAAAACATGGAAATTTCAAGCATGTTCACTCAAAATTACACATTCACATACAAAATAAAAGAATGGATTACCTTGACATAATAGTTGCAATGATTGAACTGTAATTACTTGGTTCATTGTTAAGACCTCCAAGACTGCAAAAGATGCCTCCTATCTAGGTTTTGCGGGTAGAGGAAAATTCAAAGCATTTAGCAATAACAATATCAACTAACTAGAAATTTACTTTCCATTAAACATCAAGCTGACCTCATTAGCAAGAGCACAAAGCTCTTGACTCTCTTTCTCTGAGAACCATCCTCTTGCACAAGCATTCTACAATGTGATAAAAAGTCAGTATCAAGGAACAATACAGACATTAAATATACTCCTACACCTCCCAACATGATCAAATGCATATATGCTTCACATTACAAAGAAAATATCAAGCTATAGGAACCAATATTAATGATCCAAAACAAAACAGAGAAAAAGACAGCAAATAATTCGAAATATGATGGAAAACATCAGTACAAGGTTCTTGCAAAATTGACCATGCTTCAAGTACCTTTACAGAAATCATCAGAACCATGATACCTGCTCCTAGGAACAGATTGTTTCTGTGCTTGCAGACCTATTTAACAATGGAAAATGAGTCAAAGCATAAATTTTTCCCTCAGGAAATAACAGAATTTTGATCCACTTAGTTGCAGAATCAATTATGTGATGCAACTTTTGTTAATCTTCCCTAGACAAGATATATTGTTATAACAAGAAAGTAGATAAAAATCACCATGATAATAATAATCCATGCCATTACTTAAATACTAAGGTCAAACAAAAACAGCATGAGAAAAATCAATTGCACATGAATATATAAAAGCTAGCAAAACTCTCCGATACTGACAGATACCACAAACCAAAAGATCGAAACAGGAGGAAAGTCCACAATTATTCAATGGTAATAAATTGCTTTTAGTATTTTTACTGGAACATCAAGACATTTTATTCAGAGCAGGTAGGGATAATATTTGAACCAAACACTGCTTCTTTTATATCTCTGACATAAGAGTACAATAGCAATGCTTATATATGTCATTTTGATCTGTAACATATTCTATAAAAGAAAAATGCAGCAATAAAACTAGTTATTAGCAATAAAATGGGGAAGTAAAGATGTTACCTCAGTCAACAATCGAGGCAAAGATTGCACATTGGGTGGGACATCATTATTGGCAACAGCATAGTCAATGCCTCTGATATCAGAACAAAAGTAATAATCACAAAATGCAACATTCAATATGTCCAATTTATAGAGTGGGAACCAAATAATTTTCAAGTTGATCTCGTCATATTCACAAATGGAATTATCTCCAATTCTTTTTTTGTTGTTGTTGTTTTATTTTGCGCTAGAACGTATGATATATCTAGTACACCTGGCGAGGGAGAGACAGAGACTGAAGAACTCTTGAGGATTTTTCTGTTGAGCAGTTTGCATGTGCAAGGACAATCGTTCCGCAACCGCCGTCACTCTGAATGTGTTCACCACTGAACTCGACAACTGCTGCCCTTTCCCCACTGTTAGCCTTGCTGCCGACGCCGTCGCCGCCTTTCCGCTCATCCTCTACCTCTCATTCGTAGCGCATCGGAGTTTGGCTTTGTTTGGCCCTTGTACTTTCTATTTTCTAGCATGCCAAAAATTGTATTTTAAATTGTTTAATTTTAATTTTAAAATTATTTTTTAAATTAAAAATAAAAACTTTCTTATCATCGTTAGTGTGACACTTTTTATAATTTTTTAAATTAATTAATAAATTTTACTATGACATGTAAATTATGTGAAATAGTGAAATCTAGGTGATTTATTTTAAAAATAAACTCAATAATAATTTTATAATTAAAAAAATATTTAATCCAAATGAAAACTTTAATAAAATGTTTGATTGATTAGAATTACTATTTCATTCCTTATTTATTCTCGGTAATAATAGATTATGCCTTTAAGAAGCTCTCAAACATCCATGAAAGTTTAGCTTTTAGAATTAAAGACTGCAATTTTTCTCGACTTTAAAAATAGATGATCTGTTAAAGCATACTCAAACAATTACACTTAATTGCAAAGCTTTTACAGTATGCAGTTTGGTGTTTATTGGGAAATTGGGTCGGGATCTGATCCGACCGTAGCGGAATAATCACAAAACTTTTTCCTGACTTTTGATTTCCCGAAAACTAAGATCTATTTAATTCTATAAAATGATTAACACAGATCAAAATAAAGTGGAAATTTAATTCATACCTTATTCCGAAGCTTGATCTTTATCTTGATGCATCCCTCGAACCGTT
>JANSVA010000217.1:33851548-33862070 GCA_025504915.1 Erythroxylum reticulatum | reverse complement strand
TAGAATTTCCCTTAGGCTCTTGATCACTTGATCTCTTAGATTTCACCTAAAGATGGGGTAAAAATGGGGTGAGCTTGAAAGCTCATGGGTAACAGTTTATAACAAAAACATAAGCAAAACTTTTGAAACCATTTTTCTTGTCATGGAAAATTTTCATTTGAGTTTATAGAACACATGTTTCTTGGACTTTCAGCCAAAATCCACAAGTCACAAACATGAGTGCATCACACTTGCTAACATAACATAAGCATATAAGCACATCAGAATGGTTTGGGTAGATCCAAAAATAGAACATACTACACAATTCCCATAAGGGTCTTGTATAGCTATGAACTTAGAAGAGTCCATGAAGGAGCTCTATGCCACTAGCGAGTAGGCGGGAGAAGCCTTTAACTTGGTCAATGTACATGTGTCAGAACTTAGGGGACCACCACAAACCCACATAACACTTAATTCATTACTTGTAAACTTATTGCCCAAAATGGCACTTTTTCAAAAGCTTGCTTTTCATATACTTGATATATATCTTGAAAACCATTCTTGAAAACTGATTCCATAAACATGTACCTTTTCAGAAATCATTTGCGAAGTCTTATAATTAATGTAAATCATACTTATTCATCAAGAAAAAAATTTGGGGGCCAACAACATGAATAAATTAGTTTAATTATTATTTCAACATGAATAAATTAATGCATAATAATTGGATATTCATATAAAAAATATGAACTCTTAATGTTTCTTTTTTTTCCATTAGTTTACTTACTTTGTTTAAGTTAGTTATTAGTTTAATTATCCTTAAACAACTCATTTTGGATTTTCTAATTTTCTTATTAAATTAAGATTAATAAGATTAATGACTAGTTCTTTGTGTTATTAATACTTTGGATTACTCAGTTTTAATAACATCTCGTAATTGGCTTTGTAAGATTACATATTCAATTGATTATGTTTTTAGTGCTATCTTTAGGGAACTATGCTTACTGTTATTGTTAAGCTTGCTTTTTCTTTTTTTATTTTATTTACTTTACTTATGATTTCTTTCATTAGTTTCCAGTAGTTGAGCAAAAGGGAGAAAAAAGACAATTGCAGATGATTTTTATTATGGAATAGTAATGTCTACAAAGGATTCACATAGGGGAAATCCAATAGTCAATGATTAATGCTAGTTCCTCATGTATTAAACTGACTCAAAATGCAAGGAACTAAGCTGAAGTAATTACATCTCCACACTATCTTGAAGTGAAGAAAAATAAATTTGATAAACCAACTTAGTTTAACAAATCACATTCCATTTGATGTCTTTAGTAAGTAGCAATTACCTTTGATTTCAAATTAAGTATTATTAATAAACCTTATTAATTGTCCAATTGAAGTCTTGATAAATTAGGGTTCATCCTCAACTTTAGAAATATTATTGAAAAGACAATTAAGACCCTTATTTACTTTTTCCATCATATAAAGTTGCATATTACATCACCTTGTCTTTTTTTAACCCAAGGTAGGAATTTGGTATTTGATTCAATAACAATTACTCCCGAATCTTGAAAGTATTGGATCAAAAAATTAAGCATGCACGATTTGGCTAAATCGGTATATTTCAAAACTTTTTTTGGAAATCAAATTTTAGCGGAAATAAGATAACCAAATCAACATGCAAAGCCATACATGATACGGTATAAGGAAAATAATTTACTTAAAAATAAGATGGAAATTATACTGACTCCTTCGCTACAGCTTTAACTCTTCATTGTGCTATCCTATCCTCGGCCTCCTAGGTAATGTATCCTTGACCAATCCGATCTACTACTTGTTCTCCTTAGACAACTTAGTTAACAAGATCCTTTAGTGAGAAAGGAGAAGAAAACTTGAAGAGATTTTGCCTTAGAAGAAAGAAGCCAAAGACGAGACACCTCTCATGTAATTTTCGGCTAACTCATGCAAGATAGGAGAGAGAGAGAGATAAAAATTCAGCAACTCCTTGTATTCCTTCTCTCAATTTCGGTTAAGCCTCAGAGAAAGAAGTTAAGTGCATCTAATGCATCACATCCTTCCTTAATCAATCATAAAGAAGCCAATAAATGAGACGCTTCTCATTTGTTTTAAGATGGATGTATGAAAAGATCAATAACCTAAATGATACATCTCATTTTCAATTTTGTGATGAAAAGAAGGAAGAGGGTCCATCAAATGCACCTTTTTCTTCTTTAATCCAATGAATGCTAAAAGGTTACATGCTATCATTAAATGACAATCATTAACTATTTAATGATAAGATCATTACTCTATTTAATGATGATAAAGCATGTTAAAAACTATCTTAAATATAACAAACCAATGCTAAATGTGCAACTACACATTTAGCCTATTAAAACGGAAAATCCACCTTCTTTTATCTTTAATAACTTTGTTTAATTTGGTTAATCAAATTAAACCAAAGTCTAGCCCATTTCTAAATGCTCATATAGGCTTCTAATTAACAATTAATTAAAGCAAGCCTAGCATTCAATCATAGGCTTAAAACCTCTATTTGTATTTCTTACTTTGCTTGATAACCTTCTTAAAAGCCAAATGGAAAATCTAACTTGACTTATATAATTCAAGTTCCAATAAGCCTAGAATTAATTTAATCTCATTAGAATTAATTCCAGTTTATTAACTAAATGTCATTCCACTATAGACAGTTAGTTAAACTCTTAAATTACTAAATATTATCAGAACATATGTTTCAAATAAAATGTCCAATTGTGAACTCTAATATGAACCATATTATAGTCATCCGCATAATAAAGGATAAAATTATCGTTTTGCCTTTATGTTAGTTTTTCCTTCTAGATCTCCTGTTTTACACTATATGGTGATTAACAGACAAGATCTTATCTTGGTGTTCAGAGTTGATGGATAACTAGTCCATCAAACTACTAGCGCCAGTTTAATCACCAATCTCAATAAAACATCTAGGAGTAATGATATCACTAATAACTCTTTATTTGTGTGAATGTTCTCTGATACATGCTTCAATTAATAATTCCAATATGTAGACAATGGATTGATACTTTGTAAAAATCTATTCTGATTATATCAAAAATTATAATGAAACACATATGAGTTCATCACTCATTAAGATTGTTCCCCATAATAAACGAATGCTTAAGTGTATGTTTTAACATTAAAGTAATTACCTACTTTATTCTTTAAAACATACATGATTCCAGATTCATTTAATAGTGCCATTATCGATAGTTAACTACTGTCATGATATGAAACTCATCATTCCCTAGAAGTAAACTCCTTTACTTGTACGGAGTTAAATCCCAACACTACAGTCTAAATCATAATCAAGCGACCAACTTGATTATCCAACTATGAATCAATTATTTTATATTCTAATAATATACATGTTTCCCACACATCTCTATGTATATGTATATTACTTGCAAAAGAATCTCAGCACCTTATGACTAGATATATAATGCTCATACAAATAAAACCAAACTCTTTTGTTTTATTAATAATAAATATTTTCATTACAAAAGTAACTAGAAGAAAATTAAGTTATAAGTAAATACACTTGCTTTCCAAGGCACTATATTTACATAACTCCAACAGAAAGAGCAATGAAGTTAGGATTGCACTAAAGACTTATGAAATGCAACAAATCCTCTTATTAAATGTGCATGAGCTTATGTAAATAATTTACTACATGTAGACATGTTCATTAGTGCCAATTATGTACTTATCTAACAATATTTCAATTTCTTGAGTCCTCTTCTAGGTTTACCAATAATCTTTTCTAGGTTTTAGATTGACCAGCTGTGTTTTGGTATATTTAACTCCTTTTCCTTATGAAGCCTTAATCTTACTTTCCTATATGGTGATATATCTGGAATTATCACATTTCAATTTTTCTTTGCCGCATTTTGTGACCAAAAGTTTGCTTTTTGCCTACTAAACTTGCTTGCCTTGGTCAGCCTTTCTCATACTTCATTTAGTTAGATGATTTAAGTAGCCAAATCATACATTAGGGAACTAAAGCGTCATTAAAAGTCCTCAAAGAATTTGATTATGAATTTTCTCTAGTTAATAAATTCATTAAATGTTAGATATCAATTGTCATAACGCATAATACACAATAATTATCCATTCACGTTTGATATGTATGCATTAACCTAATTAAGCACAGACAAAGATTCATACCGTGAGTTACCAACTATTACTGTATAACAATTAATACACATGATCCCTTTTTCTATTAATGGGAAAAATCTTTAATAATAACCGTAAGGGACATTTATGTTCATAAAAAGAATCCTTCTTTCTACTTATTTTCATAAAAAGAAAATTGTCAAAGGACAGTTATAAATTTCGTATAAAAGAACTTTTCAAGTTCTATATATAGTTGATCTTATAATGGATACATATATATATATGCTGTGATAGGCCCAATGGTTAACAAGAAACCTTGATTGCCCACTAGAAACAGCTGATGGCCTTCCGTAAATTTTGGTGAGTTGCTTAAAGAGACTTCTGTTTTCATTTGATATTTTGTCTTCTACACAACATACATCTTAAATTCTTATATTATCTAAGAATTTTAGACTACAAACATTTTTTTTTCATGAATTCTCTATTCCTTTTTCTGTTAATGGAAGGTTCTTTTCATTTTAATTAAATCTTTGACTTCTATTCTTTCCATAACCTAAATTTCTCTAATGAAGAATTTCATTTTTTTTACTAACAAAATGCTGATGTTTTCTTTTTTTGGGGTTACGCAGTGCACCCTCCATGTATAATGCTTTCCTCAATATTTTACTGCTAGTTTGGTGTTTGTACTTGAACTTTGATGAAGTTCGATGCAGGAATTTATCTAAAGATGAAGATTTGGAGTTGGAGAATCAACTTGAACATTTTAAAAAGCCAATCATCAAAACTATGTTGGTAAGAAAAGAATTACATATTTAATGTATTGTAATTTAAAAAATATTTATTTCCTATCAGTATAGTAGCATTACATGTTCATAATATAATAGCCAGTGATTTTATGATTACCTCTTCAAACAAGTTCTATAAAATATAGAGTTAGATCTTCTAGGACAATGGTCCTGATATTTGTTTTTACTTTTATAAAAATTGTAAGATATTTTTCCTCCGATAAATTAATTGTACGTCTTAACAAAGCAAAATGAGAGATTTTACTCCGACTTTAATTGGTTATAAATCTAGAAGTTTTAAACATATATATGTTGATACCAAGCCATAAGCATATATAGTTGCATATTTTTTGATATAAGGTTTATATTGTGCTACCTTGATGCAAACTCATGAACATATATAATGTTTTCGATCGTTTAATAGACAATGTACGGAGACAAATATGATTGTGTAGATTTTTACCAACAACCAGGATTTGATCATCCCATGTTGAAGGATCGCAGATATGAATTTAAGGTACGCTTTAATATCTTTTTTTATTCCCCCTTGTACATTTGCGTTTTAGGTGTGTTTCAAGTTTTTCGTTGAATCCTTCCTATATGTAGATATATTTGATTACTTGTTTATAATATGAAAATGGATATAACAATTTTATAAACTCATATTGTATCCCTTGTTTAATTTTGAAATGATAAAAATGAATTGTTGCAGATGAGGCCATCATCAGATTTTAAGACGACAGCTAAAAATTCTTCAAGTTTTTTCAATCCAAAGTCTATTTGGAAAAATGGAAAAGGATGTCCTTATGGTACTGTTCCTATCAAGAGAACTAATAAAGAAGATCTTATAAGCTGCAACAATATATGGAGCAAGATACAGACCTGACACTCCTGATAATCCTGGTGTTCACGTAAGTTACTGATACTATAATTAGTTATTAATTATCATGTAAAACTCAATTCAAGCATTAGTTCCTTAGAATGAGCTTAACCTACCAACCTGTCCTCATACTATCTGGGGTGTTTCTCTAGAAGCCTGAATTGAAGCTGCATTTCAAGCATTAGTTCCTTAGAATGAGCTTAACGTACCAACCTGTCCTCATACTATCTGGGTTGTTTCTCTCCTCAATTTTCTTTACCTTTAGCTAAGTTCCTCAATCTCCCTTGGGCTAACCTCCAATCATAAGGGGACAACAAGACCAAGCTTTAAAACAACTCTTTTGCATATCATATATCATTTAGAATTTTCATAATAGATAATAACTATAAGAATAAGTTTACGAAGTTATCACTAATATAATTATTAAAAAATAATTAATCTAGTTATTAACAATAAATATAAATATTTTTATTTCTTAATTTTGAATATTTATGTTTTTCTGTGAAATGTGAAAATTTTAAGATGGGTTTTGAGATATTAAAAAATAAATTGAAATTTTTTATTAAACTTAAAGTAGGATGGTAATCTGAATATTAAGTTATTTTGTAATAAAAATTTATGTAATGAAAATAAAATTTCTATTCTTGTGGTATTTAATTTAGTTGTTAAATGTAAATTGGATTGATTGCATGTACAGTACGCAGTACTTCACACAAATATAGAAAATGGCAAATACCATGGAGGCTCTTACATTCCTACCGTTTATAACCCACCAGTACAAGGTTCTCAATTCAGTGCTAGTCACATGTTGATTCGAAATGGTGTAGACAGTATAGAAGCTGGGTGGATGGTAAGTCTACTTCATAACTCTATACTAGAGTCGAATATTATACTTTTGCGTTATATTTTCTTAATCAAACTCATCAACAAAGAACATCTCAGTTGAAAAGATTTTTCTGTTTTTACTATCCTTTTCTTATTGTATCAGGTGAATCCAAGAATCTACAAGGATAATTTAACTCGAGGTTTTGTATACACAAATGTTAGTTCAACTTTAATGATCGTGCTTTGAGACACATTATTTGATTTAATTATAAAAAGAAAAGTCTAATTTTACGTTGTAATAATGTATGTTTACAGGCTGGACAATTACATTGTTTCAATGTATATTGACCAGGATTTATAATTGATCATCCAGACGTACCTCCTGATGCTATTACTGCTCCAGTTTCTACACGAGGAGGTCCAATTTAATTCTGGGAAATATTGATATATAGGGTACGTCTCGCAACTTCATTGAGAAGAATTTAATTACAATTTTTTCTAAGTTATTTATGATTATGTCCCCAATTATGAAACAGGAACAGCTCAATGAAAACTGGCTTCTTAATATAAATTTCAACGGAGAAACTACAGAAATAGGATATTGGCCACATGATATTTTCACTTCAGGCTTGGGAGAGATTGCTACATATGTAGAGTGGGGCGGCGGCAAATATCTTAATGATTTACAGAGAGATGCATATTGCAAGTACGTAAAGTACGTAAATGAGAATCACGTAATCGTAGATGCTGATAATCTAGCTCCTTTCGTAGATACCGATTGCTATTACTTGGTCAATACGGGCAAATGTTGGGGATCTCTATCCATATGGTTATTTATTTTCGTGGGGGGGGTAAAGGTGGCTGTGTAGGGGCATAATGATGCGTTCAGCACCTCTCTCAGACATTACTTGCGAGATCTTACGAAATAATATTATCTCATTCTCACATGATATTTAAGCTGCTTATTAAAATAAGTGCCCAAAACTCTTATCCAAATGTATTTATTATTACAAATTTTCCCTTCTATTTTGCAATTTATAACGGTATTTCAGTGGTTCAAAAACATTTATTTTTTAATCGAGGTTGACATTAATTATTGTTCAAGTCCTAAAATATGAAACAAATTGCTTCCCGGATTACTCGAGTAGTTAAAAAAGTAATACACCTTATATGCTATTAGAACGTGTTAGTCTTGTATGTGATATATAATTGAACATTATTAAGTAAAAAAAATGCAGTTGGTGCTAAAGCTACCTAGACCACCTTAAATAACATATAACATAAAATGTCACACTAACGTCACCCACATAAAACGTATATTGATTTTAGAACTCTACATTTCATGTTTAACATAAATTAATCTTTCATTTTTTGAAATAAATATTTAATTTTTATTTTTATTTTTAATAAGAACTATATATATATATATATCTTGTCTGGCATGAATTTTCTTTCCTATATTTTAAGATAAGCACGTATAATAATTAATAAATTCATAAAACGAGAGATTGTAATTATAGAAGTCACAAATGTTACGGAATTATATATAAGATATGATTTACCAAAAAGATGAGTTTGTTGGATAAGATGAATGCTTATCTTGATTATTATGCAAAACTAACCTACTTCTTGATTATTATGTAAAACTGGTTTGAAGTTCATATTCGTGTCCATTATGTATAACTGAATTAACCAATTAAATTAAAACGATATATAGTGGTTACAGATTCTTATAAGTAAATAGTGTTCACAGATTCTTGCAAATTAACATCCAGTGGTTTGTCTTTTGAAAATTTAGACTCAAAAGTTTACTAATATTTGAAAACTATAAAAGATACGACAAGTGTCTCTTGTCCGTATCATGTTCTAACTTCAATGTTTGTAATATTTTGTTTGAAATGTACCGTTTTTTGTTTGTTTTTCCCTCTTATCTCTATTTTCAAAATTCAAATCATATTTGAGTGACGTTTAACATCTATGTTATTTTGTTCAGATTCTACAAATAAGATTAAGTGATAAAATAAAACGAAACAAAGCCTATTGAAATTATGAAAACTAGAGGGAACAGATAAGAATCATAGAAATCATTCTGTTTGAGGGTTGTCGTTATATTGTGTAAAGCAAGAAACACAAAATAATCTGTTGAAAAACTAAAGAAATTATGTTCTTTAAGTTCTAAGTCAATGGAACCCATGTAACGAACATCAAGAATCTAAAAAAGTAATTGTTGGACAATCCCTTATGTAAGATGTAACATACCCACCCAGAAGTTGAAGGAAGTCTTCTCATTTGTATGATCTATTCAAATCGTGGCTTGGCGAGGAGCTAACGTCATAAAAGCAGTGGACGTTCGCCCCACAGCGAACATCTCCTCCTCTGGCGCCGTATACTTCTTTTGTGGCAGCATCTCCTTTTTCGTTGACTGGCTATCTTGAAACATGACAGCGGGCTAAGTATTGCTTCACTGACATCGATTATGTAAATGGTCAAAGTTTTATTTTGCTCAACTTACAGATGCTTGGGTTATGTGCATCTGGTGTACGCAGTTGAAAATAGGAGAAAGTGCCCAGGTTTCTTCTTCAAAATAAGAAGGGCTAACTGCCCAATTTGGGGCCAAATGTTTTTTGGTTTGATCAATTTAGGGCTAAATATTTTAACCTACTTAATCAAGGTTTAAATGTTATCAAAACTACACAATGTTATGTCATTTTGGACGGAAATTTGGTGTCGTCATAAATGTGCCATTAAGTCTTAATGAGATTCCTTATGTGACATTCTCTCTGCAAGGTGTAGTGATGACGTGATAAAAAGTTCATAGATTAATTTTATTTTTTTGGAGAGAGAAAATATATAATAAAAACTTTCAAAGAAACCCTTTATTTACTTTCCATTCCTTCGTATTTGGTGTCTGGTATTTTCTTGTAGAAAAAGAAGGATTGTAGATATCTTAGCAATACATGAAATTTCTCCATTATGACTTCTCTTCCTCGCTCAAGGAGTTAAAAAGTGTCTGATTTGATGTTTGGAAATGCACTATCACTTGGGGCAGACATGGTTCACTAATACAGCCTCCGAAGAATCATTAAACCGCTAATACAATATGCAAAGGAAGAAACCTTTCTATATATATGCCATTGTCTATAGCCTTTGATATAAAAGGTCCAAAAAAAATGTTACCGTAATCATTAGCTCAAATATGCTTATTACTTACTCCAACCATTACGTACGTCTAATAAAAGGATTGTTTTTATTATATTAGGGATCTTAAACTACTCGATATTTATATGTCCTTTTTGTTTTCATTAGTTTATATAGAAACTAAACTAGCTTTTGAGGCAAAAAAGATGAACATAATTAGACTTATTATTATAGCAGTGGTGAGTCTAGGTCAATCCCACAAAGAGTGTGTGTAAAGTTTACGAAATGAAACTAACTAGTGTTTAAATTTAACAGGGGAGGGGGACTTGCTTTTAAAAGAAAAAAATAAAATAAAACTAACTAATAAAAACAAATTAAAGAAAACATACAAAAAATTATAAAAATAGGGAATTCGGTAAGAACCTGGTTCTTTGGTTTAACCTCGACCTACACCCTAACTGAATATATTTTATTAATTTGTTGTTCTCTAACCTCTCCTAGTAATTATTAATCGTGAGTTAATAATTAACCTAAGTTTTCCTTTAGGTTTTGTTTAATCAAGATGCGATCGTTAATAAAACCTAACCACTGAACAACCTAGGATACGATCTCTATATTTAATTAGGTATTAGTATTACGAATTAGGAAAACTGATTAATCAAGGAAACAATCACATACGATGCGTCATTTAACTTAGGTCATGTTATCCCTAATGATTACGAATCATTAGTCGCTACACATGAATTTC
>JANSVA010000217.1:33807183-33817611 GCA_025504915.1 Erythroxylum reticulatum | reverse complement strand
TGTAACTATATATGTATCTATATCTGTATCTGTATCTATATCAGAAAGGCACTTGGCCACCATAAATAATAACAAATCTAGAGTCTCATATATGTCTACATCTGCATTTGTATATTTATGATTATGAAAGATATGATTATGAGAACTTTTCTAAGATTGTGATGATAAAGTGTTGTGCCATGATAATGTGATTAATTAGGTTATTCATGTACTGAAAGAATATTTGTGAAATTGGTTAGTTGTGTGATATTTTTATATTTGGCCTGAGTGAGATCATCAATGATGGTTCACTCATTGAGTTCGCAAAACTCATTAAAAATTACAATATGGCTTTTCAAATGTGAGACAAGAGACCTAGCTCTTAAGATTGTCTACAGGAACATTTTGAATTAAGTTATAGCTCAAAGGTCTGTCAGCTAACATCAGAGCAGTTATAGACTGTATTTTGTAGTTTATTTGACATATAGAACTTTTATATAAAGGATTGTAAATAATTTTTTCAATGACTACAATGTAAACTTTTGTTAATGAGTGAAATGAAGTATTGAGGTTTTTAGTATTGTATATTCTTTATAATGCCATTTAAGAGATTATGTTTTGTTTAGAATTTAAAAAATTCACTAATGAAGAAAAAGATTACATAAAAGAGGTTCTTAGCATTCTCAATCTTGGATCAACTAGAAAGCCTAGGTAGATAAAACGACAATGTTTATATGTAAAGCATATAGCCATTACAATTAAAAGAGTCGTTTGACCTTTTGGGTATAACGACTTGCCTCTTTCTCGAATCTTCTTTCCCTTTCTCGATTAGATTATAAGCTCTCTCGTCCGGTAATCCAAATGCGAACTCTATGAGTCATCTTCCCTTCTATTCTTTGCTCAGAAACATCTCAGGCAATTTAATCATATTATGTATCTATCTTCAGACTACATTATTAGGGCTTGATTTTGTCCTTCAACTTCCAGATCTTACGATGTAACGATGTCGAAGGGAGGCGATCTCTGTTTCCTTGACTTTTTTGATATAGATAGGAAAGTTTTGGTTCTGGTAACTAACTTTTAATTGTTTTAAGAGTCGCAAAATTTTTCCTTTACTTTCACAGGAGTGCGGGCTTACTGAACTCGATTCTTCTGTTAACAATCCAGCGCTTGGAGACCTAAATCAAGTTAGTATAGTTTCTTTGAAGCTTCCTTGTCAACTTCTTCAATCAAGCATTGTTGAAAAATTATAGGCTTTGCAAATTAGCTCAAAAGGGGAATCATATCCTCAAAAGGTACGATAATTTGTAAACTTTCTTTCTTTCCTTTATTTTACCTTTGCTTAATCCATTATCTGTTAATGACAGGGAAAATGAAGAATGGTGAAGCATTGACCTTACCTTGTTATCCAGGTAAGTCAGTACTGGTCTTCTCCTATTTCCTTTGATCTGCAATATATAGTATGCTTGTATGCTTGAATAGAACCTAGGCTACTTAAGTAAAGAATTTTGGTTTCATTACTGCCTATGGATAGTGTAACTAGTTCATAAGACAGTCTGAACTAGCTATTGGTTTAAGCAATATGCTATATTCTTCAGGCTAGAGCCATTCTCCTACTACAGTGGAGGTGTAACTAGTTGATGATCAGTTGCTCCCTTATGTTGGCAATAGTGAGATCTCATAGGGAGCTATTAAAAGTAAATTGGTCTCTAAACCTTCTATTGTTCCTTTTCTTTCCAGATGACATTAAGACAAGTAGCCATCGATAGTAGCATAATGTCCCTATTGAATTTTCAGCAGCTCAAGTTAGGAATTACCCTTATGATCTCTGTCAGTCTGCCATGGTTGAAATTAGGTGCACATAGCTTGGATATTTTATCCCTTAGTCCTCTAGAGCGAACACATTCAAAAAAAGTGGTGGTCTCTGTTTTCATCCTCTAGGTTACACAGGATGCATAGCTTAGAGGAAGATAGGAATTTCAACCTATCCAAGGCTCTTAGCATGTCCAACATTGCTAGCCAGAGTTGAAAGCTATCATTAGGTCTAAGTGAACTTGACAGAAGCCCAGGACATGGACCACAACCATGGCCTACATGTCACAATCATGACAGAAGGCTCAATTCCTACCTCAGCAGACACGCAGACACTCAAAAACGTCAAGTTTGGAGAGAATTTTAAGACCTTTCGGACCTTAAAAAAACCCTAGGGCTGCTTAAAACACAAAGGATATTTAAAGAACAAGACAAAGAGGCAGAAAGAGCTTTTTCATAAGCCACTTTTGAGAAACCCTAAAGATAATTCATCAAGAGATTGAGGAACAAAAGAAGGAAGACAGAAGAGGAAAAGAAGATGATTCGACGTACTTTCTAGATTAGGAGGGTTCCCATCATTGTTGTCTTCCGTCCTCCATTTTGATTGTATTTCATACTTATTTTCAGTTTTATCATTATATAGAATTGTATTGAATAGTCAATAATGGGATCTAAATATTGAGGATGTTCTAAATTCACCTTTAGAGTTTTATTCTTGATTTAATGAAATCTAATTGCTTTTATGTTTATTGGATTTATTATGATTAAATTATATGATTGCATAATTTGATAATAAACTAAGAGGGTGAATCGAGTGAAAAATAATTAAATTGGGCTAGCGAGAGTTAGGTGATTTAATATAACAAGAATTAAATCAAATTGATAATTGTGCAAAGAGAGATCTTGCATAGATTCTTAATAGTTTATTGGACAACTTTAGATCTAATTAGGGTTTTGGATAGATTGTTAATTGAGAGATTGCAATTTTCATAATCTGATTAGGGTTTATAATTTAGAGTTAATGATTATAACTCGAGAGAGAGTAATCAACACTAGGATTGTCTAAAACCAATAATCCAGTAATTTATAATCAATCAGGTTAGTGTTAAGTATAGGTAAAATTTCCTTTTCTCAATTGTTAATTCCCTTAGGTTGACTATTGGGTGTGTTGCAATTTTCGAATTATTAATATTTTCATAATTTATTTCTGATTTAATTTGATTAATTGAATTGAATTTTTGTTTTAGTTTCGTTACATCTTGAATTTCTATTATTTGTTTTGGCCTTAGATTTTAGGATTATATTATCCCTCCTCGTAGGATCGACACCTTAAGTACTACGCAAACGAACTGTATGCTTGCAGATTATCGAGGGTATTATTGAAACTTGCACACGTCAAACACCCGATCAATAACAAAACATCTAAATGGAACTAGTCTTTGTTTGATACATTTTTATATATACTCAAAGGGTTGAGAGGCATTGAAATATTTACTTTCATACTAAATGCAAAGATTTTCCAAAGATAAATGATGTTGTTTGATGTCGTATCATATGTGCAAGAAGGTTAGTAGTAATATAGTTTGATGTTGTATCATATCTACAAGAAGGTTAGAAGTAATATAGTTTTACTCTTTAGTGAAAGTATGTAAATGACATCTACTTACAAGGAACAACTCATATTTTTCAATTAATGAAAATAAGATAATTTAAAAACAACTCTTAATTGGGTATGAAAAGATAATAACTTAGATTCTAGGAATAATGATCTATATATATCAGTTTGTTGACTTATTCTAGTCTAAGCATATAGAAAATGTACTAAAGATATTTAGCATTTGTGATATCTTATAAGTATCAAAGATATTCATTATTTTATGTATGAGCTCAAATTTGAGTTTAAATTCATATAAATTTGAACTTTAGTCTAAAAAGAACATAAGTAATGATTAGTTAGGGTATATTTTACTCTAAACGATATTTGAGTTTGAAAGTTTCTAACATCAATCACTATTCAAGCTATAATACATTATTATTTAGTAAAAGTGGCTATTTAGATCAAGAAGATCTTTGATGAACTTGGCATAGTTTCATGTATTATTAAAACAAACAATATACTATGGAATATTAGAGTCATTACGCATACAAAGGGAGAAAAAGTTTTATTAAGGATCTAAGATATATCTTGGCAATTCCTCTTAATTATGAAGATAATTGAGAAGTAGGTTATAAGGTTTAACCAAATTCTCTCTAAAGAGAATTTTGTGGAATTCTTTAACTAAATTAATGTCCCAATAGTAACATGATCATCATACAGAGATATGATATATGATACTTAAGTAATTATCTTAGTATAAGTGAAAATTTCTTGGTTTATTCCTTATAGTAAATTGGTTAGTTATATATTTGTAACATAATTAATTAATCTTTATTTTATGCATATTTTTTAGTTAAGTAACTTATAGGTCTATGGGATAAATATACTTACCAAATGAAGGTATGACGAGATTTTAATTATGAGATTTATTTTATATTTAGATATTATCTCTATATTTTACCTAGTAGTTACTCTATAAGACTAGATATTGATAAAAATGGAAAAATAGTACATGTTTTTTTTTCCTTACAATGGAATTAGTCAATCTTATAAACTAAATAATGGATATATTTAAAGAAATATGTAGATGCTTATTAGAAAATAAGATTATTGAATTGACCCAATATTATAATTCTATGTGAAACATTACTTATGTTTGTATGTATGTGAGAGTGTGTGTGTGTGTGTGTGTGTGAAAATACACATTATAATGATTGTATAAGGAATCTTTTATCTTTAGTCTTTCAAAGTGTCTCATATAAGGATTGTTAAAAATATGAGATTGTTATATTTTTAACATAACTTAATCCTTTTCAAAAATAACTTGCTTAGTAGTCATATGACATGAATATATAAAGGTAATTGAGTGATCTATAGAGTATTAATTACCTAAAATAATTAGGAGGAATACTTTGTTGCTCTTTATAAGTATCAACTTATGAAATTTTCTATTTGAAAATAATTTTCAAATTTCATTAGAAGAACCATTTATTAAAGCTAAAGAAATAATATGATTGGGCTTAATAGAAAAATTATGTACTAAGATATTAGTCAAAATTATTTTCATATTCCTAATATTGAGGTGACTATAATGTATTGCTAGACACTAACGCTAATTAATGGATATAAATTATTTTAGCTCAAAATTGAGGATAAATTAAAGAAATTTAATTATATGATCTTAAATATAATTTAATATTATAATTTAAATTCATTTTCAACATAATTAGGAATTTAATGAGTCAAATACAAAGAATAGTTGAAAAGAAAAAAGATGATTTAATCATGGTAGACATAATACTAAAGTTTGTGAATTTTAAAGTTAAATATATTTAATTAATGAGGACCAATATTAGATATTATATTTTATTGGGACCTAAATAGTATTTAAATTATAATTATAATTATAATTCCATTTAATTATTAAAAGGTCTAAACTTTAATATAAATATGTGTTGTGAATTACAATAATTTTTAGTAATATATTTTATAAATCAGTTTCGTGAAAGGGTTAACAAAAAAAAATAAACTTTATGATAAATTATGTTTTTTGTTTCATATTTATAATATTTGTGGATTAATTCAATGATAGAATTAAAGAGATTTTAATTTTAAAGAAATTACGAAAAATATTGTTTTTTTACTAGCGAACATAATATGATCACGTACATTTTGATTTCCCAACATTAATTTGGACAGGACAGAATTCTTTGAAGAAGATCAGCCTTCTATAGACAGCTACCCATAGAATTTCTAGAAAAGAATCCTTTCTAGTTCACATTTACTGAAGCCAACTTGAACCACTGGCTTGTTGGGTTTTCTCTGCAATTAGGATCGCCCGCAACACAAATGCACTTGTTAGTCACAATCTTGGTAGGATTAGATGAGTCGAGCTCTAAGCATAGATCTTCTCCATTTTGATTTCTGGCAGACAAGTGAAGCTTAGAGCTGGAAACAGATCTCCAAGTGCTTTGTGGTCCGGAACAGGTAGTTGACAGAATTGGTGCAAGTCCCTCACCCGTCACTTGAAGGCACAAATTAACACCGACCAACTTTATCGGAGAATCATCTTTATCGTGAGTCCATCGGCTAAAATTCCGGCATTCGCTGGCATAAAACTCATTTTTATCATTTGTTTGGACACAGCTACCAGTTTGTGGATGATAAATCACGTAGGATGAAGAAGAATTTGTACTTGGCACTGCATTCGTAAGCAGGTGTTTCATTTTATATGAGTTATCTAGAATAATGCAATACTAAAATTATACTATTTACAATGATAATGTAGGCAAACCTTGAAGTTCGGTCTTCGCAAGCCTTAACCTCTCTTGTAGTTTAGGGTTTCTTAGTAGATTCCAGTTAACATCCAACAGACCGAATGTTTCCTCGTGATAAGTTTTGTTATCCCTAAAATAGTAATCTCCCTGCAACCCCCACAAACCCCAGTCCAAATCCTTCTCAGCAATATATGCCAACAAGCAGCTCAAGTAGTAGTCTTCCAAAGAGCTCACATTTTGCTGGTTGAGGCCAAATTCACCGATAAATAGAGGAACTGCATTCTCTCCTTTGTTTAAAAATCCAAACTTTCCATCTATGAGTTGGATTTTCTGAGCACAAACCTCATTCAGTGGTTGGTTTAGCCAGCTATTTCCATCGCCTGTACTCCATGCATAAGAATGCGCCTCTAAGACCAACTTGTTATCTAAGTTGAACCCCAAGGGCTTTGCTTTCAAGAAACTGAGATCTGTGGCATAGTTTAGGCCTGAGGCCACTACTAGCACATCTGGATTTACCTCATGAATCTTATTTGCAGCTTCGGTGATGTATTTGTACCAAAGGGTTTCATTCTGATGAGGACCACGCATCTCATTTCGTGTACCTATCCCAATTACCTGTAACAAAAGTAAGCCTTAATAAATAACATTACATATTCTTTTTCAAACAGATGAAAAACATAAAAGGTTAGTCCTAAAGAAAGACGTTTATCAAAAGAGATTTCAATAAGCAACATATTGAAATGAAAATTTTTAACACACCTGAGATTTGCCCTTGTAGCGTTGAGCTACAGTAATTAAACTATTAATCCATTCTTGGGCCTCAAAGTACGTGTCACCGAAGAAGCCATTGCCATCATTGTCACTACAACACCAAATCGGCATGCTCACATGGTTATCAAGCAAGACTAACAGGCCCTTTTGACCCATTGCATCAACTATAGTATCAAAAGCTTGAAGAAGTGTCTTGTTCATTAGAGAAGGGTTGTTCTTGGCCACTCCTTCTTTTGCATCTGAAAGGTTCAGCATATCAAAAGATTGTTGGACTTTGAGATTTCCCATCTCTGGACGAGTGAACATGTAAGTTGCCCACGTAAAGCGGACGCAGTTGAATTGGTTATCCACCACCTGGAATAAAATGTAGTCCAAAGGCTTCTTGTGCAGACCCTCAGCCAACATAGCTCCCACATGGGAAGGCCAATTTACGCAGTGCAGCTTAACACGTTCACCCGTTTTCGCATCCACAACCCATCTGTTGTTCGTTGATAGAGGCAAGGCGTTACCAGGAACACTATATAGAAGACATGAGAGTAAGAAAATGGCGTGTAGTGCTTTCCCCGGCATCTTCAAGTTTAACAAACCTGAAAATCCGAGAGATTGTCCAATGATTTCAAATGGCTTTGCTTCGGTGATGTTGATCTATGGCTCCTTCACTTAAATAAAAAGTTTGGTTGGTCAACAATACATATTAGCCTCAACCACCAAACAAAATTTATCTAAATATACTAGTAACCTACTAGTTAGTTTCTATATACATATTTGACAATGAATCGGTAAAGAAGGAACGTCAATATCGACCACAAGTATCGAATGGAGGAGTATGAGCTCAAATTATAGAATATTATTAATTATCTTCAGAGTTTTGAAAATGGCTCAAATAGATAAAGACAAAATTAGGTTCACGTGAGGTTCAACTTATTAATGTCCTACTTTGAATGGATGTAGTATGAAAAGTACAAGCTTGGTCTTTACTGAAATATCAAATTTAGATTCTGGTATAAAAATATTCTTTGCAGGGAAGAAGTTTAACATTAAAGATCACCTTAAAAGAAGCATAAAAAACATCGTCAATTATGGTTGCAAAAGATATGTAAGCATTAAAATTCACTTTTGTTATGATGCTTTATTACTAATGGCATCTACTTCCTATTTGGAACCAGAAAATTGTAAGTGCGCTACGTTAAGAACTAAAATCTGTTTTACTTGAACCAATAAATCCATTGTCGACTAATATTGAGTGTCCAGCCCTATTTTAAAACTTTCGGTAATCGTAGACAATTTTACGATTCATGTCTTTAATTAGACGACCGTGTAGATTAATTATGTAAGTTTCTGTAAATGTTTAAAGATAAATAAAAGGCAGTGCATGATAAACAATCACTAACATAAAATTTTATTTTGTGATATAAAATAGAAAAAGACAAGAGTTTTCCTAGAGAGTACAGTCACAACATCCAAAAGTGAGGAAAAAAATAAAGAAGGCAAAGATTATTGTATTCTCATCTTTGTTTGATTGTTTTTGGGATTGGTTTAAGTAATTATTGATTGTGATATTAACTTTAAATTCAATCCTGAAACTTTATGAGACAACTTATTGTTTTACTAGTGAGAGATCAACTTTTCTTGTAAATTCTCATTGAGTTTAGTGGATTTATTTATCGATTTGTACTATGATTTTCTCTCTACATTGGAGGTTTTTAGGGTTAAATCTTGGTATTTGTTTCATCGTTTAGTTTCTTATTCTCGTAATTTTTTGCTGCTACAACTTGAAGAGTTCTTTCTTGTCATTAATATTTAGTTGATCTTTTAGAAATATATATACTTGTCTCCCAATAAGTGGTATCAGAGCCATCATAATGGATGGTCAAAATAGCTCTATGATCAAGTTAACGTCATCAAATCACTCAGTTTGGAGGCCATGATGGAGGACCTTCTTGAAATGTGCTTAAATGTTGACACATTCAATCCATTACACTTAGTGATTAATGTTTAAATTGCTTAGGACACTCACTTTAGCTCGTATTTGATTTTAGGTATATTTTGGAAGTGAAGGAGTTAAAGTGACCCGAAATCCTACTTATTGAGTCACCTTCTCAATGTTCATACTCTATTGTCTTCATGTAGCAAGAAGAAGAAGATTAAAAGAAGAAAAGACAAGATAGAGAATAAAAATGAACATGAATTGCATGCATGTGTAGCATTTTAATTACAATGTTACAATCGTGAGCATTGTCTCAAGGCTGTAACAATTAAAATGTTATATCCATGAGACCACAGCTGTAATATGAATTACAAGCCTTATTTTAACCTACCAAGAGACCATTTCATGCTAACTGTCCCATTTAACTTATCTTTTGAATATATAATGAACATATTATCTCATCTTGGTGGAGGTGGTAGGACACAGTACAAATAAGACAACAGCTTCGTTATGAATTCCTCTTCGGTTTTCAAGGGGGAGAGAGGTGACAACAACCACATTTCTTAGAGATGAGTGATAGCTACAAAAGAAGGGGAATAACTGAAACAACACTTAGACGCAATTCATCATCAAATCATCTTGATTGATACGGCTAAAGGAGAATAACTGAGAGAGGAGCTTCATCATCAATTCCTTTTTGATTTTCAAGATGGAAGGAGGCGAAAATAGCTATTCATCTTGAAGATTAATAGGGAAGAAAGGCCAACTTCCCAACACCAGTTCAAAAGTGAAATCGACGCCCGAGCTATGGTTAAACTTATATCATCTTATTAATGTTGAATCTCTCTTTTCTGATTGTTATTGTTGATTATGTTTATGGAATTGGGTTTTCTAAAGATGATCTTGATATATTATTTAGATTACTCTATTATGAACCCTTTGCTAAAATGTTGAATATAATTCATAAATTTTATATTTGGTGTTCATTAGTAGCCACTAGTGATCTTAAATCGTTAGGAATAATAAAACTTAGGTTAGATGACCCAAGCGTGTGAGGTTACTACCTATATTGATCCATTTTCCGCTTCGTAATGTGGCTTCCAAATTGAATTTAAAGATCGTATCTTAGGTTATTTGATGGCTAGGTTTAATTAACATATATGTCTTAATTAAACACAAGCTAAGGGAAAATTGGGATTAATAGAGCATATTGTTAGTCCACGATCAATAATTCAAAGAGAGATATGAAAACATTAGGATAATGGGATATGTTTAATATTATCATGTTTAGGCCAAGATTGATTCCAGAATCATATTTTACACAAATTGATCACTTTTATCATTTTCGATTATTTTATATAATTTATGTAACATCTCATTACCTGTGAGAAGGTTAGAATAGTAAATATGAATGTTCAATGAGAGATAAGAAATGCATGTTCATGTTTAGGCCTAATACGACAGGTTCGTATAAGTGAATAGCTATATTTTGCACCTGAATATGTCTGTACATGCATTCATTGATATTCCGGGTATAATGGGATTGATTTGTGATTTTTTTAGAC
>JANSVA010000217.1:33794131-33807083 GCA_025504915.1 Erythroxylum reticulatum | reverse complement strand
AAAGAGCACATTACCTTTGAAGGTTGTGGTCGCGTGCAAACTTGAGGTATGCAGGGCCCAGTTCGCCCTGAAATGTAAATTGCATATGCTTTAGTGAAATTGTGTTACTCATGTGAAATGCAAAACTATGAAATAATTGTTGTGTGAATTGATGTGTTCCATGAATTGAGTGGACCATCGATGATGGTTACCTTATTGATTTCGCAAAACTCACCAAAATTGCAACGTTGTCTTTTCAGGACCAAGAGACGACTCTAGCTACTGAGAGGCTCTATCAGCCGTGTATATTGTGATTGGCAAGAGAAGTCATGGCTCAAAGGTCGGTCAGCTGGGATTTTTGGATGAATTAGTTAGATTGTACATATTTTCCTCATTCACAAAGTACTATTGTATTAGGTTTTGATGATGTACATATGGAAATTGTTGAAAGACACAATGTAAACTTTCGATTTTTGAGAAATGAATGAGAAAAAGTTGGTTTCAAAAATATTGTGATTTCTATAATGCTTTATAAGTGATTTATGATACCATGCCATGAGAAGAAAGTGTAGTAATTGAACGTAGTGTGCCCTTATCCCAGAGTATGTGCCGGGATGACCTCCAGGCCCCCCAATGCGTATCCCTAGGTAAGGGGACGCTACAATTTATGTTCGCTAGACTAGTTTTACTTTATTTTCTTAATTGCATTAAACCCAAAACCCTTTTATTTCCCTTGCATCAATTATTGTCATTATGAGAATTAACTTAACATTCCTTATAGATATGATCCCAACTCACCATAGCTATAAAAAAAACTTTTAGAGTGCAGAGTTAGGTAAATTTTCAATGTATTCGAAACATGTTGTCACTTCTATACTATAAGGATCTCTTTGATCCTATTGATGTGGACAGAGGTGTGAAGGATGATGTTCCATCAAAACTTGAAAATATGTCAGATGGAGAATAGGACAAGATAAAGTGGAAAACTCTAGGCAATATTAAGCAATGGATTAATATTAGCATATTCAACTATATGTCTCAAGAAACATATCCTTTTGAGCTATGAAAGAATCTAGAAGGTCTATATGAAAGGAAGACTACTCATAAAAAGGCTTCTTTGATTAAAAGACTTGTGAATTTGAATTTGAAGGCTGGGAAATCAGTATAGGAGTATCTAGGTGATTTCCAAGACATTATAAACAAACTTACCACAATGAAGATCACTCTTGATGATGAGTTACAAGCCTTGCTCTTACTAAGTTTGTTACCAGATAGTTAAGAAACACTAGTGGTGATGATTAGCAACTCAACTCTTAAAGGAGTGCTTACTTTAGATGTAATCAAAGAGATTATGTTTAATGAAGAAATCAAAAGAAAGGAGATTAGAGTTGACAGCGTGCAAGCTTTCGGTATAGAAAGTAGAGGGAGGAATAAGAGTAAGGGTCTCAAAGGTTATAGCAAGTCTAAAAATTGTTCAAAGCTCATAAATGACAAAGATGTTATGTCACAACCCAGTACCACATCGGGCACATGACAACCATCGCATACCCAGGTTAAGGATATTCACAATACCTTTAACCCGACTATGCAAGGCTAACTGATTATCCTTCGAAAACATTTGGATAGCACAACGACTGCAGTTTGAAAATCCCAATACATGTAAATGAGATTTAAACGCACTTCTATATTTACATTTAAAACTCTAACACAACTTCTAGACTTTTAAGTCTACTCAAGAGCAATCTCAACAACAGTACAAAAGATTTATACATAAGGTCATTTACAAACTACAAGACAGTCAAAAGTTCATTTACAAAATCATAAAGCATAACAACATAACCAATTTAATAAAAATAGTTCATGAGCCACTATACAACAATAGTACAAAACAGAGACTACCTACGTAGGGTAATGCCTTTAAAATGTCAAAAGACCGCACGATATACTCGGAGCTTTAAGCTCACCAAATTAACATGTATGGTTGGAAAGCAGAGGAGTGAGTATACTATGAACTCAGTGAGCAAGAAAGACATATATCGCAAACAAAACCAAATACACACCAAGACAGTCTAGATAAACTAAAGATGGGTTTTTTAAAGCATCTAGTATACACATAACCACCTATAAAATGAACATACATGACATAGAAACACATAGGCCTAGCATATGACACAACGTATACTAGTTAGGAACCGCATACGCCTAGCCTATTAATCACTCATCTAGTGAATATAGGTTTCAGTTCCATTACACAAAAACAGAAAAGGATCACAAGTATAAATCAAATCTTGTTAGGAAAATAAATCTTAGAATAGGCTAAAACAATCATGTATGTCGCCACTAGTCGGCGAAACTACTGTGCACACCCATCTATTCCTAGTGTTGGCTCGAATTTCATTCGTGGTGAGTCCAGACTACAATAAACAAAAATGTCATGATCCTAGGTGATGACCTCATCGGTGACGAGACCTTTACTTGTGATATCACCAGCAAGTCTCGTAAAAAGGTGTCGATACAGGGACTCAACTTTTATATACCAAAGTCAAAGGTACGAGGGTCACTTAATCTATTATACCTAGCATATGATTGGCCAATTGTTACCTCACCAATCAGAAAAATTATATATAAATATTAGGTACTAAAATCAAGTAAGGCACCATGCCTTTATTTATCAGTCCAATTGATAAAATGGATTCTTGCCATGGCTCTAAGCCAAAAGAGAATACATACATGCAGCATATATGACTTGATTATACATATGTAAATTTCAAAACATTATTTCATGCAATAAAAGTCATCTTTTGCACTCCAAGTGCAAATTGTTATTCAAAACAATGTCGTTTCTTAAATACATAAGTATACTAGCATCCATTTGAGAATCAATTCTACTATACATTACCTTGGTTCAAAATTCACATACAAGTTATCATGCATGCCTTAGGATTTCCTAATCCCATTTGAGAGATATTGTTTCTCCAACTCACCTTAAAAGAAGGTGTACACTCCCTTGACTTCAACAATCTTCTATACGATCTCCTTGATCTACTACTCTCGAGCCTTTATACATACAAATATACAATGTATTTACTACTCAAACATATATCTCATATTCATACACCACCACAACCAAATTCATCCCTAATCAATCATCATAAATGTTATTCTAACATATGTCAATAGGTCAATAATTCATTTACTAATTCAGCTCAACGACTCCTCAAACATTAAGCTAATCTAACCTTATGTGCAACGTTTACATCGTTTTCTTGCTAATGTTCCTTTATGAACAAACTGGCTTCTTTTAATCATAACTCTCTCTATAAAAATCCAAATGACATGATTCTTATGCCCCCCAAAACTAGACTTCCATTAGTCTTAACGCATCTAAAAATTACATAAATAGCATCTCCCTTTAAAATATAATCTCCGTACAAATTATGTCATATTTTTGGTAAGAAACAGACTGGTAACCAATACTCAAAAGACTTCCATTAGTCTTAACGCATCTAAAAATTACATAAACAACTTCTCCCTTTAAAATATAATCTCCATACAAATTATGTCATATTTTTGGTAAGAAACAGACTGGTAACCAATACTCAAACCTCAATAAATCATTATCAATACATCTCCTAATAAAACCGTTTCATATAAGCATTAATAAGACAACAATAAACATTTTCATGTTTTATATTTTCACTAATTCATACTCTAAGGTCCTCAAAAATCAGGAAATAATACAAGGTTCCTACACAAGGTCTGTGACAGGCAGTATTAGGGAAACAAGTGTAACTCGAGCTCAAGTCACTATTTTGTCAAGCCACTTTCATAGAGGTCAAGTTAAGACCTATATCTACAACTTTCATTCTTTGATTTCTTCAAATTTATGCTCTAAGAATATGAAAGACAGATTAAAAGAGAAAGATGAAATTGAAACTAGAATTTTAACTTACCTTGATAACTTCTTTCCTTCTCCTCTTCTCTTCCCCTTTTTCTCTCCTTCTCTTCTCATTTTCGTTTTTCTCCCTCTTCTAACCTTATGGCAAACCTTCACTCTCACTTCTATTACCTTTTCATTCATTTTCTCTAGAAAATTTAAGAAGGTCAAACTAATCCATGTGTCACCATTTTATTGATCTATGTGTCACCAAGCTATTGGTACATATGTTATCCTTTTATTGGTCCATATATCACTATTCTATTGGTCCATGTGTCACTTACTTTAGGCTCCACATGTCACTCATTTAATCCTCCATATTTCACTATTTGTAAGGCTACACACGTCACCAATTATAAGGCTACACATGTCACCAATTATAAGGCTATATATGTCACCATTTGTAAAGCTACACATGTCACCATTCTATTGCTCCACATTTCATAAGTCTAAAGTGCCATTTTTCACAAACTTAAAGGGTCACTTGTCACAATTATACTCAAGCCACTTGTCATCCATTTAACTAAGTCATTTGTCACTTATTCCCAATGCCACATGTCACCATTTCATAAGCCTAATCAACCTAAATTCCTATGCATCAATTTGTCTTGATCTTTAACATTTTTCTTATACTAGATGCACATATCACCTCATCAATTACTCAATTGTAACAATAAATTCCAAATTCACTAATTATAATCCATCAATTCATGTTATTGGCAAAACAAAATGCAAAACATTGGGAATGCACATTTATATCACATTCATTTTCATTCCATGGCCCAGAACATGTCAATTGAGTGCATATACTATATTGCAATATTTTCTAAATCATCATTCATATGCGTATACAAATATTATACATGTGAATGAAACGCACCTCATAAATTCTTAGATGAAATAACTCATGTGACTCAATCTAACAGTTTAATCTTTTAACAATTTAAGGAGGCAGGATATTACACATTATGACATATCACTATTATGATAAATTAGGACATATTAAAAGGTTCTACTATAAATAGAAGAGGGATTACAAAAAGGAAGATCATTAAAATGATAGTGATGATAAGAGTACAGTTACAACTAACTCAAACATTGATGACGAGGTGTCCTTAGTTTGTGCAACTTATGAATGCTTCCATGTCAGTAATTTTGGTTCTAAATGGTTGATCAACATGGGAGCATCATCATTATGTTACAAAGAAGGAGTACTTCTTAAATTGCAAGATTGGATATTTTGTGAGTGTAAAGATAGGAAACCAAAGTTCTATCAAGATAGTCAGTATGGGTGATATCTAAGTTTAGACAAACATCGAGTTCTTACTAACCTTAATAGATGTACGACACATCCCCGATCTAATGCTAAATTATTTATTGACAAATGTGTTAGATCAAGAAGGTTTTTAGTACACTTTTAGTGATAGGAAGTGGAAACTATCCAAAGGCACAATAACAGTTTCGCAAAGAGAGTTATGTTATTCGCTATATAAGACACACTTAAAGTTGTGTAGTAGTTGAGAAGTATACATAGCCAAAGAGGAATCTTCACTAAATATATGGCATTGATGATTAGGATAGATAAGTGTGAAGGGAATAAATTTGCTCGCTAGAAAATCCTTTATCCTAGTTAAGTACTCACAACTTGCGATCATTACTTAGTTAGCAACATAGAGTATCTTTCAAGAGAATATCTACAAGGAAGTCAAAGTTATTGAAGTTCGTGCATTTAGATGTTCGTGCTCCTATTTAAGAGGAGTCACTAAGAGGTAACAAATTGTTTGTTACCTTCATTAATGATGCTTTGAGAAAGACTTGAGCATACATGTTAAACTCTAAGAGTCAAGTGTTTGAAACTTTCAAAAAGTTTCATGTTATGGTTGAAAGTGAAGCTGAAATGCCTACAAATAGACAATGGAGGAGAGTATATTTCTAAGGTTTTTGAAGAATATTGTATGTTATATGGAATCATGCATGAGAAAACCAAACCAAGGACTCCACAGCGTAATGGGGTTGTTAAAAGGAACAAACCATTATGGAGAAGGTTCTTTGTATGCCCATAATGTTTATGTTACCAAAGACATTTTAGGAAAAAGCAATTTGAACAGCGGTCTATATGATAAATCAAGCTTCCATAGTTCCATTGGATTTTGGATTCTTGAGAAAGCATGGATTGACAAGGATCCCATATATCATCCTTTGAAAGTTTTCGAATGTAAGATGTTTAGAAACATACCCAAGGATTAGATAAAGAAGTTTGACTCAAAGTCGATACCTTACATCTTTTTTTGATATGACAGTGATCAATTTGCTTTAGATTTTATGACCTAGAGAAGCAAAAGGTAGTTTGGAGTTGAGATGTGGTATTCTAAGTGCAGGAGAAAGATGTTGATCTTCTGAGTGGAGATAAATCATCACAGTGCAACTCATCAAATGACGTAGTTAGCTCTTCACTAATTCCTTTAACTATTGAGTAGTCTATAAGTGAAAAAGATGAAATGTGTGATGTTTAGTAAGTTGTATATCTAATAATAAAACTCTAAATACTTGCAGGTATACAGATTGTATCTTGTAGTATAAGAGGTTATCATTCCTATGAGGAATATAAAATAACTTACAATTTAAACCCTAAATTTGTCTAAAGTAACACATAATGGATTTGAATAAAATTAAATAAATTAATTTTAAAAAATAAATAAAATGAAGCAAATAATCAAGTAAACAATGAGTTGCCAATAAGATTAGGGTTTTGATCAAGATGGAATACTTAGGACTTATTTTTTCCTTATTTTGTTTCCTTAAATCTTGTTGATCCAATTATGTGTTCGATCTTAGATTTCTTAAGGTATTGATTACACTCTCTTAAGATCTAATTAATTAACCTTAATTGAATTCAAAATTTCCAAATTTGTAATCTCTTAATTCACAAAACTTTCCTTAATGCTTTTAATTAGATCTAAAGTTATCTAATAAATAATTAGTTTCTTAAATAAGGTCTCTCTTTGAATGATTATTAATTTGATAATTGTGGGTTTATTAAACCACCAAATCTCATTGTACAATCTAACACTAATGAATTTTGACTTACTCTCTCGATTTTTTATAAAGTTTAAGCATTAAAAATTATCGCAAACATCTATGTATATATTGAAATCAACAATAATTAAAGTCACAAAATAAATTCAGAATAAATCCTGACCTAAAATTTAGAACTTCATGAATATGTTTAACATCTTAGAATTCAGATTACATATCAAGAATAGTGAAAGGACTAAAGGAAAATAATAAAAACTCTATTTGCTCCTTAATTTGGAAAGTTGGAATTCCTTGATGTTATTCTTGATCTCCCACTTTTGATTCACTTTTAATTATAGATGCTGCTCTTTTTTTGATGTGTTTCACATTCTTAAATAGTGGCTTAAGGTCTTGGGGGTGTAAGTAAGGATTTTCGACATTTTTGGTTCCAAAAATACCCAAGAACCTAAAACAATGAAAAACTTCACCCCTAGAAACCTTCTGGCATGATTATGCCCTTGGTGGAATAATCATGTTCCATAAATTTGCCTATTAGAGACTATTCATTCCTATTCAAATGATGCATGATTGTGCTCTAAGGTGGCATGATTGTGTCCTACTTCCAGCTTCGTCCATCTTCTTTGTTCTTCAATTTCATAATTTCCAACACTCAAAAACATATTAAACACCTCATGAAACATAAAATTAAGATTGAATTCATGCTCTAAACTATACAAATACTTATAATATAAACAAACAAACACAATAACACAATTTTAAGCCTATACATATGATAATCATCTAAGAAACACTTGAAACTACATTAAAACACATATCAAAACATAATATGATATATACCTATCATTTGACTAAACACATAATGGTGATAATAAGATACAATCTGATAATGATGACTATATGAACCATATGTAGACAATAATAAAGATGAATTCATTGAGGATAATGAGCAGGTGGAGCAACTGCATCTAAAAGCTAATGAAACATAGCTTTGAAAGTTGACAAGGGAGAAAAGACCTTCCACGTGTTGTATAAGTTCTAAATACCTATTACTTATTGTTAAGGTGGAGCCTGAGAATGTACAAGATAGGTTACATCTTGTGAAGACAAAGTTCTTTGGCTCGTATCTATAAAGGAAGAGATGGATTCTTTTAAGAAGAATAATATATATGAGCTTGCAAAGCTTCCAAAAGGCAAAAAGTCATTGAAGAACAAGTTGGTGTTCAAGATAAAGAGAGATGGTAACAAGGTGGTAAAGCCTAAAGCAAAGTTGGTAGTGAAAGGATTCAGTCAAAAGAAGGGTATTGACTTTAATAAAATCTTTTCACTAGTAGTCAAAATGACCTCAATCTAAATAGTTTTTATTCTAACTGCCTATTTGAAACTTGAACTTAAACAATAAGATGTTAAAATAGTCTTCTTTCATGGAGATTTAGAAGAGGAGATATATATGAAGCAACCAGAAGATTGCAAAGCCAAAGATAAGGAAAATATGGTTAGAAATTTGAAGAAAAGTCTTTATGGCTTAAAACAAGCTCCATGGAAATGGCATCAAAAGTTTAATTCCTTTATGATGCATCATGGTTCAAGGTGAACATGTGTATTTTAAAAAGTTCTCAGGTGATAACTTCTTCATTCTTCTTTTTTATATTGATGATATGCTAATTATGGGTCAAGACATTGGTAAAATCCAAAAGTTAAAGGAGGGCTTATCTAAATGTTTTGATATGAAAGATTTGGGACCCATAAAGTAGATTTTTGGCATGTAGATAACTCGAGATAGGAAGAACAAGATATTGTGGCTTATTTTAAGAGAGATATATTGAACAAGTGTTAGAAAGGTTTAATATGTAGAATACTAATCCAATTAGCATACCATTGTCATCACACTTTAAGCTTTGTAAGTATGCATATCCCTCGATAGAAAAGGAGAAATATACCATGTCCTTTATTCTACACTCATTTGTAATAGGGTCTTCGATGTATGCAATGGTGTGCATTAGGCCAAATATTGCTCAAGTTGATGGGGTGGTAAGCATATTCTTGTCAATTGAGGAAAGGTTCATTAGGAAGTAGTGAAATGAATTCTGGGATACTTGAGAAGCACATCTAAGTGAATTTTGTGCTTTGATACTGGTGAGCTAACTCCATAAGGTTTTATAGATTTAGATATGACTGAAGATCTTAATAGAAGAAAATTCACTTCAAGTTTTCTATTCAATTTTATAAGGGGAGCAATCTTATGGCAATTTAAGCTACAAAAGTGTGTGGCTTTATCTATGAACGAAATAGAATATGTAGTTGTAGTAAAAGCTTATAAGGAGATGCTCTAATTGAAAAGTTTCCTTCAAGAGTTGGATGTGAAGCAAAAAGATTATGTAGTATTTTGTGACAGTCAAAGTCTTATTGGCTTGAGCAAAAATACTATGTATCATTCACGTATAGAGCACATAGATGTCAGATATCATTTGTTGGGTCCTGTTTTCGAAATCCAACTCTTGCTTAGATATCATAAATGTTGGGAACCATTTCTGGAACCCAACTCTTGCAAAATCATAATCACGGATCTCATTTTAATAAGGTTTCTTTAACCATCATCGGATCTTATTCTTGTTTTGATACCATCACTGTGTTGGAACTCGATTTTGGAGCCCAACATTCCTTATCATAAGACATGTGCTTGTGTTTGTGCTTGTTACCATGCAAGGTTATTCCTATTTAACCCTCATTGGTCATCCTCAATTAATCCTTATTTCTAATACCGTAGCATCGGCCCTATCTTCGAAATCTTTCTTATACTAAAACAAACATTCTATGCTCAACTTCCATCCAGATATTGAGCATCTTAGAGGCTGGTTTAGAAATTCTATTTCTTCAGATCATTTGATAGCTCTATGTCTCTAGTTTATCTAAACACAGCATTCACCTCATTTGGAGGTCGGATAACCAAGTTACGAACAAAAGAATCAAACAAAGGTTTTATCCTTCAACATATTAAACTTATCTCGGGACAATTGGCATACCTCTCTCCCTACAGATTTCGAATGAAAATGTTCTTTAGATTATCATAAAGAGGGCTTCAAGATCTACAACTTTCATAAAGACCTTACAGACAAATTCAATCGTCTGAAGGGTCAAAAATGGACCAGACGATAGGATTAGAAAAAAACAATCAAAAAGCAGACGAATTGAAAAATAGACAAAGCGAAGTAAACGAAACAAAGCCGACGAAATACAGCAGACAAAACAAAGGACAGATGAATCAGAAAGCAGACAAAGCAGAAAGCAGATGAAGCGAAAAGTAGACAAAACAAAGAAGACAAAGCAATGCAAACGAAATAAAGGATAGATGAATCAGAAAGCAAACGAAGCAGAAAACAGACGAAGCGGAAAGCAGACGAAGCAAAAAGTAGATGAAATAAAGCAGAAGAAGCAAAGCAGATGAAACAAAGGACAAATAAATCAGAAAACAGATGAAGCAGAAAGCAGACGAAGCGAAAACAAAAGATAAACAAATCAGAAAGCAGACGAAACAAAGTCTTAAAACGAAGCAAGTCAACTTAAGACGAAGTAAGGACTTAAGACGAAGCGAAGTCAAATTAAGACGAAGAAAAGTCAACTTAAGACGATGCAACTCTTAAGACGAAGCGGAGTCGACTTAAGATGAAGCAAAGTCAACTTAAGATGATATGCATCACTTAAGACGAAGCAAAGTCAACTTAGGACGAAGCAAAGTCAACTTAAGACGATGCAACTCTTAAGACGAATCGAAGTCAACTTAAGATGAAGCAAAGTCAACTTAAGATGATGGAACTCTTAAGATGAAGTGTCTTTACAGACGATACAACTCTATAGATGATATGACATCATCACAGACGACATGACATCATCACAGATGATACGTCTTTACAGACGATGCATCCCTACAGACGTAATGACATCATCACAGATGATGTGACATCATCACAGACGATCATTCTTTGTAGACGATACATCTTTACAAATGATGCATCCCTACAGACATAATGATGTTATCACAGATGATGTGACATCATCATAAACGATACGTCTTTACAAACAATACATCTTTATACTCCTAAGAATTTCCCTTTCTAAGGACCATAAATTTCGATCCAGAGGTCCAAAATTCTATACTATATATCGTTGGAAGGCTAAAAGAAAGACCTACGACTTTCTAGAAGACAAATTGGTCTAATATAGCCTAGATCAATCCAGATTTTCCCTTTAAGTCATAACACAAACTTTACCCTATGGAGGGATTGAAATTTTGCATCTCCCAAACTTGGAATATCCTGAGCTTAACCATTCTGTTACTAGATTGACTTCATTAAACTCTCAAATCTCAACTTATTTGTCTCATCACATCTAACTACATTTTGATCAATCATAATTCCTGTCTTGCCTTCCCATGAATCTCACTTAGGCATACGTGTGTGTGTGTGTGTGTGTGTGTGTGTTTATCACTTAGGCATACGTGTATATATATATATATATATATATACACAATTTATGCTCAAAACCATACGTTCAAGCTGATAATCATCTTAATATCATCCATAAACGGTTCATATTTTCTTAACCTCAAAAGAATAAAGTTTTTACAAATCTTTGATGGCATTCTAAGCCACATTACAACATCATCTTAAAGTCTCAAATTACATCAGTTCTTAAACAAATAAACTAGGTAAGCAACTATAACATTATGTGTTCCCAAAACTAACTTAAACTACAAATTAAGCAAATTTGTACAATTTCCTTTAGGCTCTTGATCTCTTAGCTATCACATGAAGATGGAGTAAAAAGAGGGTAAGCTTGAAAGCTCGTGGGTAACAGTTTATAACAAAAAAATGAGCAAAACCTTTGAAACCATTTTGCTTATTATAGAAAATTTTCAATGAGTTCGTGAAATGCTTGTTTCTTAGATTTCACAAATTACAAAACATGAATACATCAAACTTGTTAACATGACGTGAGCACATAAGCACATCAGAATGGTTTGAGTGGATCCAAAAACAAAACGTACTACACAATTTCCATAAGGGTCTTGTGTAGCCGTGAACTTAGGGAAGTCCATGAAGGAGTTCCATGCCACTAACAGGCAGGCGTGAGAAGCCTATAACTTGGTCAATTTGCATGTGACTAAACTTAGGGGACCACCATAAACTCATATAACACATATTTCATAACTTGTAAGCTTGTTGCTTTTCATATACATGAGATATTTTGAAAACATGATTTCATAAGCATGTTATCTTTTTAGAAATCACTTGCAAAGTCTTTTCATCAAATATTGACATAATTCATGTAAAAAATGTATAACAATTTTACAAATCATTCAAAAGCAATAGATGCAACATTTATTATGCAACTGAAATAAGTAAATTTCTTTGATTTAAAGAAAAATAGTAATGGCTTATTTACTCTATTATAAACATGTACCCACCTTGATTTCTTTGCTTATAGACTTGCTCAAAATGCCTCTTCTCTTTAAAAACAACCTCAGGTATCAAAGGTTCTTTCCTGTTGTATCTTTAATGTGTACTCTGTGAGATAATCTAACTAAAATAGGCCTCTTTGATCCCCTTGGTTCTTTACCAAATGAAGAGATCTTTGGCTCAAATGGAAGCTCTTCTCTTCCTCTACCTTTTTCTATTCTTGAACCACCTCAACTATCTCTTGAAAGCTAAGAAAATTGAAACCCTAACTTGTTTTCTCTTCTTTCTCTCTTTTCTCTTTTTTGTGCTTCTCTCTCTTCTCTCTTTTCTCATCCACGAATTAGCTTCTTCTCTCCTCCAAGACAACAAATCTTCTCTCCTTTTATACCCTTAACGATTTCACAATGTCAATTTTACCCTTCCTTATATGTCTTATGTTCTTTATCCTTAATTGTTTTGCCAAAAGCACCCTTGAACATCCTTATAACCTTAACACTTTAATTCAATTAACCCATATCATATAATCTTTCTAACATCAACATAATAA